>CAUYUJ010001134.1:0-32500 GCA_963575745.1 Prorocentrum cordatum | reverse complement strand
GGGGCCACGAAACGTGTGAGGGGTGTGCCGAAATGGGTGCGGCGCCGCCATGCCAACGCAGCCACTGGTGCCTTCGGTGGAGCTCCCTATGGAGCCACGGATCGTGTGAAGGGTGCGCCGTGATTGTGGGAGGAGGGAGGAGGGGGGGGGAGGATGCGGAGGAGAAAGGAAGGAAGGAAGGGAGGAGAGGAGAGCAGACGCGGGGCACCGTCTCTTCAAAACGAGGACCCAACACCACAGGATGGTTGGGAAACATTTTCTTGCGAAGGACGCAAGAAAATGCAATTGCGCGCACCGTCGTTGCGGACATCGCCTTAGGAGGATCTCGTCATGGGGCCACGAAGCATGCGAAGGGCGTGCCCATGTGGGCCGGGCCGCGATGTGGGCTCCGCCACTGGTGCTTCAAGCGGAACCCACTATGGGGACCGCGAAACGCGCGCGGGGCGCGCCGACGGGACGGCGCCGCCACTGGGGCCTTCGGTGGAGCTCCCTGAGGCCACGGCTTTACTGAGGGGAAACGCTCTACTGGATGACAAAACCGCATGCGAGCGCAGCCATAAAGGCCTTTGGTGGAGATCCTGCATGCAAACACCGCCACTGAAGCCTTCGGTGGAGCTCCCTAGGGGAGGCGTGAAACGATGTGCTGGGTGGGGGAACTGCATGGGAGAGCAGCCACTGGGGCATCCGGTGAAGCCCCCATATGGGGGGCATGAAACGCTTTACTAAGCGGGGGAACTGCATGCGAGCGCAGCCACTGGGACCATGTGTGAAGCCCCCATCGGAGGCCACGAAACGCTGCATGGTCGGTGGAACCGCATGCGAGCGCAGCCACAAACAGGCCCTGCGGGGACTCTGGACCGGCAAAGATGGGCCGCTGGCAGGCAGCACCCCGTCCGGCTTCTAATCTTAAGCCCTATAGCTCTCAGAGAGCTCTCTGGGAACTTCCGTCGAAACTGGGCGCCGGCGGTAAACCGTCGACCTTTCTTACCGCCGGGAGACTCTTAGAGCTTCCTTGCCATATACTATGTCCAAAGAATTGGCAGAGAACCAAAAGTTTTTCAGCCTGAGCGCTGATCGCACACTGATCTCAGGCTTCTAGATACATTTCACTGTTGCCCCTTACGATTCCCTTCCCATTGCTGTGCTGAACAGCTCTGTAGCTCATCTGCAGCACAAGTAAAACCAAGAAAAACAGTACCATTTCCAAGGAAGTAGCAGAGTACGAATCGGTTCAGCCCCAGCGCGAATAGCAGACTGAGCGCGGGTGTCTAAATACTTTTAAGTAGCGCGCATGACGATTCTCGTCCCAGTTCAATGCCTCGGAGCTCTCAAGGCCATCTGCACCTCGACTTCATCCCAGGAATCGAATTCCATCACAAGAAAAAATACAGACTATGACTAGTTGTTCGGCGTCTGCGCTCATAACAGACCCAAGCCAAGCGTCTAGCTCCTTCAGACTTGCGCGCCCCATGATTTTCTTATGATTTCTGTGCGGAAGAGCTCTCAAGCTCATCTGCAGCTCGAGTCAAGCGAAGAAATTCACCATCATTTCGAAAGAAACTGTCGAACACCAATAATTTTGCGGATCTAGCTGTGTAGTAGACCGAGTTCAGACCTCTCGATGCAACAGACGAACGCGCCTGATCATTATGAATCGATTTGTGTGCGTAACAGCTCTGTAGCTATCCTACAGCCCGAGTTGAGTACAGAAAACCGACAGCACCTGTCAGGATGACTCGAAGGATACGGATAGCTTTGCGGACCTAGCTCGAGTAGACCAATTTCAGATATCTGGATGCAAGAGACGAACGCGCCTGGTGATTCTGAATCGGTTTCTGTAAGTACCAGCTCTGAAACTCCCCTAAATCTCGAGTTAAGCAGAAAACCATCAACGCGTCAAGATGACTCGAAACGGCCGACCCGCCGCGACGCTTTTTGGTAGTAATAGGTACCCGATCGAGCTGAGATTAAGACGGCGAGCGGGAATGAGATCAAATATAGTCAGGGAAAATACTAGAGCTCAAACGCATTGTGAATTTCGAGAACATAAAAAAGTGAGCAAGATCCGTCCAGATTGTTCTTGTCAACTAGCTCTCCAGCGCCCGGAATTACTCTTGAGCTTCCAGCAAATGGGAGCCGGCGGTGAACCGTCAACCAGATTTTTTTGCGTCTTTGCTGGGACCGTCTTGGCCACTGAGGCCAGGTCCAACAAAGTCTCAGGCAAAACAGAGCCTCTTAGACAAAGTCTCAAGAGATTACAGGCAGTCCAACAAAGTCTCAGGCAGTCCAACAAAGTCTCAACCAGATTACCGCCGGGAGCCTCGTAGAGCTCTTGCCTCAAACGGCGCTGCTCGGAACACATGTAGGAAGCTTTCCGCGTGACAACTTGAAAAATCATCGTTGTTTCAGTTTTTACCGAAAGTCCGTTCCGTCAAGTGGTTTACCGGTTCTTATAACGAACTGGGCGCCGGCGGTAAACTGTCAACCTTTCTTACCGCCGGGGGACTCGTAGAGCTCCCTTGCCATATATTGTCCAAAGAATTAGCAGAGAACGAATAGTTTTTCAGCCCGAGCAAAGCAGACTGATCTCAGGCTTCTAGATATATTTTACTAGTGCCTCTGATGATTCCCTTCCCATTGCTGTGCTAAACAGCTATGTAGCTCATCTGCAGCAGAAGTGAAACCAAGGAAAACAATACCATTTCCGAAAAAGTAGTAGAGTAAATCGGTGTTCAGCCCTAGAGCTAATAGCAGACTAGACGCGGGTGTCTAGATACTTTCAAATAGCGCACATGATGATTCGCATGCCTTAGGAATGCCTAAGAGCTCTCAAGCTCATCTCTACCTCTCTGAGTTCAGTCCATAAAACGAATTCCATCACAAGAACAATAGCAGAGTATGAACAGTTGTTCGGCCTGTGCATAACAGACCCAAGCGTCTATATACTTCAGACTAGCGCGCATCACGTTGTTCTTCTGCTTTCTGTGCGGGAGAGCTCTCAAGCTCATCTGCAGCTGAGTTTAGCAAATACAGTCACCATCATCTCGAGAAAAATCAGTCGACTAGGAATAGTTTTGCAGACCTAGCTCGAGTAGCAGACTGAGCTCAGAACTCTAGATCCTTCAGCCAAAAGCGGCTGATGATTATGGCTATATTCGTGCGCGTACCAGCTATGTAGCTCTCCTACAGCCGAGTTAAGTACAGAAAACCGACAGCACCTGTCAAGAGAACTCGAAGGATACAGATAGGTTTGCGGACCGAGCTCTAGCAGACCGAGTTCATACTCTCGATGCAACAGACGGCTGCGTCTGATGATTCTGAATCGATTCGTGTGCGTACCAGCTCTGTAGCTCTCCTACAGTCCGAAATAAGTACAGAAAACAACACCTGTCAAGATGACTCGAAGAATAGAAATAGTTTCACAGACCTAGCTCAAGGCACAGACCGATTTCAGACCTCTGGATGCGACAGATGAACGCGCATAATCATTCCGAATCGGTTTCTGTAAGTACCAGCTCTGTAGCTCTCCTAAATCTCGAGTTAACTACAGAAAACCGTCAACGCGTGCCGAGATGACCCGAAACGGCCGATCCCGCCGCGACGCTTTTTGCAGTAATAGGTCCGGATCGAGCTGAGATTCAGATAGCGAGCGGAAATAAGATCGAATATGGTCAGAAAAAAAACTACTCTTCCGCATCGATGAGCTAGGTGCAGCTAGTACCTCGTAGAGCTCTTCGGTATCGATCAGCTGGAGGAATTCTGGCGCGGGGTGAAGCTTGTTGGTCCACCCGGCCCGGGCGGACAATGTGATGACCTGGCGTCGGTTTTTGCAAGATTGTGAGAGATTTGAAAGTTCGTGTTGGGAACCGGTATTTTTCGCAGCTGTGGTGGGTTATGCCGCGTCCGCCTGTGAAATTCTCAAGTCCGCAGCTGAAGTAGTACTATCGAAACACTCAAAAAAACTGTTTGTAGATCGAAACTGAAAAACACGTTATTTCCCGTGTTTTAAGCTTGTGCTTGAGAAAGCTTCATCCATGTTTTTCGAGCACTCCGACGAGAAAAAGAGCTCTACGAGGCTTCCCGGCGGTAACCTGGTTCACGGTGTATCGCTCCCAGTGCCTCGTTGAGCTCTTCGGCATCGATGAGCTAGAGGAATTCCGGCGCTGGGTGGAGCTAGTTGGTCGACCAACCAGAAGAGACAATGTGGTATCTTCTGCTCGGTTTTGCCAAGATTTGAAAGATATTTGACCATTCATTTTGAGGAATCATATTTTTCGCACCTGTAGACGAATATGAAGGCCTCTGCGTCTTAATCGGAGCTCTATAGGCGCACTTTTACTATCAAAACACTTGGGGGAACCAACTTCATGTCGACATAAAAAAAAACATGCTTTGACTTTTTTCGAGAAATGCTTCCAGAAGCTCTCTCTTTCGATTCTGAGCACTCTTACGTGTGCAAGCAGCACGAGGTTCCGGGTGGTGACCATGTTGATGGTTCACCGCCGGTGCCAGTTCACCCACCCGGCCCGGGCGGACAATGTGGGTACTTTGGGTCGGTCGGGCGAACATTGTAAAAGATTTGAACATTCGTTTGGGAACCGGTATTTTTCGCACCTGTAGTGGGTTTTGTCGCGTGCGGCTGTGCAATCCTCAGGTCCGCAGCTGCAATTTTACTATCAAAACACTTGGCGGACCGACTTTGGGTGGAAACTGAAAAACGTAATTGCTCATGTTTTTCAGTTCACGCGTAAGAAAGCTTCCCCCATGTGTTTCGAGCAGCGCCTTGCGAAGAAAAAGCCCTACGAGGATCCTGGCGGTAACCTGCTTGACGGTTTACCGCCGGCTCCGAGTTATCGATGAGCTAGAGGGACCGGCGCGGGGTAGAGCCAGTTGGTCGACCCGGCCAGAAAAGAAGATACGATAACTTTTGGTCGGTTGTGCTAAGCTTTGAAAGACATTTGACCATGCGTTTTGAGAAACCAGGTTTTTTGCACGTGTAGAAGACTATGAGGGCCTCTGCGTCTGCTTTGTAGGCGCACTTTCAATGTGAAAACTCTTGCAGGAACTAATTTTGAAAAATGCAAAATTACAGATTATCAAAAAATATTCTGCGAAATTCTCTCATTCGATTCTGAGCACTCTTACGCGCGTCAGGAGCTACGAGGTTCCCGGCAGTGACCAGGTTGCTGCTGTCCCTCCTCGGGGAGCTCAGCGGCGACCTCGCCCGTGGGGGGCCTCCTCGAGCCGCATTGTGCGCACAGGTTTCCGTTCATACACACGCGTCGTGCTCGACTGTACATCTTGTGCACGGGCCGTCCAACAACTTCGGGCACTTCGTCGGCTGCGACGACCTCCTCTCCTTGGACCTACAGACGATAGGTGCCAGGTTCTCTGTTGTGTGCCAAGTGAGACAGCTCCCATTGGGGCGGTGCGTAGGCCGCTTGCTTTGACTGGGAGCCGGCGGTAAACCGTCAACCAGGTTATCGCCGGGCACCTCGTAGAGCTCTTTTCTTGCACAGCGCTCCTCGGGACACATAAAAGAAGCCTCTGAAGCGAGAGCCGGAAAACTCGATAATCACGATTTTTCGGTTTTCATCCAAAGTCGGTTCCCCCAAGTGTTTTGATAGTAATACTGCACCTACCGACCTGAGAATTTGACTGGCAGACGCGGCATAACCCATTACAGGTGCGAAAAATCTGCTTTCTCAAGATAAATGGTCAAATATCTTTCATATCTTCGCAAAACCACCCAAAAGTTATCACTTTGTCTGGCCGGGGCGGCCGACTGGCGCCGGCGGTGAACCGTCAACCTGGTCACCGCCGGGAACCTCGTAGAGCTCGTTCCACGCGTAAGAGTGCTCAGAGCCGAAAGAGAGAGCTTCTGGAGGTATTTCTCGAAAAATTGAACATTCAGTTTTTTCATGTCGAGATGAAGTTGGTTCCTCCAAGTGTTTTGATAGAGCTCAGATTAAGACGCAGAGATCCTCATATTTGTTACAGGTGCAAAACATCTGCTTTCTCAAAATGAATTGTCAAGTATCTTTCAAATCTGAGCAAGGCCGACCAAAAGTCACCACTTTCTCCTTTCTGGTCGGGTCCACCAACTAGCTCCCCCCCGCGCCGGAATTCCTCTAGCTCATCGATAACGAAAAGCTCTACGAGGTACTAGCTCCACCCCGCGCCGGAATTCCTCTAGCTCATCGATGTCGAAGAGCTCTACGAGGTATTGTACTCGCTGCACTGGCGCCGGCGGTGAACCGTCAATCTGGTCACCACCGGGAATCTCGTAGAGCTCCTTTCACGCGTAAGAGTGCTCAGAGTCGAAAGAGAGAGCTTCTGGAAGCATTTCTCGAAACAGGGAAAAATTGATTTCTTTCGTGTCGACATGAAGATGGTTCCTCCATGTGTTTTGATAGTAAAAGTGCGCCTACAAAACTCATATTAAGATAGAGAGGCCCTCATAGTCGTTTGCAGGTGCGAAAATCTTGTTTCTCAAAATGAATGTCAAATGGCGCCGGCAAACCGTCAACCTGCTGGAGACATTTCGAAAAATTGAACATTCATTTTTTTCATGTCGACACAGAGTTGGTTCCCCCAAGTGTTTCGATAGTGAAAGTGCGCCTAGAGAGCTCATATTAACACGCAGAGGCCCTCATAGTCGTTTAGAGGTGCGGAAAATCTGCTTTCTCAAAATAAATAGTCAAATATCTGTCAAATATTCGCAAAACCACCCAAAGGTTGTCACATTGGTTCTGGTCGGGTCGACCAACTAGCTCTACCCCGCGCCGAAATTCCTCTAGCTCATCGATGCCGAAGAGCTCTACGAGGTATATCTTTCAAATCCTAGCACTGGAACCGGCGGTGCACCGTCAACCTCGTTACCGCCGGGAACCTGTAGCTCTTTTCTTGCACGGCGACTGCCGGAACACATGGAGAAAGGTTCTAGAGCGAGAAAAAAACTCGCAAAATCACGCTTTTCTGTTTTTTTATTCAACGTTCCCCCAAGTGTTTTGATAGTAATACTGCACCTACAGACCTGAAAACATGTTTACTGGCAGACGCGGCATAACACACTACAGGTGCGAAAAATCTGGTTTTTCAAAATTAATGGTCAAAATCTTTCAAATATTTGCAAAACTACCCAAAAGTTACCACTTTGTCCTTTCTTGCCGGGTCGACCAATGGAAACCGGCGGTAAACCGTCAGCCAGGCTACCGCCGGGCACCTCGTAGAGCTCTTTTGTTGCACAGCGCTCCTCGGAACACATGAAGGAAGCTTCTGAAGCGAGAGCAGAAAAACTCGAAATATCACGATTTTTGGTTTTCATACAAAGTCGGTAATATTGCACCTGCAGACCTGAGAATTTAACTAGCAAACGCGGCATAACCCACTATATGTGGGATAAATACCCGTTCTCGAAATGAAATGTCAAATATCTTTCAAACTGGAACCGGCGGTAAACCATCAACCTGGCTACCGCCGGGAACCTCGTAGAGCTTTTTTCTTGCGCGGTGATCGTCGGAACACATGGAGAAAGCTTCTGGAGCGAGAAACAAAAAACTCGAAAAATCCGGTTTTTCTGTTTTGATTCAACGTCGGTTCCTCCAAGTGTTTCAATAGTAATACTGCACCTAGGGGCCTGAAAATTTCACTAGCGCACGCGCCATAACCCACTACAGGTGCGAGAAATCTGCTTTCTCAAAATGAATTGTCAAATATCCTTCAATGTTTCGTAAAACCACCGAAAAGTTATCACTTTGTCCTTTCTGGCCGGGTCGGCCAACTAGCTCCACCCCGCGCCGGAATTCCTCTAGCTTATCGATGCCGAAGAGCTCAACGAGGTATCTCAGCGAAACCGACCAAAAGTTGCCACATTGTCCTTTCTGCTCGGATCGACCAACTGGCACCGGCGGTGAACCGTCAACCTGGTCACCGCCGGGAACCTCGTAGAGCCCCTTCCACGCAGGTGTCAAATATCTTTCAAATATACGCAAAACCGACCCAAAGTTGTCACATTGTCTCTTTTGGTCGGGTCGGCGAACTAGCTCCACCCCGCGCCGGAATTCCTCTAGCTCACAGGCGCCGGCGGTGAACCGTCAACCTGGTCACCGCCGGGAACCTCGTAGAGCTCCTCGCACGCGTGAGAATGCCCAGAGAAGCAGAGCACTTCGCAGTAGAATTTCTCAAAATCTTTAACTTTCAATTTTTCATGTTCATCTGAAGTCAGGTTCTGGCTTCGCTCGCAAGAATTTCTCGACGGAATGAGCTAGGAATTTGAGAGGTAACTTCTGTAATGCAAAGCTTTGATCTGCACAATTATCAGCCCAAACGAATGGTTAGAACTGCAAAATCGGCTGAGCCAGGCCGCGGACGGTAGGATCGCGTCCCTTTTCGAAACTGGGAACCGGCGGTAAACCGTCAACCAGGTTTTTTGAGTTTGAATCAGGGCGCGGACAGCTGTGACAGCTGAGCCCTAAGACTCCCAAACGGAGCACAGGGTAGCTAGAGAGGGCATCTCTTATCATCACACTAGAGCTCTTTCTGGGAGTCAACCAGGTTACCGCCGGGCACCTCGTAGAGCTCTTTCCTTCCACAGCGCTCCTCCGAACAGATAAAGGAAGCTTCTGAAGCCAGAGCCCAAAAACTGGAAAAATCGTGATTTTTCGGTTTTCATGCAAAGTCGGTTCCTCCACGTGTTTGAATAGGAATACTGCAGCTATGGACCTGAAAATTTAACTGGCAGACGCGGCATAACCCACTGCAGGTGCGAAAAATCTGGTTTCTCAAAATGAATGGTCAACTATCTTTCAAATCTTTGACAAAAACCGACCAAAAGTTAACACATTGTCCGCCCGGGCCGGGTGGTCCAACTAGCTCCACCCCGCGCCGGGATTCCTCTAGCTCATCGATGACGCAGAGCTCTACGAGGTATTTCGCCAACTAGCTCCACCCTGTCGCCGAATTCCTCTAGCTCTGTTACCATCAGAGCTCTACGAGGTATGCCGAAGAGCTCTACGAGGTACTAGCTCCACCCCGCGCCAGAACTGGGCGCCGGCGGTAAACCGTCAACCTTTCTTACCGCCGGGGGACTCGTAGAGCTTCCTGACCATATATAATGTCGAAAAAACTGCAGAGAACGAATAGTTTTTCAGCCTAAGCGATTTCAGACCTCTCGATGCAACAGCCGAACGCCCCTCATGCTTCTGGATCGTTTTCTGTGCGCACAAGCTTCGTAGCTCTCCTACAGCCCGAGTTACGTGCGAAAATCGACAGCAGCTCTCAAGATCACTCGAACAGTACAAATAGTTTCGCGAATCAAGCTCGAGTATCAGACCGAGTTCAGACCTCTGAATGCAACAGGCGGACGCGCCTGATGTCTCCGAATCGATGCCTGTGATAACCAGCCCTGCAGCCACCTTACAGCCCGAGTTAAGTGCAGAAAACCAACAGCACCTCTGAAGATGACTCGAACAATAGGAACAGTTTCGCGGACCTACCTCGGGCAGCAGGCCGGGTTCAGAGCTCTGAATACGACAGGCGAACGCGACTGGTGTCTCCGAATCGGTTCCAGTGATTACCAGCCCTCCAGCCCCCTTACAGCTCGAGTTAAGTGCAAAAAACAGACAGCAGCTCTCAAGATGACTCGAAGAATACGAATAGTTTTGCGGACTAGCTCGGGCAGTACACCGAGTTCTGAGCTCTGGATTTAGCTCACGGACGCGCCTGATGTCTCCGGATCGATTCCTGTGAGTAAGAGCCCTGTAGCCTCACTACAGCCCGAGTTAAGTGCAGTAAACTGACAGCACCTCTCAAGATGACTCGAACAATACGAATTGTTTCGCGGACCTAGCTCGGGCAGCAGACCGAGTTCAGACCTCTGGATGGGACAGATGAACGCGCCTGATGATTCGCAAACGTTTTCTATGAGAATGAGCTCTGTAGCTGCCCTACAGCTCGAGTTAAGTACAAAAGACCGACAACGCGTATCAAGATGACTCGAAACAGCCGATCCCGCCGCGACGCTTTTTTGCAGAAATATTTACCCGATCGAGATGAGATTAGAAAGGCGGACGGCAATAATATCGAATATGGTCAGAAAAAATACCAGAGCTCAAACGAATTCTTGAATTTCGAGAACAACATTTTGGCCCGACCAAAAGTCAGCAAAAAGTCCGTCGAGATTTTTCTTGCCAACTAGCTCTCTAGCGCGCCGGAATTACTCTTAAGCTTCCAGCAACTAGCTAAGGGAAGCTCTACGAGGTATTCCTCCAGCTCATCGAGGTATTTTGGCAGCGTTCAAAACCCGGAGAGCGAAGAGACCCTCGGGAACGGGAAACTGGGCGCCGGCGGTAAACCGTCAACCTTTCTTACCGCCGGGGGGACTCGTATAGCTTCCTGACCATATGTAATGTCGAACAAAATTGCAGAGAACGAATAGTTTTTCAGCCTGAGCGAATTCAGACCTCTCGATCAACAGCCGAACGCCCCTCATTCTTCTGGATCGTTTTCTGTGCGCACGAGCTCCGTAGCCCTTCTACAGCCCGAGTCACGTGCGAAAATCGACAGCACCTCTCAAGATCACTCGAACAGTACAAATAGTTTCGCGAATCAAGCTCGAGTATCAGACCGAGTTCAGACCTCTGAATGCAATAAGCGGACGCGTCTGATGTCTCCGAATCGATCCCTGTGATTACCAGCCTGCAGCCCCCTTACAGCCCGAGCTAATAGCAGAAAACCGACTGCACCTCCGAAGATGACTCGAACAATACGAATAGTTTCGCGGACCTAGCTCGGGCAGCAGACCGAGTTCAGAGCTCTGGATTCGACAGGCGGACGCGACTGATGTCTCCGAATCGATCCCTGTGATAGCCAGCCCTGCAGCCCCCTTACAGCTCGAGTTAAGTGCAGAAAACGGACAGCACCTCTTAAGATGACTCGAAGAATACGAATAGTTATGCGGACCTAGCTCGGGCAGCACACCGAGTTCTGAGTTCTGAATTTGGCAGGCGGACGCGCCTGATGTCTCCGAATCGATTCCTGTGAACACGAGCCCTGTAGCCCCCCCTACAGCCCGAGTTAAGTGCAGAAAACTGACAGCACCTCTCAAGATGACTCGAACAATACGAATAGCTTCGCGGACCTAGCTCGGGCAGCAGACCGAGTTCAGACCTCTAGATGGGACAGACGAACGCGCCTGATGATTCGCAATCGATTTCTGTGAGAATGAGCTCTGTAGCTGCCCTACAGCTCGAGTTAAGTACAAAATACCGACAACGCGTATCAAGATGACTCGGAACAGCCGATCCCGCCGCGACGCTTTTTTGCAGAAATATTTACCCGATCGGGCTGATATCAAGATGGCGAGCGCGAATAAGATCGAATATAATCAGGAAAAAAAAAACTGGGCGCCGGCGGTGCACCGTCAACCTTTCTTACCGCCGGGGGACTCGTAGAGCTTCCTGACAATATATAATGTCGAAAAAATGCAGAGAACGTATGGTTTTTCAGCCGAAGCGATTTGAGACCTCTCGATGCAACAGCCGAACGCCCCTCATGCTTCTGGATCGAGCTCTCTAGCTCTCCTACAGCCCGACTTGCATGCGTAAATCGACAGCACCTCAAGATGACTCGAACAATAGGAATAGTTGGCAAACCTAGCTCGAGTATTAGACCAAGTTCAGACCTCTGAATGCGACAGGCGGACGCGTCTGATGTCTCCGAATCGATTCCTGCCAGCCCTGCAGCCCCCTACAGCCTCAGTTAAGTGCAGAAAACCGACAGCACCTCTCAGTATGACTCGAACAATACAAACAGTTTTGCGGACCTAGCTCGGACAGCAGACCGAGCTCCGAGCTCTGGATTCGACAGGCGGACGCCACTGATGTCTCCAAATCGATTCCTGTGACTACCAGCACTGTAGCCCCCATACAGCCAAAGTTAAGTACAGGGAACCGACAGCACCTCTCAATATGACTCGAACAATACGATAGTTTTGCAATTCTAGATCGGGCAGCAGACCGAGTTGAGAGCTCTGGATTCAACAGACGAACGCGACTGATGATTCAGAATCTGTTTCTCTAAGTATCAGCTCTCTAGCTGTCATATAGCTCGAGTTAAGTACAGAAAACCGAAAGCGTCTGTCAAGATGACTCCAATAATACGAACAGGTTTCCGCACCTAGCCCAGCTAGCAGACCGAGTTCAGACCTCTGGATGCAACAGACGAACGCGCCTGATCATTCTGACTCGACAAGGTGTGCTTACCAGCTCTGTATCTGTAACTCGAAGAGCTTCCCTTAGCAAGTTATTGCTGGAAGCTTAAGAGTAATTCCGGGGCGCTGGACAGCTAGTTGGCAAGAAAAATCTCGACGGACCTTTTGGTGACTTTTGGTCGGTGGAAAATTTGGTTCTCGAAATTCCTCAATTCGTTTGAGCTCTACTATTTTTCCCGTGAAAATAGATCAAACTCCCGCTCGCCATCTTGATCTCAGCTCGATCGGATAGCTTTTACTTCCAAAAAGCACACTGGCGGGATCGGCCGTTTCGAGTCATCTTGATACGCGCTCTCGGTATATTGGACTTAACTCGAGATATAGGACAGCTACAGAGCTGGTATGCACACCTCATCGATCCAGAATGATCAGGCGCGTTCGTCTGTTGCACCCAGGGGTCTGAACTTGGTCTGCTGCCCGAGCTAGGTCCGTAAACCTATTCGTATTATTCGAGTCATCTTGATAGACGCTCTCGGCTTTCTGTACTTAACTCGAGCTATATGACAGCTACAGAGCTGATACTTAGAGAAACTGATTCAGAATGATCAGTCGCGGTCGTCTGTTGAATGCAGAGCTCTGAACTCGGTCTGCTGTCCGATCTAGAATCGCGAACCTATTCCTATTGTTCGAGTCATCTTGAGAAGTGCTGTCGGTTTACTGTACTTAACTCGGGCTGTAGGGGGACTACAGTGCTGGTAGTCACAGGAATCGATTTGGAGACATCAGACGCGTCCGTCTGTCGAATCGAGAGCTCGGAAATCGGTCTGGTGCCTGAACTAGGTTCGCGAAACTATTCGTATTGTTCGAGTCATACTGAGAGGTGCTGTCGGTTTTCTGCTCTTCACTCGGGCTGTAGGGAAGCTGCAGGGCTGGTAATCACAGGAATCGATTCAGAGAGATCAGACGAGTCCGCCTGTCGCATTCAGAGGTCTGAACTCGGTTTGATACTCGAGCTAGGTTTGCCAAACTATTCGTATTGTTCGAGTCATCTTGAGAGGTGCTGTCGATTTACGCACGTAACTCGGGCTGTAGGAGAGCAGAGAGCTCGCACAGAAGACAATACAGAAGCATCAGGGGCGCGTGGCTGTTGCATTGAGAGTCTGAAATCGCTCGGGCTGAAAAACTATTTATTCCTACATTTTTTTCGACATTATATATTGTCAGGAAGCTCTACGAGTCCCCCGGCGGTAGGAAGGTTGACGGCTTACCGCCGGCGCCCAGTTCTCTATGTGGAGTTAAGTACAAAATACCGACAACGCGTATCAAGATGACTCGAAACGGCTGATCCCGCCAGTGTGCTTTTTGGCAGTAATATGTACCCGATCGAGCTGAGATCAAGATGGCGAGCAGAAATAAGATCAAGTATCACGGGAAGAAGTACTAGAGCTCAAACGAATTGAGGAATTCCGAGAACAAAATTTTCAACCGACCAAAGGTCACCAAAAGGTCCGTCGATATTTTTCTTGCCAACTAGCTCTCCAGCGCGCCGGGATTACTCTTAAGCTTCCAGCAATAACTTGCTAAGGGAAGCTCTACGAGTTACTAGCAATCAGAACCAGAACATTTTTTTTTTTTTTTTTTAAAAAAAAAAAAAAAAAAAAAAAAAAAAAAAAAAAAAAAAAATCGAAGTGTTGAATTTCGAGAATAACATTTTCAATTTACCAAAAGTCAGCAAAAGGTCCGTCGAGATTTTTCTTGCCAACTAGCTCTCCAGCGCGCCGGAATTACTGGGCGCCGGCGGTAGACCGTCAACCTTTCTCACCGCCGGGGGACTCGTAGAGCTTCCCGACAATAAATGTCATAAAAAAATTGCAGAGAACGAATAGTTTTTGAGCCCAAGCGATTTCAGACCTCTCGATGCAACAGCGGAACGCACCCGATGCTTCTGGATTGTCTTCTGTACGAGCTCTGCAGCTCTCCTACAGCCCGAGGAACGCGCGTAAATCGACAGCACCTCTCAAGATGACTCGAACAAAACGAATAGTTTGGCAAACCCAGACCGAGTTCAGACCTCTGAATGCGACAGGCGGACGCGTCTGATGTCTCCGAATCGATTCCTGTGATTACCAGCCCTGCAGCCGCACTACAGCCCGAGTTAAGTGCAGAAAACGGAGAGCACCTCTCAGGATCACTCGAACAATACGAATAGTTTCGCAGACCTAGTTCGGGCAGCAGACCGAGTTCCGAGCTCTGGATTCGACTGGCGGACGCGCCTGATGTCTTGAAATCGATTCCTGTGACCACCAGCACTGTAACCCCCCCACAGCCCGAGTTAGAAAACCGACAGCACCTCCCAAGATGACTCAAACAATACAAATAATTACGCGATTCTAGATCGGACAGACCGAGTTCAGAGTTCTGGATTCGACAGACAAACACGACTGATGATTCTGAATCGGTTTCTGTAAGCATCAGCTCTGTAGCTGTCCTATAGCTCGAGTTGGGTACAGAAAACCCTGTCAAGATGACTCGAATAATACGAATAGGTTTGCGGGCCTAGCTCGGCTAGCAGACCGAGTTCAGACCTCTGGATGCAACAGACGAACGCGCCTGATCATTCTGAATCGATAAGGTGTGCTTACCAACTCTGTAGCTGTCCTGTATCTCGAGTTAAGTCCAACATACCAACAGCGCGTATCAAGATGACTCGAAACGGCGGATCCCGCCGCAGTGCTTTTTGGCAGTAAAAGGTACCCGATCGAGCTGAGATCAAGATGGCGAGCGGGAATAAGATCGAATATCACGGGAAAAATACTAGAGCTCTAACGAATGGTTGAATTTCGAGGACAGAATTTTCAATCGACCAAAAGTCACAAAAAGGTCCGTCGAGATTTTTTTTGCCAACTAGCTATCCAGCGCCCCGGAATTACCCTTAAGCTTCCAACAATAACTTGCTAAGGGAAGCTCTACGAGTTACTCTTAAGATTCCCGGGGGACTCGTAGAGCTTCCTGAGCATATATAATGTCGAACAAAATTGCAGAGAACGAATAGTTTTTCAGCCTAAACGATTTCAGGCCTCTCGATGCAACAGCCAAACGCCCCTCATGCTTCTGGATCGTTTTCTGTGCGCACGAGCTCCGTAGCTCTCCTACAGCCCGAGTTACGTGCGAAAATCGACAGCACCTCTCAAGATCACTCGAACAATTCAAATAGTTTCGCGAATCTAGCTCGAGTATCAGACCGAGTTCAGACATCTGAATGCAACAGGCGGACGCGCCTGATGTTTCCGAATCGATTCCTGTGATTACCAGCCCTGCAGCCCCCTTACAGCCCGGGTTAAGTGCAGAAAATCAACAGCACCTCTGAAGATGACTCGAACAATACGAATAGTTTCGCGGACCACCTAGCTCGGGCAGCAGGCCGAGTTCAGGGCTCTGAATGCGACAGGTGGACGCGACTGATGTCTCCGAATCGATTCCAGTGATTACCAGCCCTGCAGCCCCCTTACAGCTCGAGTTAAGTGCAGAAAATGGACAGCACCTCTCAAGATGACTCGACGAATTCGAACAGTTTTGCGAACCTAGCTCGGGCAGCACACCGAGTTCCTAGCTCTGGATTTGGCAGGCGGACGCGCCTGATGTCTCCGAATCGATTCCTGTGAGTACGAGCCCTGTAGCCCCCCTACAGCCCGAGTTAAGTGCAGAAAACTGTCAGCACCTCTCAAGATGACTCCAACAACACGAATAGTTTCGCGAACCTAGCTCAGGCAGGAGACCGAGTTCAGACCTCTAGATGGAACAGACAAACGCGCATGATGATTCGCAATCGATTTCTGTGAGAATGAGCTCTGTAGCTGCCCTACAGCTCGAGTTAAGTACAAAATACCGACAACGCATATCAAGATGACTCGAAACAGCCGATCCCGCCGCGATGCTTTTTTGCAGAAATATTTACCCGATCGAGCTGAGATTAAGAAGGCGAGCGGGAATAAGATCGAATATGGTCAGAAAGAAAAGTAGAGCTCTAACGAATGGTTGAATTTCGAGAACAAAATTTTCAACCGACCAAAAGTCAGCAAAAGGTCCGTCGAGATTTTTCTTGCCAACTAGCTCTCCAGCGCGCCGGAATTACTCTTAAGCTTCCAGCAACTGGGCACCGGCTGTAAACCGTCAACCTTCCTTACCGCCGGGGGACTCGTAGAGCTTCCTAAGCATATATATATATATATATATATATATATAATATCGAAAAAATTGCAGAGAACGAATAGTTTTTCAGCATAAACGATTTCAGACCTTTCGATGCAACAGCCAAACGCCCCTCATGCTTCTGGATCGTTTTCTGTGCGCACGAGCTCCGCAGCTCTCCTACAGCCCGAGTTACGAGCGAAAATCGACAGCACCTCTCAAGATCACTCGAACAATACAAATAGATTGCAGAGAACGAATAGTTTTTCAGCCTAAACGATTTTGAGACCTCTCGATGCAACAGCCGAACACCCCTCATGCTTCTGGATCGTTTTCTGTACGCACGAGCTCCGTAGCTCCCTATAGCCAGAGTTACGTGCGAAAATCGACAGCACCTCTGAAGATCACTCGAACAATATAAATAGTTTCGCGAATCTAGCTCGAGTATCAGACCTCTCAATGCAACAGGCGAACGCGCCTGATGTCTCCGAATCGATTCCTGTGATTACCAGCCCTGCAGCCCCCTTACAGCCCGAGTTAAATGCAGGAAACCGGCGCCGGCGGTAAACCGTGGCGCCGGCGGTAAACTGGCGACTCGAACAACTGGCGCCGGCGGTAAACCGTCAACCTGGTCACTGCCGGGAACCTCGTAGAGCTCCTTTCACGCGTAAGAGTGCTCAGAGCCGAAGGAGAGAGCTTCTGGAGACATGTCTCGAAAAATTGAACATTCATCTTTTTCATGTCGACATAAAGTTGGTTCCTCCAAGTGTTTCGATAGTAAAAGTGCGCCTAGAGAGCTCATATTATGACAAAGAGGTCCTCCAAGTCGTTTACAGGTGCGAAAATTCTGCTTTCTCAAAATAAATTGTCAAATATCTTTCAAATATTCGCAAACCCATTCAAAAGTTGTCACATTGTTCGTTCTGGTCGGGTCGACCAACTAGCTCCACCCCGCGCCGGAATTCCTCTAGCTCAACGATGCCGAAGGCTCTACGAGGTATACGAATAGTTTCGGACCTAGCTCGGGCAGCAGACGCGTTGAGATCTCTGAATGCGACAGGTGGACGCGACTGATGTCTCCGAATCGATTCCAGTGATTACCGGCCCTGCAGCCCCCTTACAGCTCGAGCTAATTGCAGAAAACAGAGAGCATCTCTCGAGATGAATTGAAGAATACGAACAGCTTTGCGGACCTAGCTCGGGCAGCACACCGTGTTCCCCGCAGGCGAACGCGCCTTGACGTCTCCGAATCGATTCCTGTGAGTACGAGCCCTGTGCTCCCCCCTACAGACCGAGTAAGTGCAGAAAACTGGCAGCGCCTCTCAAGATGACTCGAACAATACGAATAGTTGCGCGAACCTAGCTCAGGCAGCAGACCGAGTTCAGACCTCTAGATGGAACAGACAAACGCGCATGATGATTCGCAATCGATTTCTGTCAGAATGAGCTCCGTAGCTGCCCTACAGCTCGAGTTAAATACAAAATACCGACAATGCATATCAAGATGACTCGGAACAGCCGATCCCGCCGCGACGTTTTTTTACAGAAATATTTACCGGATCGAGCTGAGATTAAGACGGCGACAGGAAAAAAGTCGAATATAGTCAAAAAATACTAGAGCTCAAACGAATTGTTCAATTTCGAGAACGAAATTTTCAACCGACCAAAAGTCAGCAAAAGGTCCGTCGAGATTTTTCTTGCCTGCTAGCTCTCCAGCACGCCGGAATTTGGTAGCAACCAAAACCCGGAGAGCGAAGAGACCCTCGGGAATCGGAAATTTTCCCTGAGGAGCTCTCGGGGGCTCCACGGAAGCGCTTCTCAAGCGCTGCCAGGCACCCCCCCACGCGTGCCTGCCCACGTGCAGGCACGCGTGGACGCGTGCCGGAACCTCTCCCGGACCCGCTGCCGGGCCGAACGAACTCATGCGAGGATTCTGGACCGGCGAAGATAGGCTGCTGGCAGGCACCACCACCGTCCGGCTTCTAATCTAAAACCCTATAGCTCTCAGAGAGCTCTCCGGGAATACTCTCAAGCTTCCAGCAACTAGCTCAGGGAAGCTCTACGAGTTACTTACTAGGGGAAGCTCTACGAGTTACGAGCCCTCCAACGCTCTCGCAAAGCACTAGGAACTGGCGGTAAACCGTCAACCAGGTTACCGCCAGGGCCCTCGTAGAGCTCTTTTCTCACACAGCGCTCTGCCGTAAGGATAAAGGAAGCGTCCAGAGCAAGACCTTAGAAACTCGGAAAATCACATTTTTTCTGTTTTACTTCTGGCACTCTGGGAAGCCCCCCTGCAGCGCTGCTGAAGCGCTGCCAGAAACGCTTCCATGCGTGCCTGCACGCGTGCAGGCACGGGTGGAAGCTTGCCGGAAGGTTACCCGGACCCGTTGCCAGGTCAGGCGAGTCGCTGCGGGGAACGTGGACCGCCGCGGAGAAGTACAAAACCCGGAGAGCGAAGACTCCCGGGGACGGGAAATCTTTCCTGGAGAGCCCTGGGGGGCCCCCCTGCAGCGCTGCTGAAGCGCTGCCAGAATCGCTTCCATGCGTGCCTGCACGCGTGCAGGCACGCGTGGAAGCTTGCCGGAAGCTCTCCCGGACACGTTAGCGATTACCGCTTTAGCACCACCGAAAAACCATGCACGTGAACTGGTAGCGTCCACTTGGTAGCGTCCAAAACCCGGAGAGCGCAGAGAGCCATAGACACCGGAAACCCCTCATGGGGGGTTCTGGGGGGCTTCCCTGTAGCCCTTCTGAACACTGCCAGGAACGCTGCCACGCGCGCCTTCACGCGCGCAGGCCCGCGTGGAAGCTTGCCGGAAGCTCCCCTGGACCAGCTGCCGGCTCGAACGAACCCCTCTGGGATTCTGGAGCGGCGGAGATGGGCTGCTGGCGGGCACCACAACCGCCCGGCTTCTAATCTTAAGCCCTCTAGCTCTCAGAGAGCTCCCCGGGAAAAACCCGGAGAGCAAAGACAACACAAGCCGGAAAGCTTTCCGGGCGGGCTTTCCCACGCTCTCGTGAAGCGATTCTGGAGCTCTGGAGTGCTGCCAGGAACGTTTCCACGCGTGCCTGCACGCGCGCAGGCACGCGTGGACCCTTCCCGCAAGCTCTCCCGGACCAGCTGCCGGCTCAGGCGAGGCGCTGAGAGAATCGTGGACCGGCAAAGATGGGCTGCTGGCGGGCACCACCACCGTCCGGCTTCTAATCTAAAACGCTTTAGCTCTCAGAGAGCTCTCCGGGAAACACATCTCCGAATTCGCGGTCGGCTGCGCGGGCCGTCTGGCCCAGTCGCTAACAGGAAAACAAGCGGCATACAGAGTGACTCGTAGAGCTCCCCTGAGCAAGTTATTGCTGGAAGCTTAAGAGTAATTCCGGGGCGCTGGAGAGCTAGTTGGCAAGAAAAATCTCCACTGACCTTTTGCTGACTTTTGGTCGGTTGAAAATTTGATTCTCGGAATTCAACCATTCGTTAGAGCTCTAGTATTTTTGTCCCGTGATTTTCGATCTTATTCCTGCTCGCCATCTTGATCTCAGCTCGATCGGGTACCTTTTACTGCCAAAAAGCGCCCAGGCGGGATCGGCCGTTTCGGGTCATCTTGTCACGCGTTGTCGGTATGTTGGACTTAATTCGAGATACAGAACAGCTACAGAATTGGTAAGCACACCTTATCGATTCAGAATGATCAGGCGCGTTCGTCTGTTGCATCCAGAGGTCTGAACTCGGTCTGCTAGCCGAGCTAGGTCCGCAAACCTATTCGTATTATTCGAGTCATCTGGACAGGCGCTCTGGTTTTCTGTACTTAACTCGAGCTATAAGACAGCTACAGAGCGGATACTTTCAGAAACGGGTTCAGAATCATCAGTCAATTTTGTCTGTCGAATCCATGGCTCTGAACTCGGTTTGCTGCCCGATCTAGAATTGCGAAAGTATTTGCATTGTTCGAGTCATCTTGAGAGGTGCTGACAGTTTTCTGCACTTACTCGGGCTGTAAGAGGGGCTACAGTGCTGGTGATCACAGGTATCGTTTTCAAGACATCAGGCGCGTCCGCCTGTCAAATCCAGAGCTTGGAACTCGGTTTGCTAAACTATGTGTATTCTCCGAATCATTCTGAGAGGTGCTGTCGGCTTTCTGCACCCAACTCGGGCTGTAGTGGAGCTGCAGGGCTGGCAATCACAGGAATCGGTTCGGAGACATCAGACGCAATCGCCTGTCGCATTCAGCGTCTGAACTGTCTGATACTCGAGCTGTCTTTGCCAAACTATTCGTTTTGTTCGAGTCATCTTGAGAGGTGCTGACGCGCGTTTCTCGGGGGCTGTAGGAGAGCTACAGAGCTCGTAGAGAAGAGAATCCAGAAGCATTGGAGGGCGTTCCGATCTTGCATCGAGAGGTCTCGAATCGCTTGGGCTGAAAAACTATTCGTTCTCTATCATTTCTTTCTGACATTATATTTTGACAGAAAGCTCTACGAGTCTTCCGGCGGTAAGAAAGGTTGACGGTTTACCGCGTCATCTTTATACCTCGTAGAGCTCTTCGGCATCGATGGGCTAGAGGAATTCTGCGCGGGATGGAGCTAGTTGGCCCATCTGGCCGAGGCGGGCAATGTGACAACTTGTAGGTGGTTTTGAAAGATATTGACAAATAATTTTGAGAAACCAGATGTTTCGCACTTATAGTGGTTTTGCCGCGTCTGCCAGTAAATTTTCAGGTCTGTAGGTGCAGTATTACTATCAAAAGACTTGGCGGAGCTCTTATAACAAGACACGCTCATGTCTAAGAAACACACATCATGGCAAGAGTCAACACACAAAGTCCGAAGTATTTCGTAAGAACCCGCAGTAAGACGCGAGTCGAATACCCACGTCAAATGTGTGACTGAATGTCTGATAGCGCACCACTTTAACTCACGAACGAAACCATTCCAACCGGTTCCCACTGCGTAGTGAAGGGTACCCAGACTGCAATCAACGTCAAAATTAGAAAAGTGCTGAAAGCAACTTGTACAAGACAACTTCGTAGCGTCCACTTGGTAGCGTCCAAAAACCCGAAGAGCGCAGAGACCCGCGACGGGAGATACCTATTGTTCCAAAACCCAGATAGTCAAACGAGCCGCGCGCGCACGCATTACGTCGCGCACGCGCACCCTGGCTCTTGCCTCCGGCGCCACGCATGCCCCTGCGCTCGCCTCAAACTATTCTGCACGCAGTGCGCATGGAATGCGGCTAGATACAGAGATCAGAGATTCAGCACGACCGTGTCAGCTCGAAGCCTTTTAACGCTCTGCTCAGGCCACGAACGCACAAAAGTACGATCTCCCCTGCCCGGAACGCGTAAAGCGGTGGGCAGAAGGTGCGGCGGCGTACACGCACCCGCCGGCTTCTTCTCTAAATGACAGCGTCCAAACCCCGAAGAGTAAGAGAATCTCGAGAAGGGAAACTTGGCAGCGTTCAAAGCCCGGAGAGCGAGGAGACCCTTCGGACTTGGTAGCGCCCAAAACCTGGAGAGTAAAGAGGACACTGGGCGCCGGCGGTAAACCGTCAACCTTTGTTACCGCCGGGGGACTCGTAGAGCTTCCTGACAGTATATAGCGTGGAAAAAATCCAGAGAACGACTAGTTTTCAGCCCAAGCGATTTCAGACCTCTCAAGATGACTCTAACACAAAAAAAAAAAGTTTCGCAACCCAGTTCGAGTATCAGACCGAGTTCAGACCTCGCAATGCGACAGGCGGACGCGTCTGATGTCTGCGAATCGACGCATGTGATTACCAGCCCTGCAGCCCCTCTACAGACCGAGTTAAGTGCAGAAAACCAACAGAATCTCTCAGGATGACTCGAATAATACAATAGTTTCGCGGACCTGTTTCGAGCAGCAGACCAAGTTCTGAGCTCTCGAATCGACCAACGAACGCGCTGATGTGTGCAAATCGATTTCTATGACCCGCAGCACTGTAGCCCTCCCCCAGCACGAGTTGAGTGCAGGAAATTGAGAGCACTTTTGACGATAATTCGGACAATACGAATAGGTTCGCGAATCTAGCTGAGGCAACAGGCCGAGTTCAGAGCTCTCGATAGAACAGACAAACGCGCCCGATAATTTTCAATCGATTTCTGTGACTATAGGCTATGTAGCTGCCCTACAGCTCGAGTGAAGAAGAGAAAACCGAGAGCGTCTGTCAAGATGCCTCGGATAATACGAATAGGTTTGCGGACCTGGCTCGGCTAGCAGACAATTTCAGATCTCTCGATTCAAGAGGCGAACGCGCCTGATAATTCTGAATGCGATAGATGTGCTTACCAGCTCTCTAGCTGCCCTGCAGCTCGAATTTAGAAGAAAATACCCACCACGCGTATCAAGTTCACTCCAATAATGCGAATAGGTTTGCGGACCTAGCTCGGCTAGCAGACTGAGTTCAGACCTATGGATTCAACAAGCGAACGCGCCTGATGATTATGAGTGCGATAGGTGTGCTTACCAGCACAGTAGCTGCCCTACAGCTCGAGTTAAGTAGAAAATACCGACCACGCGTATCAAGTTGACTTGAATAATACGAATAGGTTTGCGGACCTAGCTCGGCTAACAGACCGAGTTCAGACCTCTGACTGGAACAGGCGAACGCGCCTGATGATTCTGGGTGCGATAGCTGTGCTTACCAGCTCTGTAGTTCTCCTACAGCTCGATTTGAGTACAAAATACCCACAACGCGTATCAAGATGACTCGAAACGGCCGATCCCGCCAGTGTGCTTTTTGGCAGTAAAAGGTACCCGATCGAGCTGAGATCAAGATGGCGAGCGGAAATAAGAACGAATATCACGGGAAAAAATACTAGAGCTCTAACGAATGGTCAAATTTCGATAACAAAATTTTCAACCGACCAAAAGTTGTGAAAAGTTCAGTTCTTTTTTTTTCGAGCCAACTAGCTCTCCAGCGCGCCGGAACTGGAACCGGCGGTAAACCGTCAACCAGGTTACCGCCGGGGTCCTCGTAGAGCTCTTTTCTCGCACGGCGCTCCTCGGTACATATGCAGGAAGACTCTGGAGCAAGATCCCAAAAACTCGAAACATCACGTTTTATGTTTCCATCGAAAGGTGGTTTCGCCAAGTGTTTTGATAGCAATACTGCCCCTACGGGCATCAGAATTTGTTGACGAACGCGAAATAACCTACTACAGGTGCGAAAATTACCGGTTCTCAAAATAAATGTTCAAATCTCTCATAAAGTTTGTCCAACCAACCCAAAGTTCGCACATTGTCCGTCGGGGCCGGGTCGGCCAGCTAGCTGCACCCTGCGCCCGAATTCCTCTAGCTCATCGATGCCGAAGAGCTCTACGAGACACTGGGCGCCGGCGGTAAACCGTCAACCTTTCTTACCGCCGGGGGACTCGTAGAGCTTCCTGACAGTATATAGTGTGGGAAAAAATCCAGAGAACGACTAGTTTTCAGCCCAAGCGATTGCAGACCTCTCAAGATGACTCTAACAAAAAAACAAACAGTTTCGCAACCCAGTTCGAGTATGAGACCGAGTTCAGACCTCTCAATGCGACAGGCGGACGCGTCTGATGTCTGCGAATCGACTCATGTGATTACCAGCCCTGTAGCCCCCCTACAGCCCGAGTTAAGTGCAGAAAACCGACAGCATCTCTCAGGATGACTCGAATAATACAACAGTGTCGCAAGCCTGTTTCGAGCAGCAGACCAAGTTCTGAGCTATCGAATCGACCAACGAACGCGCCTGATGTGTGCAAATCGATTTCTATGACCCGCAGCACTGTAGCCCTCGCCCAGCACGAGTTGAGTGCAGAAAATTGAGAGCACTTTTCACGATGATTCGGACAATACGAATAGTTTCGCGAACCTAGCTCGGGCAGCAGGCCGAGTTCAGAGCTCTCGATCTAACAGACAAACGCGCCCGATAATTCCCAAATCGATTCCTGTGACTATAGGCTCTGTAGCTGCCCTACAGCTCGAGTTAAATACAATAAAACCGAGAGTGTTTGTCAAGATGACTCGAATAATAAGAATAGATTTGCGGACCTAGCTCGGCTAGCAGACCGAGTTCAGACCTCTGGCGTCAAGAGGCGAACGCGCCTGATGATTCGGAATGTGATGGATGTGCTTAACAGCACTGTAGCTGCCCTACAAGTCGAGTTAAGTACAAAATACCTACAACGCGTATCAAGTTGACTCGAATAATACGAACAGGTTTGCGGAGCTAGCTCGGCTAGCAGACCGAGTTCAGACCTCTGGATTCAACAGGCGAACGCGCCTGATAATTCTGAGTGCGATAGGTGTGCTTACCAGCACTGTAGCTGCTCTACAGCTCGAGTTAAGTAGAAAATACCGACAACGCGTATCAAGTTGACTCGAATAATACGAATAGGTTTGCGGACCTAGCTCGGCTAGCAGACCGAGTTCAGACCTCTGGATTCAACAGGCGAACGCGCCTCATGATTCTGAGTGCGATAGGTGTGCTTACCAGCACTGTAGCTGCCCTACAGCTCGAGTTAAGTAGAAAATACCGACAGCGCGTATCAAGATGACGCGAAACGGCCGTTCCCGCCTGCCTGCTTTTTGGCCTTCAAAGTTACCCGATCGAGCTGAGTTCAAGATGGCGAGCGATAATAAGATCGAATATCATGGGAAAAAAAAACTAGGGCTCCAACGAATGTTGAAATTTTGAAAACAAAACTTTCAACCGACCAAAAGTCAGCAAAAGGTCCGTCGAGATTTTTGTTGCCAACTAGCTCTCCAGCTCCCCGGAATTACTGGGCGCCGGCGGTAAACCGTCAACCTGGTTACTGCCGGGGACCTCGTAGAGCTCTTTCCTTGCCCAGCTCCTCGGAACACGTGAAGCAAGCTTAAGCGAGAGCCCTCTAAAAAAATCGATCGCATACAAATAGTTTTGCGGACTTAGCTCGAAAAGCAGAATCTGTTCAGAGCTCTAGATGCTTCAGCCAAACGCCCGTGATGGTTCTGTATCGATTTCTGTGCGTACCACCTCTGTAGCTGTGCTACAGCTAGAGTTAAGTGCAGAATACCGACAGCGCCTCTAAAGAGAACTTGAGACTTACGAATAGTGTTGTGGACCTAGCTCGACTAGCAGAACGAGTTCAGGCCTCTCGATACAAAAGACGCACGCGCCTGGTGATACTCAATCAGTTTATGTGCGCACCAGCTCTGTAGCTCCTCTGAATCTTGAGTTGAGTACAGAAAACCGGCATCACTGCTGGAGATGACTTTTACGGACCTAGCTCGAGTAGCCGACCGAGTACAGGCCTCTGGATGCAACAGGCGAACGCGCCTGATCATTCTGAATCGATTTCTGTAGGTATCAGCTCTGTAGATCTCAAAATCTCGAGTTAAGTACAGAAACCCGTGAAGGCGTCTCAGGATGACTCGGAACGCAGTTGGTTCCAGCAAGTCGTTTGTTATTAATATTGCAGCTACAGACCTGAGAATTTAACTGGCAGACGCGGCATAACCCACTACACGTGAGAATAATACCGATTCCTAAATGAATTGTCAAATATCTTTCAAATCAAAGCAAAACCGACCCAAGGTTATCACAGTGTCTCTTTTGGTCGGGTCGGCCAACTAGCTCCACCCCGCGCCGGAATGCCTCTAGCTCATCGATGCCGAAGAGCTCTACGAGGTATTTTTGGACTGCCAACTTCGAATCGGTCCCTTCGCTCGGGAGAATTTTTCGACGGAATGAACTAAGAATTTGTGAGGTAACTTCTGTAATGCCAAGCTTCGCTCTGCGCAAATAGCAGCCCAAACGAATTGTTAGAACTCCGAAATCGACTGAGCCAGGCCGCGGAAGGTATGATCGCGTCCCTGTTCGACATTTCGCCAACTGGCGCCGGCGGTGAACCGTCAACCTGGTCACCGCCGGGAACCTCGTAGAGCTCCTGAGACGCTAAGAGTGCTCAGCATCAAAGGGCTTGAAGCATTTCTCGAAAAAAACGAAACATGATTTTTTTTTGTCGACATAAAATTAGATCCTCCAAATGCATCTAGAGAGCTCATATTAAGGCGCAGAGGCCCTCATAGCCGTCTACAGGTGCGAAAAATCTGCTTTCTCAAAATAAATGGTCGAATATCTTTCCAAAAGTTGCCACATTGTCGGGTGGGCCAACTACGTCGACCCCGCGCCAGAATTCCTCTAGCTCATCGATGACAACGAGCTCTACGAGGTACTAGCTCACCCTGTCGCCGAATTCCTCTAGCTCTTCTACCCTCAGAGCTCTACGAGGCACTCTAAAGCTTCCAGCAATAACTTGCTGAGGGAAGCTCTACGAGTTACTGGGCGCCGGCGGTAAACCGTCAACCCTGGTTTTTTTTTGCGGACTTTGCGGTCGACTGTGCAGGCTTTCCAGCCTAGTCGGAGCAAGGAGCGGGCGTATCCAAACAGGCAAGGCGTGAGTGAGCACAAACTCATATTCACATCAAACCAGTCCGAAATACGCATGTTCAACCCGCCGTATGACAAGAGGCGTATGCTCAACGTCACATGTGAAGTAATCAACAAATTAGACGGGGAAAGAACCCATGAAAGAACGTCACCTGAAGAATATGAGGGGAACCGCCAGGAACTCGTAGAGCTTCCAAGCAAACGGGCGCATCTTATGTCTGCGAATCGACTCCTGTCATTACCAGCCCCGCAGCGGCCCGAGGTCAGTGCAGAAAACCGACAACATCTCTCAGGATCACTCGAACAATATAATAGTTTCGCGAACCTAGTTCGGGCAGCAGACCGGATTCCGAGCTCTGGACTCGACAGGCGGACGCGCAATGTAGCCCCCATCTCAGCGCGAGTTCAATGAAAAACACCGAGAGCATTTCTCAAGATGACTCGACCAATACGAATAATTTTGCGATTCTAGATCGGGCCGAAGACCGAGTTCAGGGCTCTGGATTCGACACACAAACACAACTGACGATTCCGAATCAGTCTCTGTGGATATCAGCTCTCTAGCTGCCTTACAGCTCAAGTTAAATACAAAAAACCGAGAGTTTCTTTCAAGACTGGGCGCCGGCGGTAAACCATCAACCTTTCTTACCGCCGGGGGACTCGTAGAGCTTCCTGACAATATATATTGTGGGGGGAAACTCCAAAGAACGACTATGTTTAAGCCCAAGCGATTTCATACCTCTCAAGATAACGCTAACGAAAAAAACAAACACTCGAGTATCAAACCGAGTTCAGACCTCTGAGCGACAGGCGGGCGCGTCTGATGTCTGCGAATCCACTCATGTGATTTCCAGCCCTGAAGCCCCCTACAGCGCGAGTTAAGTGCAAAAAACCGACAGTATCGACTCGAATGATATAATAGTTTTGCGACCTAGTTCGAGCAGCAGACCTAGATCTCCCCCAGGACGAGTTAAGTGCAGAAAATTGAGTGCACTTCTTAAGATCATTCGGACAGTACGAATAGTTTTGCGAACCTAGCTCGGGCAGCAGGCCGAGTTCAGAGCTCTCGGTTCAATAGACGAACGCGACTGATGATTCCCCATCGATGTCTGTCACAATGAGCCCTCTAGCTGCCCTACAGCTCGAGTTAAATATAAAAACCGAGAGCGTCTGCCAATATGACTCGAATAATACGAATATATTTGCAGACCTAGCTCGCCTAGCAGACCGAGTTCAGACGTCTAGATCGAACAGCCGAACGCGCCTGATGATTCTGAGTGCGATAGGCGTGCTTACCAGCACTCTAGCTGTCCTACAGCTCGAGTTAGGTACAGAAAAACAAGAGCGCCTATCAAGATAACTCGAATGATACGAATAGGTTTGCGGACCTAGCTCGGCTAGCAGACCGAGTTCAGACCTCTGGATTCGACAGGCGAACGCGCGTGATGGTTCTGAGCTCAATGGCTGTGCTTACCAGCTCTGTAGCTGCCCTACAGCTCGAGTTAAGTACAAAATACCGACAGCGCGTATCAAGATGACTCGAAACGGCCGTTCCCGCCAGGACGCTTTTTGGCCTTTACAGTTACCCG
Source organism: Prorocentrum cordatum (assembly GCA_963575745.1). Taxonomy (NCBI): domain Eukaryota; class Dinophyceae; order Prorocentrales; family Prorocentraceae; genus Prorocentrum; species Prorocentrum cordatum. Next base: position 4,101 of record CAUYUJ010001134.1, on the reverse strand, counting down.
ATCGAGCTGAGATCAAGATGGCGAGCAGGAATAACATCGAATTATGACTCGAATGATACGAATAGGTTGGCGGACCTAGCTCGACTCACAGACCGAGTTCAGTCCAGCGCTGCTGAAGCTTCCGTGCGTGCCTGCACACATGTAGGTATGGAAGCTTGCCGGAAGCTCTTCCGGACCCGTTGCGGCTCGCCGGGGGAACGTGGGCCGCCCTGGAGGAGCTTCACCACCACCAGCCGGCTTCCAATCTTAAACTGGCGCCGGCGGTGAACCGTCAAGCTGGTCACCGCCGGGAACCTCGTAGAGCTCCTTCCACTGGTAAGAGTGGAAAGAATCGATAAAGGGTAAAAAAATAATGACTGGCGCCGGCGGTGAACCGTCAACCTGGTCACCGTGAGTCCTGGCTCCTTTCACGCGTGAGAGTGCCCGGAGTCGATAGAGAGAGCTTCTGGAAGCATTTCTGGAAAAGGGGAAAAAATGATTTTTTCGCGGGTCGGCCAACTAGCTCCACCCCGCGCCGGAATTCCTCTAGCTCATCGATAACGGAGAGCTCTACGAGGTATTTTTCGAAAATCTTCAAATTCGAATTTTTCGATGTGCATATTCGCGCAGTTCCCGGAAGTCAGCTCATGCAAAAATGCTTCGGTAGAGCTGAGCTGCTGTCAGAGAGGAGTTCATATGCCAATACTTGGCGTAAAAATCTGCTTTCTCAAAATGAATTGTCAAATACTTTTCAAAAAATTGCAAAACCACCCCAAAGTTGCCACATTGTCCTTTCTGGTCGGGTCGACCAACTGGCGCCGGCGGTGAACTGTCAACCTGGTCACCGCCGGAAACCTCGTAGAGCTCCTTTCACGTGTGGGAGTGCTCAGAATTTCTTCAAAAGGTGAACAATTCATTTGCTCGTGTCGACCTGAAGATAGTTGCGTCAAGTGTTTATGACAGTACAAGAGCGCCTACGGATCTCACACTAAGAGTGGGAAGCCCTCATAGTCGAGCTTTCACGCGTGAGAGTGCTCAGAGTTGAAAGAGACAGCTTCTGGAAGCATTTCTGGAAAAGGGTAACAATTGATTTTTTCGTGTCGACATGAAGATGATTGCTCCAAGTGTTTTGATAGTAAAAGAGCGCCTACGGAGATCATACTAAGACAGAGAAGCCCTCATAGTCGTTTACAGTGCGAAAAATCTGCTTTCTCAAAATAAATGGTCAAATATCTCAAAAAAATTCAAAACCACCCAAAAGTTCACTTTGTCTGTGCTGGCCGGGTCGCTAACTAGCTTCACCCTGCGCCGGAATTCCTCTAGCTCATCGAAAGAGCTCTACGAGGTATTACTCTAAAGCTTCCAGCAAGCTCTACGAGTTATTTTTCTCGCCAGCTCCAGTGCCCCGGAACTGGCGCCGGCGGTGAACCGTCAACCTGGTCACCGCCGGGAACCTCGTAGAGCTCCTTGAATCCGTGAGAAAGCTCAGCATCAAAGCGGGAGCTTCTGGGAGCTTTTCTACAAAAACTTCAAGTTGAGATTTTTTCGGAGTCAACATGAAGTCGGTTCCTTCAAGTGAACTGGTACTGAAAATGACTCTAGATGGCCGAGCTGATCAGGGAACGAAGTTTATATCTCAATGCTCGGAGTAAAAATCTGCTTTTTCAAAATGAATTGTCAAATATCTTTCAAAAAATTGCAAAACCACCCAAAAGTTGTCACATTGTCCGCCTCGGCCGGCTGGACCAAAGTTCTCACTCCCAGCGAAGCTATTCATATGAAGTCTCGCGCTCTCAGTGAGAGCGCGAGACCATTCTGCGTCGACAAAAATGCACCAGAACTCTCTAGGTCACCCATAGATCGATATAAATTAGAAAAAAAATCATCCGACACAAAAAATATAAAATTGTACAAATCGATATTTTTCATTGATTTTGAAAATTCTAATCAATTTGGGCACTCTCGAGGCTCCCATTCGATGTCTCGCATGTCGCTACTTCGATTGGAATGTACCTGGCATGCATAGCATGCACTCAGCTCGAGTTATCATCGAAACACCGTTCGCAACACGCATACATAGAGACAGTATTTCGAGCATAACTCCGGACTCAGCCATTTCTAGGAACTCTCGAGCTTCCAGTGTGACGCGCCAGGTCATTCTGCATCGACTGGTGTGCGTGAGAGGTCTGTAGCTTGGTGTGCGTGACAGTAATATTGCCCCTAGAGCCCTGAAAATTTTACCAGCAGATGCGCCATAGCTTATTGTAGGTAGGAAAAATCCAACTTATGAAAACGAATTGTCAAATCTTGCACAATGTTCCAAAAATCGACCCCAGGTTAACACATTGTCTCTTTTGGTCGGGTGGGCCAACTAGCTCCACCCTGCGCCCGAATTCCTCTTAGCTCATCTCGTCGAAGAGCTCTACGAGGTATTAATCTTGAGCTTCCAGCAACTAGTGAAGGGAAACTCTACAAGTTATTCTGGCGCGGAGTGCAGCTAGTAACTGGCGCCGGCGGTGAACCGTCAACCTGGTCACCGCCGGGAACCTCGTAGAGCTCCTTGAATCCGTGAGAAAGCTCAGCATCAAAGCGGGAGCTTCTGGGAGCTTTTCTACAAAAACTTCAAGTTGAGATTTTTTCGGAGTCAACATGAAGTCGGTTCCTTCAAGTGAACTGGTACTGAAAATGACTCTAGATGGCCGAGCTGATCAGGGAACGAAGTTTATATCTCAATCCTCGGAGTAAAAATCTGCTTTTTCAAAATGAATTGTCAAATATCTTTCAAAAAATTGCAAAACCACCCAAAAGTTGTCACATTGTCCGCCTCGGCCGGCTGGACCAAAGTTCTCACTCCCAGCGAAGCTATTCATATGAAGTCTCGCGCTCTCAGTGAGAGCGCGAGACCATTCTGCGTCGACAAAAATGCACCAGAACTCTCTAGGTCACCCATAGATCGATATAAATTAGAAAAAATCATCCGACACAAAAAATGTAAAATTGTACAAATCGATATTTTTCATTAATTTTGAAAATTCTAATCAATTTGGGCACTCTCGAGGCTCATTCGATGTCACGCATGTCGCTGCTTCGATTGGAATGCACCTGGCATGCATAGCATGCACTCAGCTCGAATTATCATCGAAACACCGTTCGCAACACGCATACATAGAGACGGTATTTCGATCATAACTCCTGACTCAGCCATTTCGAGGAACTCTCGAGCTTCCAGTGTGACGCGTCAGATCATTCTGCATCGACTGGTGTGCGTGAGAGGTCTGTAGATTGCTGACAGCTCGAGTTAAGTAAAGCCAACCACCGTCACCTGCCAAACTGGCGCCGGCGGTGAACCGTCAACCTGGTCACCGCCGGGAACCTCGTAGAGCTCCTTGAATCCGTGAGAAAGCTCAGCATCGAAGCGGAAGCTTCTGGGAGCTTTTCTACAGAAAAAATCAAGTTGATAATTTTCGGAGTCAACATGAAGTCGGTTGCTCCAAGTGAACTGGTACTGAAAATCACTCTAGAGAGCTGAGCTGCTAAGGGAACGAAGTTTATATCTCAATGCTCGGAGTAAAAATCTGCTTTCTCAAAATGAATTGTCAAATATCTTTCAAAAAATTACAAAACCACCCAAAAGTTATCACATTGTCCGCCTCCGCCGGGTGGACCAACTAGCTCCACCCCGCGCCGGAATTCCTCTAGCTCATCGATAACGAAGAGCTCTACGAGGTACTGTACTGCGGGCAAAGTCGGTTCCCGCAAGTCTTTTGATAGTAATATTGCTTCTAGAGCCCTGAAAATTTTACCAGCAGATGCGCCATAGCTTATTGTAGGTAGGAAAAATCCAACTTATGAAAACAAATGGTCAAATCTTGCAGAATGTTCCAAAAACCGACCCCAGGTTACCACATTGTCTCTTTTGGTCGGGTCGGCCAACTAGCTCCACCCTGCGCCCAAATTCCTCTTAGCTCATCTCGTCGAAGTGCTCTACGAGGTACTCGTAGAGCTTTCCGTAGCTGAGAGCTTAAGGGTAACTTGTAAGCGTCCAAAACCCGGATAGCGAAGCCAAGCGCGGAGTGTCGCACGGGGACCTCTGCCAGGCCGCCTGAAACGATGCGCGGGACG
>CAUYUJ010001133.1:66719-104810 GCA_963575745.1 Prorocentrum cordatum | reverse complement strand
GTGCGCACGCGTCACAAAACGCACTGGTCCTGCAGGCAGTCCCACTCCCGCACTCTGGCGGGCTGGGCGCCTGCAAGGCACTCGGAAACGGTGCTACTTCCTTCGCAGTTCTACTACCGGGAGGCCTTTTACCCCTTGCTGCGGCCTTTACCCTTCTGCGGGGACGGCGGCGGGGTAGGGCGAGGTGCGAGGAGCCGGCTGCCAAGGGAAGCCTGGAACACGGGCACCGGCTGAGATAGGCTGAGCCATTGGCAACCTCACCGCTGCCGCTGACTCGGCGCATCGGCTGCTATTGTGAAAGGCTGGCGCGGCTGAGCGTGTCGTCGCCGTGTGGCGGCTCCTCGTGCTACTGCTCGGGCTGGCCTTCACTAGTCGCAGTGCCTTGAACGGGCTCAGGGTCCGCCACGAGCTCGAGGGTCACGTCGGGGTCGAGTTCTTCGGGGAAACCAGCTTCGTGGGGGTCCTCTGCCTCGGGCCCGTGGGGGCCCCTCCCACCTTGCGCTGCCCGCCCTCTTTCCTGATCTTCTTGATGTCCCTCACGAGCTTGATGTCGGGCGCGTGGAAGTCAGAGGAAGAGACCGCGCTTTCTCCTTCTGCTGCTTAGGTTGCTCGTTGACCTTTGCCTGCCAGTGGCGCACACAAGTTCCCAACGTCTCGGGGTCCTCCGTGCACACCACGGTCTTCCAGAATTGAAAAGGGAGAGGAGCAGAAGGAGGAGGAGGAGGAGGAGGAGGAGGAGGAGGAGGAGAAGGAAGAAACGGGGGAAGTGGAGGGGGAGGGGGCGGAGGCGGATGATGAGGAGGAGGCGGAGGAGGAAGGGAGGGGGCGGAGGACGAAGAATGGAGGAGGAGTGGAGAAGGAGGAGCAGCAGCAGCAGCAGGCGGAGGAAAAGGAGGAGGATGAGCAGGGCGCAGCAGGAGGCAGAGGAAGCGCTCGCCATGCACTGCTTCAGCCAGTGCACGCGGAAATTGGGGCCTAGCCTTGCAAAATCGTTGCCCCAGATGCCGGTGTGCAGCGAGCCGTCGGGTTCGCACGCCATCCTGCCATGGAGGAGGAGAAGGAGGAGAAGGGGGAGGAGGGGAAAGAGGAGGAGGAGGAGGAAGAGGAGGGGGAGGACCATGATTTCGAAGCCTGCTGGACCAGGAGACCCTCGATGTTGGTAAACATATGGGCAAGTACACATACGCGTATGACACGATAGCACGAGCGTACAAGAAGTACGGATCGAAAGAACGAGCCAGGCGAGGTCTGCGAAACGCAAGTGTGAGACGTGTGCAACACGGAAGTGCGGGTAGGACAAAAATACGAACGCACATCCAAAGTACAAAGAACATGAACTTAGTATGAAAAAGCATGACAACAAGTATGACAACATACGAACTGTGAAACAATAGTGTCAAAAGCCTCTCTCACACACTTTCCTCACACTTCGGATTTCTGAACGTCTGTACTTCGTACTTCTGCACGGCACATTTCTCGTTCTCGTACTTCGGCGTGGTACATATGTTTTATTGCAATTGGGATACTTTGCGTTCCTCGGGGGGGGGTCCAGTGTGGCTGGCCGGAATCTCTCAAGAGGAGGGTGAGGGCGAGGGTGAAGGTGAGGATGAGGATCAGCATGATGATGATGATGATGATGATGATGATGATGATGATATGATGATGATGAGGAGGAGGAGGAGGAGGGAGGAGGAGGAGGAGGAGGAGGAGGATGAAGAGGAGGGGAACGAGGAACAGGGTAACAAAAGAGGCTTGCGGACTACGGATTCCCGAGCGCCGTGCAGCTCACTGAGGGGCCAGAGAGAGTGGACCGCGGCGCAGTTGGGAGCACGCACGCCATCAGAGGAGGCGGAGGAGGCGGAGGCGGAGGAGGAGGAGGAGTGAGGTTCGCGGATCGGCGTCGTCGTCGTCGGAATCCAGTGGTACCGATGCCGCTGCTCCCGAGACCTTTCCTGGGGTGCGCTCTGACCAGAGATTCCAAGACGAATCCAGCGGCGGCTAGGGCCTCCGAGGAGGCACACGAGAGGGGAAGCCGAGGGAAAGGTTGCGGCATGGGTACCTCTTCCTCCTCAGAATTCTTGGCCTTTGTAGGGCCCTTCCAGGAAGCCCACGGAAGCACCCACGAGGCCTCCGGAGACCCCTAGCAGACCGGGATCTATACACACCCACTGAGCCAGGCCTGCCCTATCCTGGGCCTGGGAGCGGTACCCACGCCCTCCTGCCTGAGCCAGGGATGCGTGTACACCGCTGCTGGGCCCAGGCTTGACAGGGCCTGGGGCAGCTTGGGCGTCGCCGAAAGGGGGGCGAGAAATGGGGGGGGGGGGGGAGAGAACGGTGCCCTTCTCGGAAGCCTGAAGGCCCCTTTTGGGACCCTTATTGGCCCCTGGAGGGGCCCTGAAGGCCCCCTTTCCTGCAACCCTCGCCCCCCTGGATCGCCCCCCTTACCGGGCGAAGAACGGTATAGAATGAACTTTTTCGCTGTCGGGGGGCCTGTCCCTGGGCGGCTGGAAAGTTTATACCCCTGCGGTGCCACCGTAAGGGTATAAACTTTCCAGCCGCCCAGGGACAGGCGCCCCCGACAGCGAAAAAGTTATTTTATACCGTTATTCGCTCGCTGACCCCCCCACTACGCGACGCCCAAGCCCTGGATATGTGGTGAACGCAACAAGTGTTGTCATCTCTTGGGGGCGCATCCTGTACTTCCGCCGCCTTCCGCCGAGCTTCCGCCGGCTTCCGCTTGCAGAGCTAGTATCGCTTTACTTCCGCCGCCCTTCCGCCGCGGAAGAAATGGCAACTCCTCCCACCCTCGAAAGCGAGGCCCTGTCAGCAACGCCCCATGTACAGACCTCGCTGCCCCACCTTTGAGCAGGGACCGACCGTCCCGGCATTCCTATAGGCCTACTGCGACATGTTCTGAGAAACCAGACATGTTCGAATAACAAAAACAATGTTCTTAGAACATGAACCCCATGTGTTAAAACAAAACAGACTCAGCCAGAACTGTTCTAAGGACACTCCGTGCAACCCACAGAAGGTTCTCAGAACATTCTCTGGCAGGCCTCTCGGCGAACCAGGACGCTTCGCCACTGCTTGATGCCTGGAGTGCCCGAGCCCGCGCCTTAGGTGGCATCTGCCCGGGAACCTCGAGTGTCACATGGCGCGCCCTGTTAGCGCACACTACCGCTCATTAGCGCCTACCAGCGCTGGCCAGCGGAAGGAGCAGACGAACTCGGAGAGACGCCCAAGAGGCCCCAAGGGGCCCCCAGGAGACGCCCGAGCTGGCCCGAGCCCGCGCCCACCGGTGCACCCCCCTTAAGGGGGGCCCTGCGGAGGCCGGCGGGAGGCCGCTGGAGGGCACGAGCACCACGGGGAGGCGGGCACACGGCACGCGGGGGGGGGGCGAGCGGGCGGGCGGCGCGCACGCGGGGGCACCGCCGCACCGGACTGGGCAGGGCACGCGAGAGCTGAGCGGGCCCTGGACCCAGACCCCCTCGAGTCATGAAAACATCGCGACGGAAGGTTTTTCTGCATTTTCCGCCTCTGGGGGCCCTTACCGGCCCCCCGCGGGACCGTCAAAAAACAACTCAGGATGAAAAACCGGTCCCGGCGAATAGGTCCGGACCTCTGGGGTCGCGTCATGAAAAAATCATGACGTCGGGGGTCTGGGGAAGCGACAGGACCGCTTTCTTCCTGGTTCCGTTTTGCCGCTGCGGCCGCCGGTTCCGTCGCCGTTTGGTTGCCGGCTCCGTCGCCGTCTTCTTGTCGGTTCCGGCTCCGCTTCGGCTCCGGGAGCTGTCTTTTTGCCGTTTACGGTCGCCGATGTTTTCCCGCTTCCGTTTGCAAGAGAGCCTTTTTCGAAAACGGTGACAAAAACGGCCCTGCCGCTTCCAGGCCCTACGAAGCGCGAGTGGACACAAGACCCTTCCAACGGCAAGCGTAGACCCAGAACACCTAAGGACATGCGGGCTGCACAGGTCGGGATAGACAGGACACAAGGGCACCCCCGATCTGGCAAGGTCGACCTAGCAATTGGGGCCGACTGTAGGGGGAGGTGGAACGGCTTCTTAGGAGGAGGCTGCTTCTTCGAAGGCGCGGGCAGTACATCTACAGACACGGCCCGCGCCTTCTAAGAAGCAGGGCGTTTCTAAGAAACCTTCCCCCCTCACGCGACCCCCATCTGCGCGTGGCCGAGGAACGATGGCGCCGTCCTGCCGTACCCGTGAAACTGGCGGCTCTCGGAGGCGGCGAAGATGAGGACGACGTGGTCGGTGTCGCGGAACGCCTGCCGGAGCCTCCCGGTATTCCCGTGGCTGGTGGCCCAAATCCCCTTGGCGATGGAGATCTGGATGTTCCGCGTGTTCATCGACCTGCGGAGCAGAGGCCGCTTGCGAGGCTGCGTCGGCACACCCGCCTTCCCCTCCAGGCCAGAATGCGGCAAGAGAGCGTGTGTGCGACGGGAAAAGAAGGAGGAGGAGGAGGAGGAGGAGGAGGAGGAGGAGGAGGAGGAGGAGGAGGAGGAGCAGGAGAAACAGGTCAGGGGCGGAGACTGGATTCCAGGCAACAGGGTCCACCAGGACGCAATGGACTTATCGTCCTGGCTGCTTGATGGGGGAACTGAGAAGGCTTGGCCCAGCAGGATGTCCAGGGCCGCAGCAGCAGCAGCAGCAGCAGGAAGACAGGGAGTAGCAGCAGCGGGTAGCAGATGAGGAGCCAGGAGGAGGAGGAGGAGGAAGAGAAGGAGGAGGAGGAGGAGGAGGAGGAGGAGGAGGAGGACGACCAGTGTAAACCCACAAGTCATCAACGATGTTGGAGTGAACCCTCCCTCCAAGCTCCCTCTTCATAGGCCCCCACAACGGCTCATTTCCATTAATGGAACTGCCTCGTTAGAAGACACCCGTTTGAAGACCCTGATTCATGCCAAAACATTGCTGTCGGGATTCCAACGCCACGGATCAACCTGATTGTTGCGTCTTGACGATCCTGGGTCGTGCCAGAACGCCATTTCGAGGGCTCCAACCCAGAGAATCAACGTAACTGTTGCATCCGCATAATCCTGGATCCGTCCAAACCATTACTTCTGGTACGTTGATGATGGGAAGCCGTGAAACTCTTGAAATTTGTGTAAACGAATGTGCACGGTGTTCAGGCGAGACCCACATGTTGAAAAGGAACCGCCCTCAATCAGTGAAGCCCGTGCAATGTTCGAGCACGAATGTGCATCGCGCTAAAGCGAAAACCACATTTTGAAAACGGCCCACCCTCAATCCATGAAGCTCTTGCAATTTCCGAAAATGAATGTACGCCGCGCTAGCGCGAGAGCCACATGTTGAAAACGGCCCGCCCTCCATCTGTGAAACTGTTGCCACTTTTTAAACCTCAGAATCATAAGTGGTGGGGTAGTCTCAGGCGAAACGCCCGGCCCGCCCTAAAAACTGGCCTCGGGGTGCGACAGGGAGAAGTTATTCATCAGGAAAAGGAATGGAGGAGGAGGAGGAGGAGGAGGAGGAGGAAGAGGAGGAGGAGGAGGAGGAGGAAACTACGGCGGCGGAAGGGCAGGAAAACACCCGCAAGAAGAGAGGTCTACCGCCCTGCACGACCGCACCATGAAGTACCAGCACTTGCCTCCGTCCCGCATCATCCCCCCCCCCTCTCTCTCGTCCGACCTGGTCTGCCACAGTAGGAAGCCTCAGGACTGCCCCCATTCCTCTCTCCTGCTTCTGCTGCTGCTGCTGATGCTGCTGCTGCTGCTGCTCCTCCTCCTCCTCCTCCTCCTGCTGCTGCTCTTCCTCCTCCTCCTCCCGCTGCTGCTGCTGCTCCTCCTCCTCCTCCTCCTCTTCCTGCGCCTCCTCCTCCTCGCCCATCCTCCTCTCTCCTCATCCTCCTCTCTCTTCCTCCTCCCCCTTCTCTTCTTCATCCCCCTCCTCCTCGTCGTCCTCCTCCTCCTCCTCGAACCACTCCTCTTCGCTTTATGCATCTGTTTAGCTCTTCAGGGCGGTCGGGAGCGCCCGCGGCAGCGCGCGGGACCCTGCCGACCGAGGCCGCCGAGGCCGCCATGGCATGCCGAAGTTGTCCATGCAGGGGCGGGGGAGCGCCCTGTGGCTTCAGGAGGAGGCTCCGGGAACTTCTCGGGAGGCCCAAGGACTCCCGAGCCTTCCGAGAAGGCCCGCTCCTCCTTCTCGCTCCCGCCCCCCCCCGGTGCGCGGTCGACTCTCTACACCCCCAATGGCCAGGACGCGCCAGACGGGCCACCCGCGTGCTGGCAGGAGTGGCGCTCAGCCAGCCCTCCAAATCTCGCTTCGCCTGGTCTGCATCCCTCCTCCACCTGCCATTACCTCCCTCCATATCTCCATCCTTGTCCTCCTGCTGCTCCAACTCTGCCATCGTCATCCCCCTCCATCCCGCTTACCGCCCCCTCCCCTCGTCCATCGCCCTCCTCCTTCGACGTTTCCCTCCTCCCTCCTCCCTCCTCCCCTCCTCCCTCCCCCTGCTTCTCCTCCTCCTCCTCCTCCTCCTCCTCCTCCTCATCCTCCTCCTCCTCCTCCTCCTCCTCCTCCTCCTCCTCCTCCTCCTCCTCCCCCTCCTCCTCCTCCTCCTCCGCCAGCCCCTCTATGGATCAGGTGCCCGTGCGGAATCTGCTCTGCAATGGCCACCTGCCATGCCGCCCAGCGAGTCTACAGTCGGGTAACTCTGCTTGTCTTCGCCCAGGGATGTCTCAGTCTAAGCCTCCTCCTCCTCCTCCTCCGCCTCCTCCTCCTCGTTCGTCGTTCTGATCCTCCTCCTCTCTCCTCCTCCTCCTCCTCCTCCTCCTCCTCCTCCTCCTCATCATCATCATCATCATCATCATCATCATCATCATCATCATCATCATCATCATCGTCACCACCATCATCAGCATCGGCAGCAGCACCATCAGCATCATCACCATCATCATCGGCAACAACCTCATCATCAACAGCAGCATCATCATTATCATCTTTGTCACCATCACCTTCATCATCATCATCAGCAGCATCACCATTATCATCGTCATCTTCATCACCATCAGCAACATCACCATCAACATCCTCATCACTAGCAGCAGCACCATCAGCATCATCATCAGCAGCATCACCATCATCATCCTCATCATCATCGTCATCGTCAGCATCATCAGCATCATCATCATCATCATCAGCAGCAGCAGCAGTATCATCATCAGCAGCATCATCATCAACAGCATCATCATCATCATCATCATCAGCATCATCATCATCATCATCATCATCATCATCATCATCATCATCAGCAACATCATCATCCGCCTCCTTCCTTTGCTGCTTGGGGCCCGCCCTCTCCCACCATTTCACCAATACGCCCCTGTACCATGCCGTCAATCGGCACTGGAGGGGGCTGAGGACCCCCATGTGGCCCCTCGGCCATCGAAGACGGCCGTAAGGAGGGGGTCCAAAAACGCACCTCCACCTGTTCAACCTGTTCAGACCATCATAGGCCCCACCAGTCACCAGTGAGACAATTCATCTTGTTCCTCCCTCCCTCCCCATCCTCCTTCTTCTCATGCTTCCCTCCTCTTCCTCTTCCTCCTCCTCCTCCTCCTCCGCCTCCTCCTCCTCCCTCTCCTCCCCTCCTCCCCCTCCTCTCCATCCTCCTCCTCCTCCTCCGCCTCCTCCTCCGCCTCCTCCCCTCCCGCCTCCTCCTCATGCCCCTCCTCCTCCCCCTCCCCCTCCCCCTCCTCCTCCTCCTCTTCCTCCTCCTCCTCCTCCTCCTCCTCCTCCTCCTCCCCTCCCCCCTCCCTCCCTCCCCTACCTCCCTCCCTCCCTCCCTAAGCGACTTCTCCAGGGTCTGCGGCATCAGGTCTACAGCAAAAGAGAGCAGGCCAGAAGAGCCAGGAAGCAGCGGGTTGAATATGCTTCCAATCGTAACCGACCTAGTCGCCATACACGTAACTCCGTAACTCCCTCCCTCCCTCCCCTCCTCCTCCTCCTCCTCCCTCCTCCTCCTCCTCCTCCTCCTCCTCCTCCTCCTCCTCCTCCTCCTCCTCCTCCCTCCCCCCTCCTCCTTCTCCTCCTCCTTCCTCCTCCTCCTCCTCCTCCTCCTCCTCCTCCCTCCCCATCCTCCTTTTGATATCCTCTTCCTCGTTATCTCCGTAGCCATCTTGGCTCAAGCCGTTTTGGCTCAAGCATCTCGGCTCAGGTCCCCTGGCCCCCCCCCCCCCTTTCGGCTCCCAACCTGCGTGGCATGGACGCGCTGGCTTGCTGGAAGAAGAGTGTCTGGCGGGGCTCGAGTGCTCCTTGCGCCGCCACGTGGTGCTTGGGGGGTGCCGCTCCAGCCGTGGCTTCGTCCACAGCCTCTAGCGGTTGCGAAAGCAAAGACTTCGGCTTCGTGGGCTACGGTTTCTGCACTTACCCATCGTGGGCATCACCGTCACACAGCGTGTAGTGTGGGTGTTGATGTACGCGGCATGGATGAACAATGTGCAGATCTGTCAATGCTTGTGTAAAGACCCGGACGTCGAACTTTACAGGATCTCGGGCAAAGGCGAAACAAACTGGAGCTCGTCAACACTGTTTTACAACTGTTCTTGTCGTGGCTGCTGGATGGGCCGCTTATGGGCAGGTCGTTCTCGTTTGGGCTTTCTTATTGTGCATCTTCGGCGCGGTCCGTCTCGGGTGCGGGGCCCGTGGGGGGAGTCTGGTAGTGCACTGACCCACCCGCCCGCACCCGAGCGTATTACCTCAAGGTGTTTTTGCTGCAGCCTCTCATCACACTCCTGCAGCCCATTTTCGTTATGCTTGGCATTGTGGTGCAAGGCTGTTCAATTCGTATGCACTTTCAGGTTCGGCTTCCCAAATTCTGTGGTCATTTGGCCTGTCCATGTAGCATAAAAAAACCATTCAATCTGCGTGGGTATTGACTGGGGATGCCCGACGTCGGGTCGGTGATCAAGTTTTGGGAGTGGTCGGGCCGGGCCGTGTGCTCCAATATTCGTCGTTTACTCAACTCGTTCATGTACGGCTGGCGGAAACGAAAGAACATTCAGTCAGGGGACGTCGTGGTGTGGTTGTGGCGCCGGCGCTGGTGCGGGCAATGTCCAACCTGTATTCATGGTACACCCTGCGAAATGCTGAAGAAATCATGGGTTAAGAAATTCATAGTCTCAGAACTTGAGTAAAAACCCAAAATTTCCTTTCAAATCTTAGGATTTACATTGAAAAGTTAAGAATCATCGAGACTCTGGACGAAAACTTAGGTTTTCTTAAGCATCGCCTAAGGTGTATGCTTCGTGCTGTTCGGAGGTATTCACTTGAGGTATCAGTTTTGTTCCTCGGACTTCTTGCGCTGGCCCTCTGCATGAGCGGGTGGTGTGCCACGTCTCCCTGTTGGTGCCGTCGCTCGGCAGGCTCAGGGGTGGTTTCACTGTATAGCACGTTTCGCGTCCGACCTCTTACCAATACGTGATGGCGGAAATCCTTGAAATCCTCCTCCTCCTCCTCCTTATCCTCCTCCTCCTCCTCCTCTTTATCCTCCTCCTTCTCCTCCTCCTCCTCCTCCGCCTCCTCATCCTCCTCCTCCTCTTTATCCTCCTCCTTCTACTCCTCCTCCTCCTCCTCCTCCTCCTCCGCCTTCTCCTCCTCCTCCTCCTCCTGCTCCTCCTCCTCCTCCTCCTCCTCCCCCTCCATGGCCCCGGACGACCGCACCATGAAGTACCGGCACTTCCCGTGGATGGGGGGCGGCAGGCCGGGTATGGTCCCCTGCTCGGTGACGGCGTCCACGGGCACCTTGCGGCGGGGCATTTGGGGGGAGAGGGGGCGGGGTGGGTGGGAGAGAGGAGGAGGAGGAGGAGGAGGAGGAGGAGGAGGAGGAGGAGGAGGAGGAGGAGGAGGAGGAGGAGGAGGAGGAGGAGGAGGAGGAGGAGGAGGAGGAGAGGAGGAGGAGGAGGAGGAGGAGGAGGAGGAGGAGGAGGAGGAGGCGGAGGCGGAGGCGGAGGCGGAGGCGGAGGAGGAGGAGGAGCAAGAGGAGGAGGAGGAACGGGAGGAGGAGGAGGAGGAGGAGGAGGAGGAGGAGGAGGACAACGAAGCCGAAGAAGACGAGCGAGAAGGGAGGAGGGAGCAGGAAAAGGCTTCGGCTCCTCGCGCAGCGGTGCTCCTCGCCCCTGGCCGCGCGGCCTAAGACCGAGGGAGGCTGCACCATCCACGCCGACGCAAGAGGCCCCAACGGACCGCGCGAGGATGGAGGAGGAAACGATTCTTAGGTCGGACATGTCCTCCTACAGGCGGACTCTGGAGGACAGATCTCAACTAGCCAAACCCTCGTCCCTTGACTCTTTTGGGACTATTTTCGAAAGCTCCTCGTGTAGAGGGACATGCCCGTCTTAATAAAGCTATTGAGAACTATTTTTGCGATCTCGGAAACCCTGAACCCAAAAACGATGTCATCTCTCGGGGGGCGTTCCTTTTACTTCCGCCGCCTTCCGCCAACCTTCCGCGGGCTTCCGCCGAGGAAGAGATGACAGCTCTTGCTAATCTCGAAAGTGAATCCCTTTTTGGAACACTCCATTTGATCGCGGACTCTGTCCTGACTGCTTGATTCGGCGCTTCTCTTGACAGCGCTCCTCCTGGGGCCCTGGGACCCCACAGCCTGGGCACCAGGGGGGTGAGGATGGAGGAGGAAGGATAAAGGAATTCTTCGTCCCGCGGGATTCCCTCCGAGGCGCACAAATGCAGCGTCGGCCGACCGGTGCGGCGACGCGGGGAACGGCCGTCAGACAGGAGGCTCAACTGGTCCAAGTGCTCCGCCCCAGCCTGGAGCGCGAGGGGGCGGAGGACCACGCGCAGAAGGTGCTGCAGAACACGCTCCCGTCCGCCGGCCCCTCCGCACAAGACCTTGCACTGACCCCTGTGCGCCGCCAGGAACGATCCCCCAGAAGACGGGCACCCCATGGGCTTGCGACTCAAGCGCGGGCCTCTTTTAATTTGAAGAAGAAGTGCCTTGCAACCCTCCGGCTAAAAGCATCGGGAAGAGGCCGCATTATACAACGCCAGGGGCTGTTCAGCGAGAGCCCCGTTTTGAAAGGGAGCGCGCCCTCCACCAATGTAACTTGTGCACAGCGTTCACTTCTGGCCAGATTTCTACAAACGAGATGCCCGTTCTGAAAAAGAGCGCCCTCTGTCCATCTAGCTGCAACTCAGCGTTGCAAGTGCAACGATCTGTTTGGATCGCATCTCAAGCGGGAGCCGTATCTTAAATGGTGATTCCCTATATGTGGAAATGTGTCAAGACGAAAACGCGCGGCGCGACGGCGATAGACGCTTTTGAAAACAATCCGCCCACCATCAAGGGAATCTAAATTCTACTCATCCCATTGTAACTGCACGATCGTTTCACGTATGCGCGCGACGGCAATGCGAGAGCCACATCCTGTATACCACACGCCCTCGATCCTTGCATAGCTGTGGGAGGCCTCGGTGACGAACGTGCGCGGCGCTGGAGCGACAACCACCTTTCGAGAACAATGCAGCCTCTTTCCATGGCGCTGTACTCGGACATATACAAGTTTTTCAGGATCCGCTGGCCCCCCTGTGGGGCTATCAGGCTGCGAGGATCGGACGTGCTGCTCCCTGCGCCAGCTGCAGTTTCCAGTGTGCAGTGTCACAGTCCTGCTTCCTTCTTCCTATTGTACATTGTTGCAGTCCGCGCGAGGGGGGGGAGCTGAAAAGGGCCTGGTTGCCCTCCCCGAATCGCGTTGCCCTCCCCGAGGCCACAATACCTTACAAATTGCGCAACAATCGCGTCCCCGAAGCCAGAATCACTTGTAAAATTTACCGTGTTCGCGTCCCCGAGGCCACAAACCCTCGCAAATTGCTAAATGCTTTCGTCCCCGAGGCAACCAACCAGTGCAAAGTATTATATAGTCGGGTCCACGTGGCAAGAAACCCTTGCACATTACAGCATATTCGCATTGCCGAGGCCAAGTGTGCTCACAGGCACCCGAAGATGGTTCCAAGACGGCCCAAGAGGGCCCCAAGAGGCCCCAAGAACGCTCCAAGAGGCCCCCGAGAGAGCCCCAAGAGGCCAACATCGTCGATGTTACAACATGTTTTTGAAGAAGCTTGGGGTTCTCGGATGTTCGGCTGTCCGACGCTCCAAGATGGCTCAAGAAGCTCCCAATATCGCCCCAAGATAACCCAACACGCCTCCAAGAGGGCCCCAAGACGGCCCGAGGGGGCTCCAAGATGGCCCAAGAAGCACTCCGAGAAGCCCCGAGAAGCCCCCAGGAGGCCCCAAGAAGCCCCAAGAGGCGCCAAGGACGCGCCAAAGAGGCCTCAAGAGGCCCAAAAGATACCCCACGAGGCCCTCAGAGGCCCCCAAGAGGCGCTGAAACCACCTACAAGAGGCCCCCGAGAGGCCCCCTCACAACACCCCAACACATATACAAGAGGCCTCAGACTTACAACCCAGACACGGTGGCGGGATGGGCCGAAGGCCACTAGGATCCGCCGCCCCCTGTGGTCTTGCCACAGGGGTGCACGGCGTGCTGGATGTTTCAGGTTTTGGTTTTGGTTCTTTTTCTAAAAGAACTCCCCAATGGGCTTCGGCCCGTCCCGCCGGCCACCCGCAAGTTTCCGAAAATCCATCTGTCAATGCCTTTGTTGCCCCAACTTGGCCCAAGATGGCCTCCAAGACGGCCAAGATGGCCCAAGATGGCCTCCAAGATGCTTCCAAGACGGCCAAGATGGCCTCCAAACGGGTAAGATGGCTCCAAGATGCACCCAAGACGGCCCAAGATGGCCTCAAGATGGTCTAAGACGGCCCAAAAGGCCCGCAAAAGGCCTCCAAGACGGCCCAAGAGCCCTCCAAGACGCCCTCCAGGAAGGCCCGAATAGGTTAAAATCATTGATTTTCCTTAGGTTTTTCAAGGATTTTGGCATGTTCTTCTTTTCAGCTCTCCGACGGCCCAAGACGGCCCAAGAGGTCCCCAACATCGCCCCAACAGCACCCAAGAGGCCTCCAAGATGGCCCCATGACGGCCCAAGAGGCCCCCAAGAAGGCCCCAAGAGGGCCTCAAGACGGCCCAAGAGGCCTCCAAGACGCCCAAGATGGCCTCCAAGACGGCCAAGATGGCCCAAGATGGCCTCCAAGATGCCTCCAAGACGGCCACGATGGCCTCCAAGACGGGTAAGATGGCTCCAAGATGCACCCAAGACGGTCCAAGATGGCCTCAAGATGGTCTAAGACGGCCCAAAAGGCCGGCAAAAGGCCTCCAAGACGGCCCAAGAGCCCTCCAAGACGCCCTCCAGGAAGGCCCGAATAGGTTAAAATCATTGATTTTCCTTAGGTTTTTCAAGGATTTTGGCATGTTCTTCTTTTCAGCTCTCCGACGGCCCAAGACGGCCCAAGAGGTCCCCAACATCGCCCCAACAGCACCCAAGAGGCCTCCAAGATGGCCCCATGACGGCCCAAGAGGCCCCCAAGAAGGCCCCAAGAGGGCCTCAAGACGGCCCAAGAGGCCTCCAAGACGCCCAAGATGGCCTCCAAGACGGCCAAGATGGCCCAAGATGGCCTCCAAGATGCCTCCAAGACGGCCAAGATGGCCTCCAAGACGGGTAAGATGGCTCCAAGATGCACCCAAGACGGTCCAAGATGGCCTCAAGATGGTCTCAGACGGCCCAAAAGGCCCGCAAAAGGCCTCCAAGACGGCCCAAGAGCCCTCCAAGACGCCCTCCAGGAAGGCCCGAATAGGTTAAAACCATTAATTTTCCTTAGGTTTTTGAAAGATTTTGGCATGTTGCCCCCAAGATGCTTCCAAGACCGCACATGTGGCCCAATATAAACCCAGAGTAGCCAAAAAGGCACTCAAGAGCCCTCCTCCTCCATTCCCCCCCTTCCTATCTCTCCTCTCCTCCCCGTCCTCCCCCACGTGTTCCCCGAAGGCTGTAAAGACCGATTCGGGGAACATATGGCCCAATAACTTGGCAGACCTCTGGCCACAGCAGTCGGCCGCATCGGCGCTTCCGAAAGGGCAGGGGGCGGCGGTGATTCGCCGTAGGCGTCTTGGATCCGCCGCCCCCTGTGGTCTTGCCACAGGGGTGCACGGCGTGCTGGATGTTTCAGGTTTTGGTTTTGGTTCTTTTTCTAAAAGAACTCCCCAGTGGGCTTCGGCCCGTCCCGCCGGCCACCCGCAAGTTTCCGAAAATCCATCTGTCAATGCCTTTGTTGCCCCAACTTGGCCCAAGATGGCCTCCAAGACGGCCAAGATGGCCCAAGATGGCCTCCAAGATGCTTCCAAGACGGCCAAGATGGCCTCCAAGACGGGTAAGATGGCTCCAAGATGCACCCAAGACGGCCCAAGATGGCCTCAAGATGGTCTAAGACGGCCCAAAAGGCCGCAAAAGGCCTCCAAGACGGCCCAAGAGCCCTCCAAGACGCCCTCCAGGAAGGCCCGAATAGGTTAAAATCATTGATTTTCCTTAGGTTTTTCAAGGATTTTGGCATGTTCTTCTTTTCAGCTCTCCGACGGCCCAAGACGGCCCAAGAGGTCCCCAACATCGCCCAACAGCACCCAAGAGGCCTCCAAGATGGCCCCATGACGGCCCAAGAGGCCCCCAAGAAGGCCCCAAGAGAGCCTCAAGACGGCCCAAGAGGCCTCCAAGACGCCCAAGATGGCCTCCAAGACGGCCAAGATGGCCCAAGATGGCCTCCAAGATGCCTCCAAGACGGCCAAGATGGCCTCCAAGACGGGTAAGATGGCTCCAAGATGCACCCAAGACGGTCCAAGATGGCCTCAAGATGGTCTAAGACGGCCCAAAAGGCCGGCAAAAGGCCTCCAAGACGGCCCAAGAGCCCTCCAAGACGCCCTCCAGGAAGGCCCGAATAGGTTAAAATCATTGATTTTCCTTAGGTTTTTGAAGGATTTTGGCATGTTCTTCTTTTCAGCTCTCCGACGGCCCCAGACGGCCCATGAGGTCCCCAACATCGCCCCAACAGCACCCAAGAGGCCTCCAAGATGGCCCCATGACGGCCCAAGAGGCCCCCAAGAAGGCCCCAAGAGAGGCCTCAAGACGGCCCAAGAGGCCTCCAAGACGCCCAAGATGGCCTCCAAGACGGCCAAGATGGCCCAAGATGGCCTCCAAGATGCCTCCAAGACGGCCAAAATGGCCTCCAAGACGGGTAAGATGGCTCCAAGATGCACCCAAGACGGCCCAAGATGGCCTCCAGATGGTCTAAGACGGCCCAAAAGGCCCGCAAAAGGCCTCCAAGACGGCCCAAGAGCCCTCCAAGACGCCCTCCAGGAATGCCCGAATAGGTTAAAATCATTGATTTTCCTCAGGTTGTTGACGGATTTTGGCATGTCCTTTTTTTCAGCTCTCCGACGGCCCAAGACGGCCCAAGAGGTCCCCAACATCGCCCCAACAGCACCCAAGAGGCCTCCAAGATGGCCCCATGACGGCCCAAGAGGCCCCCAAGAAGGCCCCAAGAGGGCCTCAAGGACGGCCCAAGAGGCGTCCAAGACGCCCAAGATGGCCTCCAAGACGGCCAAGATGGCCCAAGATGGCCTCCAAGATGCCTCCAAGACGGCCAAAATGGCCTCCTCCCCCACGTGTTCCCCGAAGGCTGTAAAGACCGATTCGGGAAACATATGGCCCAATAACTTGGCAGACCTCTGGCCACAGCAGTCGGCCGCATCGGCGCTTCCGAAAGGGCAGGGGGCGGCGGTGATTCGCCGTAGGCGTCTTCGATCCGCCGCCCCCTGTCGATTCATCGCAGGGGTGCCTAGCGTGCTAGACTTTCTCGGTTTTGGTTTTGGTTCTTTTTCAATTATCCCGACAAAGCAACCTAACAGCGATGTGTAGGAGCATATCTGGAAGCATCCCCCTTAAGATTCAGATGAGAATCCAGTTGTAGAGTTCTGCTGTTCTCGCAGTCGTAGTCGCATTCGCGATGACAGTCGCAGTGGCCTGCATTAGCCTCAGCCTCAGCCTCAGCCTGCCTCAGCATCAGCCTCAGCCTCAGCTTCAGCCTGCCTCAGCCTCAGCCTCAGCCTGCTCCTGCATCAGCCTCAGTCTGCCTGCAGCCTCGGCCTCAGCCTCAGCCTGCCTCAGCCTGAGCCTGCCTCAGCCTCAGCCTCAGCCTCAGCCTGCCTCAGCATCAGCCAGCCTCAGCCTCAGCCTCAGCCTCAGCCTCAGCCTTAGCCTCAGCCTGCTTCAGCCTCAGCCTCAGTCTGCCTTCAGCCTCGGCCTCAGCCTCGGCCTGCCTCAGCCTCAGCCTGCATCAGCCTCAGCCTCAGCCTCAGCCTGCCTCAGCCTCAGCCTCAGCCTGCCTCAGCCTCAGCCTCAGCCTGCTTCAGCCTCAGCATCAGTCTGCCTTCAGCCTCGGCCTCGGCCTCGGCCTCAGCCTCAGCCTGCATGAGCCTCAGCCTCAGCCTCAGCCTGGCTCAGCATCAGCCTGCCTCAGCCTCAGCCTCAGCCTGCCTCAGCCTCAGCCTCAGCCTGCTTCAGCCTCAGCCTCAGTCTGCCTTCAGCCTCGGCCTCAGCCTCAGCCTGCCTCAGCCTCGGCCTGCATCAGCCTCAGCCTCAGCCTCAGCCTGCCTCAGCATCAGCCTGCCTCAGCCTCAGCCTCAGCCTGCCTCAGCCTCAGCCTCAGCCTGCTTCAGCCTCAGCCTCAGTCTGCCTTCAGCCTCGGCCTCAGCCTCAGCCTGCCTCAGCCTCAGCCTGCATCAGCCTCAGCCTCAGCCTCAGCCTGCCTCAGCCTCAGCCTGCCTCAGCCTCAGCCTCAGCCTGCTTCAGCCTCAGCCTCAGTCTGCCTTCAGCCTCGGCCTCAGCCTCAGCCTCAGCCTCAGCCTGCTTCAGCCTCAGCCTCAGCCTCAGCCTGCTCAGCATCAGCCTGCCTCAGCCTCAGCCTCAGCCTGCCTCAGCCTCAGCCTCAGCCTGCTTCAGCCTCAGCCTCAGTCTGCCTTCAGCCTCGGCCTCAGCCTCAGGCTGCCTCAGCCTCGGCCTGCATCAGCCTCAGCCTCAGCCTCAGCCTGCCTCAGCATCAGCCTGCCTCAGCCTCAGCCTCAGCCTGCCTCAGCCTCAGCCTCAGCCTGCTTCAGCCTCAGCCTCATCTGCCTTCAGCCTCGGCCTCAGCCTCAGCCTGCCTCAGCCTCAGCCTGCATCAGCCTCAGCCTCAGCCTGCCTCAGCCTCAGCCTGCCTCAGCCTCAGCCTCAGCCTGCCTCAGCCTCAGCCTCAGCCTGCTTCAGCCTCAGCCTCAGTCTGCCTTCAGCCTCGGCCTCGGCCTCGGCCTGCCTCAGCCTCAGCCTGCATCAGCCTCAGCCTCAGCCTCAGCCTGCCTCAGCATCAGCCTGCCTCAGCCTCAGCCTCAGCCTGCCTCAGCCTCAGCCTCAGCCTCGGCCTGCTTCAGCCTCAGCCTCAATCTGCCTTCAGCCTCGGCTTCAGTCTCAGCCTGCCTCAGCCTCAGCCTGCATCAGCCTCAGCCTCAGCCTCAGCCTGCCTCAGCCTCAGCCTGCATCAGCCTCAGCCTGCTTCAGCCTCAGCCTCAGCCTGCATCAGCCTCAGCCTGAGTCTGCCTTCAGCTTCGGCCTCAGCCTCAGCCTGCCTCAGCCTGCCTCAGCCTCAGCATCAGCCTGCCTCAGCATTCAAAATGTGGCCAGGGAATGGAATTCTGGGAACTCGAAGAACACGAAGTGGCCTACAGTTTGCTCCGGGCATTCAAAATCATACCCAGGAATGGAGTTCTGGGAAGTCCAAGAGCACGAAGTGGCCTACAGTTGGCTCCGGGCATCCAAAATGTGGCCCGGGAATGGAGTTCTGGGAACTCGAAGACCACGAAGTGGCCTACAGTTGGCTCCGGGCATCCAAAATGTGGCCCGGGAATGGAGTTCTGGGAACTCGAAGACCACGAAGTGGCCTACAGTTGGCTCCGGGCATCCAAAATGTGGCCCGGGAATGGAGTTCTGGGAACTCGAAGACCACGAAGTGGCCTACAGTTGGCTCCGGGCATTCAGAATGTGGCCCGGGAATGGAGTTCTGGGAGGTCGAAGAATGGAGTTCTGGGAGGTCGAAGAGCACGAAGTGTGTGACTGTTTGCGAAAAACGAGGTTCCCCGGCAATCCCCAACGGCCCCCCAACGGCCCCCCAACGGCTCCCCAACGGCTGCCCAGACCCCCCTGTGGAGTAATGTGCTGCTCTCTTTTTACACCATTAGAAACCTATCAGTCTTCGCTGTTAGGTAAAAAAGAACTCACCCTGGGGCTTCGGCCCGTCCCGCCGGGGTCCCGGGAAGGATCTCAAAACCTGGTTGCAAAGGTTTTCCCTGCTCCAGACGGCTCCAAGACGGCCCAAGATGGTCTTCAAGATGCATCCAAGACGGCCAATATGGCTTCCAAGACGGCGAAGATGGCTCCAAGATGCCCCCAAGACGAGCCAAGATGCACTCAACACGGCCTAAGATAGCCTCAACATGGCCCCAGACGGCCCAAGAGGCCTCCAAGACGCTCAAGATGGCCTCCAAGACGGCCCTGGAGCACCCCAAGAAAGGCCCAAGTCGGCCCAGCCTCGCCCACCGTGTTCCCCGAACGCTTTCCAAACCGATTCGGGGAACACATGGTCCGATAGCTTGGCAGGACTATGGCCACAACGTTCGGCCACATAGGCGTTTCCAAGAAGGCAGGGGGCGGCGGTGATTCGCCGTAGGCGTCTTCGATCCGCCGCCCCCTGTCGATTCATCGCAGGGGTGCCTGGCGTGCTGAACCCTTTCGGTTTTGGTTCTTTTTCCAAAAAGACTCCCCCTGGGGCTTCGGCCAGTCCCGCCGGCCACCCGGAAATATTGCCCAGCTTGCCCGGCACCGGTTGCCAAGGGTTTTTCCTGCTCCAGACGGCTCCAAGACGGCCCAAGATGGCCTTCAAGATGCCTCCAAGACGGCCAACATGGCCTTCAAGACGGCTCAGATGGCCCCAAGATGAATCCAAGATGGCCCAAGATGCCTTCAAGACGGCCTGCGATAGCCTCAAGATGGTTCCAGACGGCCCAAGAGGCCCCCAAGAGCCCCCCAAGACACCTTCAAGAGGTCCTCAAGGAGGGCCCGAAGAGGCCAAGGTGTTTGAAGGATTTTGGCATTTGCTTCTTGTCGGCCTTCCGAAGACCTCAAGACGGCCCAAGAGGCCCCCAAGAGGCCTCCAAGATCGCCCCGCAATCGCTCACGAGGCCTCCAAGATGGCCCCATGACGGCCCAAGAATCCCCCAAGACGGCCCAAGAGACCTCCAAGACGCCCAAGATGACCTCCAAGACGAACCCGAAGCGCCCCAAGAGGGCCCCAAGCCAGTTTCGAGAGGCACCCAAGACGGCTCCCGACGGCGTCAGGCAGGCCAGGAACGCCATAAGACGGGCAAAGAAGCCCCCGAGAAGCCCCAAAAGGGCCCCATGATGCCCTCAACAAGTCGAAAACAAGCTGGTAAGCTTAGGTATACAGTCCGCCTTAGGCGCTTCCATATCCCAGGCTTAGGCTCATAGCGCATGAGCAAGAGAGCGAGACGAAGCATGGGATCTGGAGTAAAGAGTAGGATGGGCATCGTCAATGGAAAAGGATGTTTTCCGATCTCGGATGCAAGTAGTGCGCCTCAGTGAGGCACAGTCACATATCTGGCCGGGCCCGGCTTGAGCCAGGCACGGCAGCGGTACATGCTCGATTTATATCTCGCCTTTAACCTTCTCCGTTTAAAGTCGGAGGGGGAGGAGACGAGCAGGTACCGCACTACTATTATGCGGAAAAACAGTGCTAAGCAGCAGCGGCTGCCTACAAGGAAAGGGGCGCGCGAGTAGCCTCGCTACCGGCGAGTTTCCTCGCTGCTAAAGCGCACCTGCCCGCGGGTTTCCCCGCTGGCTCGGGAGGCAGGGCCGTCCTGAGACGACCTGCCCGCCCTATACGGTGTATGTTTCTTCAGCTCGTGCTTGAAGGATTGCTGGCCGGCCATTACTTGTAGGAGCAACGCGCGGTCAATGCTACCTTTGGTATGACCATCGGCAGTCATATCCCGCGTGTCACACCATTGGACGCTTTCCACGATTCCACGTTCCATCATCTGGCGAATCCAGCTGATGTGCCCAAGCAGAGTGCACTCTGTGGGCTTCTTCAGATCCTTGCTAGACAAAGATTTGAAGACAGACTCGGCATCAATAGTCAGAGTGACTTTGATACATAGACCACCCATTTCCAATATGTTCTTCAACTGTGTGGGGGTCAATGGTCCCGAGTGTAGCTCGTGGAGCGTTACAATGGTCGGGTAGCAGTCTTCCAAGTTGTGGGCTGCTGCCAGTGTTTCCGCAGAGTAGCTCGAACGCACTTGCAGTCGATGAGACTTGCAGTATGCGTCCACCAGGTGCACGACGGGTTTCCCCGCTTGCGTGTGGCCACGCCTCAGCAGGTTAGCCCCGCGGATACCATAGCCTTTGACTTCGTCGTCTTCATCTCCGTTGAGACGACGATAGCCAGAATCGCTATGCAGGTCGACTTCTCCTGTTGGAGTCATAGCATGATACACGATCTTCTTCGGACCTGCCTGCAATTTTCTGGTAACCGCGTTTAGTCGTCGTACCTGGATGTTTGTCGGTTCTTGGATACGTTGTAGTGAGACAACATAGACCATTAGCCATACCTGCGTGATCAACGCATAGGCTAGAGCGCCACGAAGACTAACGAACATATCAGAAATTGTCTTCGTCGCCTTGCTTTCAGGATCAGCTCCTGTGAGTTCTGGATGTGTGATAGGACGAAGCTGTTTGATGTATTCGTCCTGGTCGAGAGTGACGCTCCCATCATCGGTCTTGTTGTACCGAACAGCACAGTTCGTGTATGTGTGCTTGTTCAGTTTGCACTTCCCAAACGTATCTTCAACACACTTGACATACTTGTCGATAGCCTCTTCCTTCCCAGTCATATTGATGTCATCAACGTGCTTGGCTGTCAAGAGGTTTGGGCTCATCTCGAATTCTTCGTCGTATGAAGTAGGCTGTAGCCCAAAGCTCCTAGTGATGGACCTGAGCTTCAGCGAGAATGCCCTGGGAGCATCCTTCGTGCCTGTCCCCGGTTTCAGACACCGGAGACAATGCTTTGATTCGTCATATGACTCAAAGCCTGGCAGTGTGCGAAGGACAGCTGCTGACCCAGGTGGTAGTGTGAAACACACCACACGTTCTTTCTCGCCCGTTGCCGCGGCGAGCTCGCCATAGGTCAGTCCCTTCAAGAAAGCCATGTTGATGTCCAGGGAAGCGATGATCCAAGCTTTGTTGCATGCAGCAGAACTTGCGAGCAGTCTCTGGCTTGACCTCCTTGCCGTGCCAGAGAAGGTTTCGACATCAAAGGCTTCAAGGTCCATGAAGCCACGGAGTACCAAGCGTAACCTGATCGTCCTTTCCATTTCGCCCTTTTCGTTCTTGACAAACTTCCATTTGTATACGTAGCGTGACGTCATGATGTTAGACGCCTTGCTTAAGTCAGTCATCTGGAAGCATTTGTTGTCAAGCCAAGTCTTCAGCTCTGTGTAGAGGGCTTTGGAAACTTTGACCGGATTTGCTTGGATGTCGGCCTTCGTGAGTAGATCGTCTTCCTTGACGACCACGGCACGTTTGGAGGCAGCGCTAACGTATACTCGCATAGTTGTGACGCTGCTGTCATCCAACAGTCGGTGTTGCTGCTCGGACAGGACGACTTTGGACATGTCTGCAGTGAAGCAGAGCTCGATATACTTCCCGTGCTCATCGGAGTCCAGATCATATTTGCTATCCGGTTCCGTGGAGCATAAAGGAACGTAGTAAGAAGTGTCCATGTCGTATCCTGGCGGGTGACCCCGCTCCGGCAAGTGGCCTTGCACATCTTCACAGGTCGTAGAGACTAATACACACTGTGTGTCTGTCATGTATGTAGGAACTGTATGCATGACTTCCTCTGTGTCAGCTTCAAGGAGTGTTCTGTCATCCATCAGTTCAGCATACCACGACTTCAAGACAAAAGCATCCAGATCTTCTTCTGTCTCCTCTATGATGGTCGGAAGCCGACCATCGTTGTCCGTAGGAGGCTCCTCAGGAGCAGCTGCTGGAGGTGATTCGCTTGGTGGTGGACCATCAGCGAGTTCCTCAAACTTAGTGAGATCTTGGTCAAACCCAGCAGACGGCTTCCTGGATTTAAGACACTGGATGATGCGTGAGTGTGTAGATCCTGTGATGTCATAGATGTTCAAGGCAGTGCCATCAGCTTCATAGTAATGAAACCCAGGGGTCACATCGTTATCATAGTGCACTAGTGTACAGCTGTCTGCATAGGGTGCGGCAGGCAGCTTCGTCAAGCTCTTGGCGAGTCGTACAGCGACAACGTTTTCAATACGAAAGTAGTTGCGTATGAGGTACTGAAGAGCCAAGTGCACCTTAGGTGAAAGTCGGCTCGCAGCAGTCATCTGCAGCCGACCCTGTTTCGTTGGTAGATATCCGAAAGTCATGGCGGGTTTCCCCGCTGGCAGACCGGCAATAAAGGCCAATACTGTTCGAAGGGCCATATTGTCCGATCCTATCTCGCGGACCATAAGTGCTTCGATGTACAGTGTGTGTCGTGTGTCAGGATACTGTACTCGTACTTCGCGATTGCCGACCTTCACGATGACCTGGCCTCGGTCAGGTTCGTTGCGGATGACCGGGTATGGACCACTCCATCCACCCCAGTCGTCTTTCGTGGTGGTCGGACGGTGATAGTCCACGAGATCTCCTTCTTTATAGTGAAATTCACCCGTAGCAGTAGTCTTTGTACGGAGAGCCCTGTTCGTCTTGGCAACCGCAGTGGCCTGCGTGATTGCCTCCAGACTAACCCTCCTGATTGTTTCTTCCCTTGAGTGATCTGATGATTCAGTGGGCTGATCATGATCCAAGACAGGGAAATCAGGAAGCATAGCTGGCTGTCTACCATACAGCGCATTGTACGGAGACACTTCATTGTAGAAGGTAAATGCGTTGCTGGCAAACAAGGCTTCATGTAAGAGACGAGTGAAATTGAGAGGGATATTTAATCTATTCAATTCTTCTCCCATCACGTGTAGGAGGTGTCGCAGGATGCCGTTCCTAGCTTCGATAGTTGTAGCGTGTTGGCCACGCGCTCGAATACGAAGCTCTGTTCCCTTAGCCTTAAGGATGGCCTTTGCTGTATCATTATTCAGTGCTCCTTCCCCATCGGAGTATAAGATTTTAGCAGGGCCATGCTGCATCCAAGTCGTATGATAGGCATCGAGAACAGTATGCATAGCTTTATCAGGAATCTCTGTGCCAGCTGCCCAGCGAATACAACGGTCGATGATGTGAAAAACAATATGTTCCTGTTTATAAAAGAAGAGATCACATTCGACTTCCTCGTTGAAACGTCCTGGCAGTGACACAGAAGGCATCGCCGTGTTGCCTGGTTTGTCCCAGGCTCGACATTCCCTACACGAGTCACAAATGCCTTTGATCAGACTCAAACGGGATTCACCCAGACCAACCTTGGTTAGAATCATCCGCATTTTTGGCTCCTTAGCATGAAACCATCTCAGGTGGAGTTTGCGGAGTTCTCGCTGCACTACAGCTGGGTCGAAGCTGCGCAGGTTTTGGAGGCTGAGCTGAACGTCGAAGCGAGTCCAATCAGGGAGCCTTGGCCTTGGCCTCGGCTCTGCTTGAGGCTGCGGCGGTGGTGGAGGATCTCCTCCCTCCATGCGTCCGCGCCTTGCTGCAACTTGTGGCAGTCTACGGTGATCGTCAGAACTGCCAGCGCCACTGTTGCCACCATTAGCCCCGTCGGCTCTGGTGATGTCATGGCTGCTGGCGCCTGCGGTTGGATCGCCCTCACCAGGCCGTGGCGGCCTAGGCGCACGTATGCGCGCTCTCGCGGCCGGCGCCGCTTTTGCGGCTGGCGCCGCTTCTGCGGCTGGAGCCGCTTCCGCGGCTGGCGCCGCAGGAGCGGCTTGTCCCGCCGGACGCGGCTGGCCAAAGTTATCTGGCAGTTTCCATTTTTCGGCAAATCTGCATTGGCCAGATATCTTGGTGTGGTGAGGATTGCTCTTCTGATATTCCTTCTTACAGCTTGGACAGTCCCAGTAATACGGTTCAACATCATACCACCGACACATCTTCGGATCCCTACTGTGCTTTGGTGATTGCTTGTAGTTGTTGTCCACACAGCCAGGGCACCCAAGACCGCCAGGTGGTGGTCGACAGATTTCTCCGTTTGGGTGTCTCCGAATTGTTGGGTCGTCCAAGTCGTAACCAGCACTGTTTGTTACGAACGCATAGCTGCGTTCACGATTCGCGAATGGATCGCGACCATAAGCAAACAGGTCTTTGGCGATTTGCACCGCATCAACGATCAATGACTGCATTCTGTAGGTATACTGTGCCGCCCTTGCTAACTCTTTGTTACAAGCATTGGCGTGCACATGATTTCCTGGACAACGCTTGCCTTTGAAAGGTGCCAACAACTCTTCTTTATTTGCCATTATCTGTGTTGGCTTGCGGATATATTGTCCAAATGAATCTTTGAGACCAGTCGTGCACTGATCAATGATTGTTTGGCAAGTGACCTTGCGTTGTGCCAGTTCTTTCCATGGCTGGATCTCATCCACCCACGTGCCCATTGGTTGTTCCCTGAGAAAGAAACGTCTTAGGTCGTCTTGTAGTAGAGCGACTGTTCCACAGAACGTGATATGAGGCAGGTCCTCTTTGTGGTGTTTAAGCCACGTATCATGATTGACCTGTGCGTTGAAGTAGGAAGGGAGTCCAGTAGTTCTGCAGCTTGGCTGCAGAATCGTGATCTTGACAAAGCAAGTCTTGAGGTAGTGGAGGACTGCTCTTTGTACTTCCGAGTTTCCAAGGTCAACCATAGATATCTTGTCAAGGTTCCCGCCTGACGAGAGTCCCCTCTTGAAGGCTAATATGGATATACCACCCTTGCCCCCACATAATTCAAGCATGTCCACTTGATTATTTCTGCCGTAGCATAACGACTGGACTATCGAGAAGACATCAGCATGTGAGTCAGCGGGTTGCCCCGCCGGTAACATCATGAAGATGTCCTCTGATTCGCTGTCCGAGTCCGAGTCGTCAAGAGGAACGTCGTTGAAATATGTGGAGCAGTCAAGCCCTTTGAGGTCCTCTCCACAGTCGTCGTTACCGTCTTCCACTTTCTTCGGGACTTTCTTCGGTTTGATGCCGGCTTCTTTGTCAGCTTTCTGCTTTTCTTTCTGTTTTATCCTGGCATCAGTGGGCAACGCAGTTTCCGCGGAGAGATCCGCTGCGGAGGAATCCGCTGTAAAATCAGGAAATGGCGGAATTTCAGGAAGGTCGTTGGTGGGTCGCGTTTGGCAACGCTCAATCGAAGGGGGAGGAGATCGATCGTCATCGACGATCGTCACACGCTTTGGGCGTGGCCTTCGCGACTCACCATTGCCATGAAGAACTGGAGCCGGAGGCTCCCAGTATAGCCGAGTACTGATGTTTGTAACCCCATCAGGTAATGGAGCTACATAATTGTACCCAGTTGGCTGATCCTGGATTCTAATGTCTTGAACGATCTTGTTCGTGTCCAGGTCGGTCGTGACCCTACGAACCACATGGTCCCATTGAGGGCCCTTCTGTGGACATTGAACGTAGTGTCTGACCTTTTTGTCAACGCGTGTACACACACTGAGGTGTACCGCACTCCGCTCATTCCTGATCATGTTGGCTTTATCGAGTTGATCAAGGAAGCGTGCAATAATAATAGCCAAAGTTTTATACCGAAACTCGGCATGTTGTTGATCTTGGCCATACCAATCCAAATCATGGTCCTTGTGTGATCCACAAGTACATCTCCATAAGTTAACCGGTATATGAGGACAAGATGTAGCAACTTGTATATAAGAACCACTGGGATATTTACTGGATCGGTCAAACTTAATGCCGAAATGACAGAGTCTGATTCGTATAACGCTTAGCTTCAAATCTTCAATAACATCTTTGATCGGACCCTGTTTCCAGAAATACCCGGGTGGCCCCAGGATAACTATCTGCATCCTCAGAGCACGCGCTTTGATCAGGAGATTTTGTATACGTTGATAGTGTGGTCCCGCCCTCTTTCCTGGAGTACGCACGTACCAATCAGAGGGTGTGGCCACCCACAACATATTGTAGTCTCCTGCCAACAAATTTCCCAAATACTGTGTTCCAGTTGAAGTCATTACCTCATTATGGGTAATCCGGTCGCATATATATCCACGGGATCGGAGTTCAGCGCAAGCTGTACGAATATCTTCGATGACGAGGCATTTTGAATGGTATTTTTCTTCTCGGGCCTCAGCGCGGCCAACGTATGTCGCGAGGAGGCCGGTATTCGGCTTCTCTTCGCAAGCGAGCGCCGCCGGCGCGCCCGCCTGCCCCCGTCAGAGGGGCATGCTGTTAGCGGATGACTCCGCAGGCGTCACTGGTGCGGCTGCGCTCACGATCTCCACGCGGGTTGGCCCCGCAAGGTCCGTCGAACCTCCGCCCGTGCAGCTTGGTGGTGGTGGCGGTGTCGCGGGTGGCCCCGCTTGGTTCTCAGGCGACCAATTATTCACCGCCTCCTGGACTGCCCAGAAAATCTTAGACTTCAGGGCATCCTTCATGTGTGGCCAGGTCCCTTCAGGACACTGTTGGCCTTTCCACCAGCTGTCGAGCGTCCTGTCTACGATCGCACGGGTCGTGTCCTTCAGGAGCTGCTTGTCGAGATACGGCTCGACAATGAACGTATCAGTCGTAACGGTCATGGACTGTCCCATCGCGGGTTGCCCCGCTGTTACCCCAGCGGGTGACCCCGCACCTACACCGGCGGGTGGCCCCGCATTGACGGAATCCTCGTCGTTCTCCGTCTCGGTGTAGCCGTCATGACTACTGCGGATTGTGAAGGTGTTGGTGACCGTCTGGCTTTTAGCCCCGTCATACAATCCGCAGGGAATGGCTAGGTGTCCTGAGGGGGTCTTCTTTGCCCTCAGGACCTTGGCGCCCTTCCCCAGCTTAAGAGTATACTCTCCGCTGGGGAAGATAACCTTCTGGAAGCCTGGCTTTAGCACGATAATTGTGTCACGTGCTTCCATGGCACTCAGGCCCCAGATGGCTGGGAGGTTTGCACCTGAGCCCTCTGCGATGTTGGAAGCATACTCCTCGATGCGGGGGCTTGCCTCATTGGCGTATTGCACCCCGATCTTGAAGTTGCCCATTTTCCGACAGATCGCAGCACCCTCACCTACACCATTGATGTAGAGGGTTTTGCTCAGTGTGCATATGGCCGGTCTGTGATTGTACCTGGCCATAACCTCCTGAAAGGTTCGTGCTGTATTAGCTCCGATGATGTTCACGTTGGAGCCAATGTCTAGCATGAACGATATGCAGGGCATTCCGTCTTCGTCGGGGAAGAATGTCCCTGTCCGCGCCGCCAGAGCCATCGTACCGTGGTCATCGCTATGGTACGTAATCTGTGAACCGAGCGTCCCTTTCAGTAGGCGTTGTTCCAGCACCCACTGGCTCATTGTTAACTCGGTGCACCATATTTGCTCATATTGGCGGCGCTCCTCCACGGTGATTGGTTCCTGTTCAAGGACCCAGTAATTCGCGGAGAGTGTGGAGGTCCACTCACCTCCTGGCGGAAGCGTATCCGTGATGTCACGTGTGTAAGTCAGCCCTTCCGTGTTGATCATGAAGGTATTGTGGAATTGGGCTGCTTCAGCGCTTTCCGCACTGGCCCGGCTCCTAGCACTCACCGGGCTCTCTACACGTGAGGTTCTGGATACACCTCCGCTCCTGCCGCTCCGCCTGATATTGGCCTCCATTGCTCTCAGGAATCCTGGATTCGGAGGCCCCGTTGCGGGTGACCCCGCTTTGGCGGCGGGAGCCGCTTCGGCGGGTGGCCCCGCTGCTGGGGGCCCCTGTGCTCGAAGCGTAGGCAGGATTGGCATCTGGATGCCTTGCTCTGGCGCTGGCCATGGGTGTGTCTGTGCAGCTGGGGCACGTGCGGATGGCTCCGCCGAGGCGGCTCGAGCCTCTAGTGCCTCCACTGCTTCCCGCAGCCGGCGCAGTTCCCGAGCATCCACCACATACCTTTCCTGCTGGCGCGCCTGTTCCGACTCAGCGTCGCGCTGTCCAGCATACGGAAAGTGTGCTGTGATTATGCCCGGCCCACGACATACAGCGCAAGGTGCCTCGTTTGGCGTACCTGGCCGCTGATTGCGGACGTGCTGCTGTGCAACACGATCCCAGCATATATCGTGGAAGAAATGTCCACATGCCAGTCTCCACACCGTGGTGCCCATCTCGTAGGGGTCCATACAGATCGGGCACTGTGTGAAATTGTAATCTGAAATGACTGGCGTGGGCACGTCGGGGCGAGTCCGAGCCTGACGCTCGAAAGTAGTTTCGCCCTCCCGATATGGCGTCGGTGGTGGCAGTCTGTCTATCTGTTCAGCGGGTGGCCCCGCACCTGCGGGTGTCCCCGCTTGGTTCTCACGCTCGATCCTTCTCTGGATCGCGCGCTGTTGGCGCAGCCTAGCGTTGTCCCGAACCTGCTGCCTAGATGCCAGTATCGCTTGCTGCGTGTTGTGCACGTCGCGAATGTAGTCTGGCATGCTGCCCAGAGCGGCTGGCACCGCGAGACCAGCTGGCTGAACTACGGTCTCGGGGTCCGTCGGCGTGGGCATGTAGGCGTAGTGCGGCATAGACTGCGTGTCAACTGCTCGTGTAAACTGCAAACGGTACATCTCATTGGCCAGATTCCGAGTGTACTCGTTCGCAGGTGGCCCCGCAATCATAGGAGTGTTATTCATCTGCGCGTAGTACTCCGGGTACATCGGCGCATCCATGGCCGGTGCCTCTGCTGGTCCATGATTGTCCCATCCATATATTGGGTGTGATGCTATCCCTGGAATAAACACCTGTCGATGTGGATTCGTGGGATCTGCATTCGGAGCATCATCGGAGGTCCAGCTCCAGAGAGGCCGAAAGTTGCCATGATTCGTAACATCTATGTTGCGGTTCCGCAACAGGCTGGGCACTCTATCAGCTTGTTGCTGTAAAAAGGTAGCCTGTGCTCTCAAGGTGGCCGCCCGACGTTCGTAGTCTGAGCCCTGCTGACCATCAGCGGGTGGCCCCGCACGTGCGGACGACTCCGCAGGCGTTCGCTCGGCGGGTGACCCCGCAGCCACCCCTCCTTCACTACCCCTCGGAGTGCCGAAGGGAGTGGTCGCCTGGAGTGCCGCTGCGAGCGTCGGATTCCCGCGAATCGCCTGGAGTCGTTGCCACAAGCTGTTTTCGCTCGTTTCGGACGGCGGAGTCCGATACGGCGAGCCACCATCTGATCCGCTCATGGGGACAAACCTCGCGCCTCCAGCTTGCTGCGGAGGGCGTTGTGGTTGTGTCCCTAGGATGCCGGGTGGCCCCGCAGGAGGGCGCAGGTTCCTCTGCTGTGCATCTTGGATACCTGCGTGCACCGCCCACGGGTCAGCTCGGTATAGCTGATCGGTCAGTCCAGAGACGTCAGCTGATGTCAAATGGCTGTTGAGAGCCTGGACCCAAGACTGCTGGTCCGGCCGCCACGGAGATGCTACCGTCGCCACCGGTGTGACTACTTGCTGCCATGAGCCGTCCGAGGTGTCTACGGCGGGTGTCCCCGCTCCTGCGGGTGGCCCCGCCTCAGGCATGACCTCGTCCTCCTGGGCATTCATCATGAGGACTGTCTGTGTCTCGAACGGTCGTGGAGCAACATCTTGCTCGGTCATGACCAAATTGAATGGACGACCGTCCGTCTTAGCCCAGCCCTTGAGGTACATGGCATGATCTTCCATTACCGCCACAGTTCTGTCACACATTTTAAGTGGCAGGTAGTCATCAGTGCGAATCCTGTCCGCGGGTTGGCCCCGCCTCCGCGTCTTGTCATAAAACAGCGGATTGGTCCAGGCTTCGCCGACCCGATATTTCGCAATGCTCACTATCTGGAGGATATGATCGGGCGGTATACGTCCGTCGTGGCCCCGTGTCATGACTATGTCATTTGCTGATCTCCATAGAGAGAAGCCACTGGACAGCATCTTGTTGATGCTGCAGAATATGAGCACCTCCGAGTCAGGACGGATGCCCGATTGAATCCTCGGGTCGCCCGGGAGGTAGGGGCAGCCATGCACAAATTGGCGCCCCCCTTTCCTCTTCGGGTTGTCCTGTGCGAGGCATGACAAGCCATTAGCAAGAATGTCCTTGACATACTCCCACTGCGTCCCGTGGATGAAATATACTGGGTCGTCTGGTTCTTTCATCCATGTTGTGATCGGCTTGAACAACGACTCGGGACAGTGGACGCCTGGACTGCTGTGGCCATTCGTAGCTCTGATGAAGTACTGTGGCCTGCGGTTCGTTGGTTGAAACCTTTTCGGCAGCAGCAGGCTATCATCAACGCACTTCATCTGGAGCCTGCCCTTCTGCATGCCGTGATGGTCAATTATCTCACAGCAGTTTAGCAGCACCCAGTACACGAATGACGAGTGGGGCCTGCCCTTGATCAGCACTTCGTGCATGTCACGATAGTGTTTATACTGATCATTTTCCTGCCAGTTTGCCAGCAGATCGTCAATGACAACCCAGCCGTCGTACGGATCGAAAGTGCTGACCTTCTCGAAGTATCGGTTGTGTTTGTCCTTATAATATGGACTGTGGCGTAGAGCCGTCGAAAACCAGATCGATATCTTGGTCATCTGCTCCTTACTCGGCAGGGTCGGATCAGCGCCGTTCTGTTGCATGACCTTCAGGAGCGATTCTCTATGCTGCGCAACACGTAGTGGCGGCCTGTCTCGCAGCATGTTTCCCACCTTCTGTTGTTCGCGCTCCCAGTCGTTGTGACACTTGAAATTACGACGAACCGGACAATTAATGACTTCATATCGGTCCGTGTCGTCTGGAGTGACTCGTGGGTTGATGGGCTGCCTCGGGCCTTTGTCTACAATGCCTTGCCAATACAACTTGCATTCCAAAGGAATGACCCTCAGAACAGACATTATTGGCTGCCCGCTTGCGGGTGACCCCGCTAATGCAGCCGGCGGCGCCTTGACGGGTGGCCCCGCTAATGCAGCTGGCGCCGCTTTAATGGGTGGCCCTGCAGAACCTGCGGCTGACGAGGCAGCTCCTGCAGATGACTCCGCGCCAGGGTTCTGGCGACCTTTGTCAGCAGCTGCATCATCAGTCAGTTTCTGTTGGTCGCCAAACTCTTTGAGGACTCTGAAGCGTTCTTCTCTGGAGAGAGTGCCTTCTGCGGGTGTCCCCGCTGTTACGGCTGGCGCCGCTTTAGCGGGTGGCCCCGCAGAGCCCTTGTCCTCCTTAGCCTTGGCGGCCGCTTCTGCCCGCACCGACCTCATCCCAGCTTCGGGCTTCGGCTGCGCTTTCATTCGTGCCGAACCTGGTCGTGGTGCAAGGCGTGGCTGATGCAGTGTTGGAGTCCAGTCACCTCTGAACGCTGCCTTAGGCTTGTCGCGAGCTTCGTCCTTGACATCGCCTTGGGTCACTGGAGGCATCGGAGTCGATGATCCAGCAAAGACCTTCTTCCTCTCTGTCACGGATAGACCAGGAGGATCTGCCGGCTCAGGGTCGTCCATCTTGGCGATCGCTCTGACCTTCGCCCGTCCCTGCGTGTCTTCGGGGCTCTTGGACGAGGGCCTTTTCGCCGGAGTCGGTGACGACGAGGAGTCGGCTCTAGGTCTTGGAGGTGGTCTGCTGCTCTTGCCTGGTCGTGGACCAGGAGGGTCTCTCGGAGGGCCTTCTGGCTGGCCATGATCATGGGTAACCTGCCTCATCTGGTCGATGTCGGCAACACCCTTTATGGCCAGCTTGTATTTGCCATTCTCATGGCGGTAGAGTACCCTCGTGATGAGCCACTTCTGCGCCGAAGAGCTGAAGTACCAGCAGGCGCTTCCGTCAGGGAATGGATTCTCTGAACCGTCTTCCGCCGCCCACTCTTCATTTAGCTCAGTGCGGTCAGTGCCGGCGGCGGACCCGGCAGCAGAGGCAACGTCTATCCACTCGTCCGCAGATCCAGCGGCTGGTGCTGCTTCTGCGGGTGACCCCGCTTCCTTGCTGGATTCTGCGGGTGACCCCGCTTCCTTGCTGGATTCTGCGGGTGACCCCGCTTCCTTACTGGATTCTGCGGGTGACCCCGCTTCCTTACTGGATTCTGCGGGTGACCCCGCTTCCTTATGGAATCGGCGGTTCCATTCCTTGAGGCGGTGGTCATTGGGAAGCTTTGCCCAATTTTCCTTGACGGTGTTGGCCACCTCTTCGGTCATAGGGACGCGATCGGCCTCTGTGATGCGCTTTCCTCCTCCAGGAACCTCTTTGTTCGGATCATGGACGTTACCCGCGTCGTCTCCATGAGACCAATTCCACGGGGTCTCTCCATGGTGAGGGCTCCTGGAGGGGCGGTCCATCGGACACCTGCGCATGTGGCCTTTAAAGGGCTCACACTGACATACTTGCTTTCTGTACGTTTTGCGGTCAGTGATGATCTCCTGCTTCTTCGCCCTTTTGTCCCAGGCCTCTGGCGTCTTGGTCTTGCCGCCCTTGGTACGGATTATCGCGCCAGTCTCGTCCCTTTTGGCACAGTATTCCTTAGAATACCAGTGCCGAAGAGTATCCATAGAGTAGCCGGGGTACCATTGGATGTACCAATCCGGCACCTGCTGAGCAGATACTCCAACGGAGTGCTCAGTGCTGTATGGATAGCCCGATTCATCATGCGTAGGGCGTCTAGGAGCTGAGCGGCTCCTTCCGCGGGCTGGCCCCGCTGACGCACTACCACGTGTCACTGGCCTTTGATCGTCATGCTCTGAGTCTCGGGGAGGCGACGGTCGCCTGTCCCTCTTGGCGTACCGCATGTCCTCCGAGTCCTCTGAGCTGTCCTGGACCATGAACACGTTTTGATACGGGCTTCTGAAGTATCCGATGTCATTTAACTGCTCCATCGAGAGGTCGTTAATGTTCATTTGATCGCAACCTTGCATGAATACATCCATAGACCAAGCGGGTGGCCCCGCTGTTGTGTCTAGCATCTCTTCGGCGGGTGACCCCGCTAGAGCTTGGAGTGCTTTAAGCATCTGAGATGCTGACATGTTCGAATCCAAGTATGGACGTAGACGGGCAACTCCTGGGTGTGACAGCAGTTCGTTCATCGTCATCTGCTGCTGTGCTGGCGCACTCAAGAGTCGGATTGCTTCTGAAACCTGCTCCTGGAGCATGTCGTTATAATCTTCTTCGGATTCTTCGGAGTCGGAATCCGCGGGATGGCCCCGCATTTCGTCATCGGCGTCTCCCATCTCCGAGCCAGCCCACGACGGATTTGGCAGCAACGGCATGCCAATCACTTGTGGGGCCAGCGCGGCGGTGAGTTCTTCCTCTGTTGCCGGGACAGTCTCGGCTTCGGAGACCTCGTCACCGGCGGGTGGCCCCGCTGGAAGACCGAACCAAGCATTGTACGCAATCTCATCGACCTCGTCCCAGCCGTGGAACTCGTCGAAGAGGGTCACTGCGTAGTCTTCCAGGGCCACGGTTGCTTCAGCATAGCGGGCCATCACGTAATGCGTGGAGGAGCCCGCAGCGGGAGCCGCTTCCGGATTGACGTAAAACTCGTAGTCAATGTAATCTATGTCATCCATAAAAGAATTTTGAGCCAAGTGTACGGATCCCTTTCCTTTCCCCTTCGGGCATTGATCGCGCAAATGCTCTGTGCTACCGCATGTATGACACTTCATAGTATTACCAGAAGCGTCCCTAGGGTTGCCCCTCCGCCCCTTTCCCTTACCGGAGGTCCGCCTGTGACCCCGACCTTTGCCTCCGATAAGAACTTCTTCAAAAGCCATATCAGTTAAGGACGTGAGGAAAGCAGTAATACCCCTACCATGCATACGGCGTCTGCGACCCCCTTTACCACGACCCTTTCCAAATTGTTTGAAATGTCGGCGTACTGCACGTCTCACCTTTCTGACTGGTTTCTTCATAAAGCGCCTCCAACGGCGTTTTGATTTGCGATAAGCCATAAAGGCGGCTTCCGCCCTTTGCTGTTCAGAAAGGTGAGTGTCGTCCGCTGGATAGTCATTACCAGCAGAGACTATTCCATTGTGCTCATCGTCAGATGAAGTATCTGTGTCAGTGCCAGATTCAAACGGTGAGGGTGGCTGAGACCATTGAGCGGATGACTCCGCTTGGCCCCAGAGGGTTGTGCCCGAGGGCGGGCTTGCAGTGTAGGCGGCGCCTGGCGAGTAGTTCGACCAGGCGTTTGCCTCAGCTGCCTCTGCCGATACCTGGCCGGTCTGCCCTAGAAGGGCAGTGGCCTCGTTGGGCATATCGGCTGGGTCAGCCCAGGGATTTGGCTCGCCAGGACCAGCGGGTGACCCCGCAGTCGTGGCGTAAACACCTGCATGTGAGTGGTGCCCTGTGAAGATACCCGCTATGTTACCAGGAGAGCGCTCGGCAACATGTCCGTAGTTCCTCATCCTGGTCAACAGCCTGTCATAGTCTGCTTGTGTTCGGGGCATCTGATGATTGAAGGGCTCAAGCAGGTGTTGGGCTCGTGACGCGCCAACGCCTAACGCTCTGAAGAGAATCAGCGTTAGGATCTGAAAGTTGGGGATGACAAAGCCAACAGAGTTAGCCTCGTCACGGGCCATCTCGAATCGAGCTAATACTGAGTCGATTCGCTCGCCCCTTTCGACGCGGAAGTCGATAAGGGCCGTGCCAGAGTTGAGCTGGCGCTCATCTTCCAGATTTTCAAATTTGGTGCTCAGTAAGTACAGTATGTAGGTTACTGCATCCGTTGGCTGTCCATTGACAGTTACACCATAATTGATGATCTGGGAGGGGACCTGCATGGCGATACGACGAGCCAGACCTTGAAGGCCTCGTTGTAGTGCTGCAGCTTGTTGTGGTGGTGTCATATTGCCGCTCGTTACGTTTAACCATGCATGTACTTCGCGAACATATTCGCGAAAAGGCGTAGTACCGGCAGGGTCCCATGAAGGGCCAGTAGTACGCGTGTCGTCCATCCCCTGCCGCATGTATCCCACAGCACATCCCATTATTACCCACAGAATGCCGAAGATAGTTATTTTGATCCAATGCATGTGCATTTCGGCTTCGGTGATTGGTTTGGGCTGTGGTTTGTCAGGCTCTGGCGTGGTAGCCGTGAGGCGCCTGACCGGCACGGGATGCAGGTGGCCCCGCTGCGGGTAGCCCCGCAGGGTGACCACGTTCTCGATCGAGTTGCCGATTGGCATCTGGTGGAAGTCGGGAGTGAAGTAGCGCAGTGAAGTAGGAGAGAGCGTCTCGAGTTCGCGGGTTGCCCCGCTAGCTCGATCGCGGACTGGCTCCGCTCCTCGCAGAGCCGGCGCAACATGGTATTCCACCGTAGTAGTAGTCCACCAAGTTGTGCCGTGGATTACAGGAATCAGAGCGAGAGCCAGCCACACGAGAGTGTAGCCAGCTCCGCTACCAAGTCGAAAACAAGCTGGTAAGCTTAGGTATACAGTCCGCCTTAGGCGCTTCCATATCCCAGGCTTAGGCTCATAGCGCATGAGCAAGAGAGCGAGACGAAGCATGGGATCTGGAGTAAAGAGTAGGATGGGCATCGTCAATGGAAAAGGATGTTTTCCGATCTCGGATGCAAGTAGTGCGCCTCAGTGAGGCACAGTCACATATCTGGCCGGGCCCGGCTTGAGCCAGGCACGGCAGCGGTACATGCTCGATTTATATCTCGCCTTTAACCTTCTCCGTTTAAAGTCAACAGGCCCCAAGAGAGTCCAAGATGGCCCCAACATGGTCTCCAAGACGGTCCCAAGATGGCCCAATCGAGCCCAAGAGTGCCTCAAGAGGCTCCGAAGAGGCATCCTCCCCCTTCTCTTTTTTCCTTCTTCTCCTCCTCTTCCTCTTCCTCCCCCCCGCGTTTCCCGAAACCTTTCCAAACAGCCTCGGGGAACACATGGTCCGATAGCTTGGCCAAGCTCTAGCCCAGCTGTCGGACACATAGGCGCTTCCACAAGGGCAGGGGGCGGCGGTGATTCGCCGAAGGCGTCCTCGATCCGCCGCCCCCTGTTGATTCATCACAGGGGTGCCTGGCGTGCTGAATCCTTTCGCTTTTGGTTTTGGTTCTTTTCCCCAAAGAACTCTCCCTGGGGCTTCGGCCCGTCCCGCCGGCCACCCGAAAAGGACCTCAACAACCGTAACAAATCCTCCAAGACGGCTCCAGATGGCCCCCAAGATGGCCACGTTGGCCCAAGATGGCCTCCAAGATGGCCTCCAAGTCCGCCAAAGATGGTCCGAGATGGCCTCCAAGACGGCCCGAGAGAGTCCACGATGCCTGCAAGTTCGTCGAAGAAGCCTCCAGGACGGCCCTAGATGGCTCCAAGATGGCCTAAGACTGGCCAAGAGGCCTCCAAGCGGCCTCCAAGACGTCCTCCAGGAACGCCCGAAAGGGCAATTTGCCTGACGTGTTTGAAGGATTTGGGCATTTTCTTCTTATCAGCTCTCCGACGGCCCAAGACGGCCCAAGAGGCCCCGAACATCGTCCCAATAGCGCTCAAGAGGCCTCCAAGATGGCCCCATGACAGCCCAAGAGGCCCCCAAGAGGGCCCCAAGAAGGCCCCAAGACGGCCCAAGATGGCCCCCAAGACGCCGAAGATGGCCTCCAAGACGGCCAAGGTGGCCTCCAATATGCCTCCAAGACGGCCAAGAAGGCCTCCAAGACAGCGAAGATAGTCCCAAGATGCACCCAAGACGGCCCCAGTTAGCCTCAAGATGGCCTTAGACTGCCCAAAAGGCCCGCAAGAGGCCTCCAAGACGGCCCAAGAGCCCTCCAAGACGTCCTCCAGGAAGGTCCGAAAGCTCGGAAACCACCTGGTCCGATAGCTTGTCCGACTCCGTGTTCCCCGAAAGCGTTCGAAACCCACTCGGGGAACGCGTGGCCCGATAGCTTGGCCAAGTCCAAACCCAACTTTCGGCCACGCAGGCGCTTCCAAAAAGGCAGGGGGCGGCGGTGATTCGCCGTAGGCGTCTTCGATACAACGCAAACGTCTCAATATGCGCTGATGATTCCTATCCGCCACCGCATGAAGTTCCCAGGAGCGCCCAGGCAGCGCCGCAACGCACCGGCGCGACTCTGATATATCCCATTCTGATAGAGAGGGGGCCGGCGGCAGGGGGCGAAGCCATTACGGATAACTAGCGGTGACGAAATGTCAAGCGATACGCCACAGCCCGCCCTAAAGACACGCCAGTGCTGCGAGGAGGAGTGAGGAGGGGGAGGACGAGAAGGAGGAGGAGGAGGAGGAGGAGGAGCATGAGGAGGAGGAAGTGAAGAAGGAACATGGAGGCGAGATGAAATGGGATGCGATGAAGAGAAGTAGATCGAGGACAGCGACTAGCGAGATAGGAGGGATGAAATGAAGGCCGCGAAGGAGGAGGAGGAGGAGAAGGAGCAGCAGCAGCAGCATCAGCAGCAGCAGCAGGAGCAGATGTAGGAGCAGGAAGGGGGAGGACACGGAGCAGAACGCAGAAGAGAAAAATCCCCTGCCCCCTCTCCGCCCCGCACGTGTGCCTCCCTGTCCCCCCTCCCCTGCTACTCCTTGGGGCCGCCCCCCCTCTCGCGCTCGCCCTCGCCCTTGCCCCCTCCCTCCCACTCCCCCGCCCCCCCGCTCCCCGCTCTCTGCCTCTCCCCTCCTCCCCCTCCTCCTGCTCCTCC
The DNA here is from genome assembly GCA_963575745.1 of Prorocentrum cordatum. Taxonomy (NCBI): domain Eukaryota; class Dinophyceae; order Prorocentrales; family Prorocentraceae; genus Prorocentrum; species Prorocentrum cordatum. Next base: position 67,040 of record CAUYUJ010001133.1, on the reverse strand, counting down.
TCCTGCTGCTGCCCCCCTGCACCCTCTGCGCCCCCTCGCCCCTCCAGGGCACCAGGGCCAGCTCGTTGGACGAGGCGCCCCGGCGGGCCCGGGACTCGGTAAGCTTCACCTCGTCGGACCTGCCAGGGGGGGCGCGCGTGGCCGCTGGAGGGGTTGCAACGTGTCGTCGCCACCTCCTCCTCCTCCTCCTCCTCCTCCTCCTCCTCCTCTCCTCCTCCCTCTCCTCCTCTCCTCCTTCTCCTCCATCCTACTCCTCCTCCTCCTCCTCCTCCTCTCCTCCTCCTCAGGAAGCTCCTCCTCTCCCTCCTCCTCCTCCTCCCC
>CAUYUJ010001133.1:57500-64119 GCA_963575745.1 Prorocentrum cordatum | reverse complement strand
TCCGAGGGGCACGGGCAGGCCGCGACAGCAGCAGCAGCAGCGAGGAGAAAACAGACGAACCACGCCCGACTCCTGCTGCGGATCGAGCCTCGAGCGAGCAGAGGCAGAGGCTGCACGGCTCGCCCCCTAAAAGTAGGATCCAGAGCAGCATCATGTAAGCCTTGAGATACTTCCACGGCGCCACCTCGACAAACCTCAGCAGAACCCTCGCGTCCAGGACATCCCAAGAGTGTGGCACGAATGCCCGCGGGGCCCTGGGGAACAATGACATGACCACGGATCGACCACCTGCACACATGTTGGAGGCACTCTCGGACGCATGGTCAAACTATGGCCTGTTCCCTTTTCTTCCTGCAGCGAAATCGCCCGAAAGTTCGCTCGCTTCGTCAGCACCGACCCACAAGCCAAGGAACCGGTGCATAGGAGTTCCTCCTGTAGGTGACCAGGGTCAAGACGGCGGCCCCAAGCGGCCAGTACTAAAATCAAGCACCACCAATTTTTGTTCATCGCAATCGCCTGAAGGTTCGTTCGCCCAGCCTTCTTGAAAGTTAATCCCGCGGTCCCTGTTGAAAGCAAGTGCCTTGCTATACAACAAGACCAGTATCAGTCGGCCAGTTGCGTCTCAGACATCTGCTAGGATTCAGCCTTGAGTCGAACATATTTTGGGCAGTTACAAATTGATGCTGCTGACAAGAAGGTACAGAGGGAGGTGGAAATAGGAGGAAAGAACACAATAATGAGAACACGAGGAATGAGCGGCAAACATAATGAAGCGTTGTGATGAAAATAAATGCGAACGCGTTTGCGGGGTTCGCGACCTATCCATGTGCGAGCCGTATAATGGGGTCCGCGGCCTACATATCTAGTATCGTCACTCGTCTGAAGTTCTTTTCGCGTGCTCCTCACCACCTCCCTCCTCCCCACCCCCCTCCGAACAGACAACTGGCTGGGCGGCACTGGTCGCAAAAGAACCCACAAACCGGAGAACAGCGCAGTCTGGCGCCACACAGGAGCGATCAGAATTGCCGGCAAGCTTGTGGGAGATGCATGCAAGCAAGCTTGACAGGGTGCTCGGCAAGCTTGCAGGCTTAAAGTGGCAGCTGCGCACGAGCCCAAGACGCGATGCGAAGCTGGCCTGCCCTTGCCTGCTGGCATCTTCTCTGAAACCCTTAACTGCTCTCAAGGAGCTATCCGGGGATGCTGGCACCCCCTGGCTGCGGCGATGGCGTCGTGGCGGGCTTCGCCGCCGGCTGGAGGATCGATGCCGTCGCTGCTCTCGCCGCCACTGCCCTGCGGTAAACGGAGGCCAACATGCAGACCCTGTGCTCGACTGATTCAGAGTCGGCCGTGCACAAAGCCAGCATAGCCTCAGTGCCGCAACCGAACGCTCCTGCCCTCGATTAAGCTTCAAAGCTTGTGCGTTGGAGGGAGAAGATGGGAGCGGACCACATGCTTCCTCAGCTGACGCCAAGCCCTTCAGCAGGAGCTGTGGCGGACAAACAACTCGCGCTACTAAACGCAATGTTGAACCAACAACTCCCGCGCAAAGAAATTCGCCGGCCCAACGGGCCAGAGGCGTGCTAAGATCTCCTGCAACTGGTTAACAAGATTTCGAGTTCGCGCGCGCGGGGCAGCCCCTGGGGGGCCCGGACGAAAAGTACCCCGGCCAGGTCCCGGTCAGGTCCCCCCAGAGCACTCCAGGGGAGGGCCATTTTTCGACACCCCTCACGAGGATCGTGGCCTCGGAGGGAGGAGCCGCAATCAACTACCTCCGCCTCCCGCCCCGAGAGCTCCCCAAGAGCCCCCAAAGAGGCCCCAGAGGCACCCAAGACGCCGCCAAAGGCCTCCAAGAGGCCCTCAAGAGGCCACCAAAGGCCCAAAAGAGTCCCCCAGGAGGCTTCGAAGAAGCCCCACAGACGCCACAAGACGCTCCAAGGAACTAGACCACTTGTTCAAGAGGCCTCCAGAGGGCCTCAAGAGGCTCCCAGAGGTTCCGAAGAAAGTACCTCCTGGACGCTTCTTGAAGCTTCAAACCGGCATCCCAAAGGTCCTACAGAGGCCAACCTGGCGGGGTGCGCCGAAGACAACTGCATATTTCAGCTACGTCCCGATCACCCAACCGCAAACGATGGCACAATACGGGCCGGCGGAATGAACGAAGCGATGATATTACCTCAGCGCCCCGGTCAAGGAGAAAGCTCAGCACACAGAAACGCCCAAAAGGGGTAGAGGGGAAGAGAGGAGGAGGAGGAGGAGGAGGAGGAGGAGGAGGAGGAGGAGGAGGAGGAGGAGGAGGAGGAGGATGAGGAAGAGGACGAGGAGGATGAGGAGGAGGAGGAGGAGGAGGAGGAGGAGGGAGGAAAGAAAGGGAGGAGGAGGGGAGGGCTGAAACGAAAATGCCCCACATTCCTGATTCTCATTCCCAATCAGTGCGAAAATGCTCGGCCGATTTGCCGATTTCGGTGGGCGGCCAGGTTCCCGGGCTTACCGGTTCCCGGTTCCCCAATCCCCTGTTGCTGGTTCCAGGCCGATTTCGGTGGGTGGCGGGGTTCCCGGGGTTCCAGTTTCCAGGTTCCCGGGGTCCTGGGTTCCCGGCCGGTATCACCATCGAGGTCACGGTCGATCTCACCAATCATCTCACTCAATCGATCTCACTCTCGATCTCACTCTCGACCTCACTATCGATATGGCCATTGATATCGCTATCGATCTCACCATCGATGTCACGACCGATCTCACGATGAATCCCACGACCGCTCTCACTATCGGTCGCATTATCGATGCCATCATCGATACCACTATCGATTTCAGCACCGATAATCTCACGACCGATGCCACTATTGATCTCCCTATCGACCTCACTGTCGATCTCACGATCAATATCACTATCGATCTCACTCAGTAGATCTCACTAACGATCTCAGTATCGAGCGCACGATCGCTCTCATGGTCGATCTCACTCAGTCAATACCACTATCTGTCTCACTATCGATCTCACTATATAGTGAGATCGATCTCACTCCACTGACCTCACTACCAATCTCACTATTGATTTCACTATCGATCTCACCATCGATCGCACTTTCGATCTCACGCAGTAGATCGCACTATCGCTCGCACAACATAGCATAACATGTAGCATAGCACGGGACACCCCCCCGGCACGGGACACCACGGGACACCACGGGATACCAGCGGGACACCACAGGGCCATTGCTGGCCAACCCAGGGGACAGCAACCTTCGGTTCGGCTTCGCTCTGGCAACGGCGGGTTCATCCCTTTCGCCCGTCCACGCAGCTTCGCCTCGCCCGCGCGAACGACGCGAACGTGAATCCCAAACCGATTTCCCGGTGGGGGGGGGTCTCGCTTTAACTGCGATCTGACCCCCCGACCTCCGATATACATATATAGAGAGAGGGAGAGAGAGAGAGAGAGAGAGACAGGGAACCAAACAACTATGCTCTAGAAAGTCTGAGAGATGCGGAGTAGAGAGAGTGAGAAAGAGAGAGACATACAGGAGTGTTAAATATAGATAGAGGGAGAGAGACGGAGAGAGAGAGAGAGAGAGAGAGAATGACAGAACGAGGGAGAGAGAGAGAGAGAGAAGAAGAAAGAGAGAGAGAGAGAGAAAGAGGAATAATAGACAATAACTAAACTGGACTAGAAGGTACATTTGAGTTGTGCTTGGGCGGGAGGAGTGCCGACTGAGGCACCTGCGAAAACTACAAAAAATCCACTGGTTGGGGTTTTCACCGGTGTAATGGTGCATGGTGCATGTGTGGACATGCCCAATTAGCTTCAGGTCGACCCTGTCCCCCTACAGGGGGATTTTGGACGAACCATAAAAAATACGCAAAACAGATTCGAAAGATGCCCAAACATACTCCCAAAAAATAGTCCCCAGGCTATTTTTTGACTATGTTTGAATATTCCCCCTGTAAAGGGACAGGCCCGACTTAAAATGAGCTTGATCAGACGACAAAAACTGACGTCACAAACAGTAGCACGTCGGAGGGGGGGGGAAGAGCAGAGGGCTGAAGAGGAGGAGGAAGGGGAGGAAGGAAGGACTAAGGAAGGAGGAAGGAGGAAGGGGAGGAGGGAGGAGGGGGAGAAGCGGAGGGAGGAAGAGGGCTGCAGAGGAGGGGGAAGAGGAGGAAGGAGAAGAGCTACACCAAAATCTGCACGACAGCCCCATGCGCTCGCATCGGCCCGAGCCGGGAGGCTGGAGGCCCGAGCGCGCGACGGACGGCGGTGCGCCTCGATTGAGCTTCAAAGCCGTAGGAGCCAGACGACACTTGAAACTCGACCGCTGCCGGCCCAGCTGCTCGGCCTGACGCAACGCCGCTAGCAACACCATGATGGAAGACCCCATTGTCCCACACAGTGGCACCGCTCTCGCGAATGACCGCGGCGGACGTGTTGGAGGGCAACGTCAATTTCACCACCGCGAGGCTTCCGATGGGAACCGTAGCGTTCAGAGTCCAGACGTCCGTATCCGATGCGGTGCTCCACGACACGGCAGCCATACCTCGGATGGTCGTTAGCTGAGCTGATGCGGATGTGGGACCAACGCCCATCATGGGCGCGATGCTGATCGCTTCGTACCCATCCGAAGCTGGCGATATCCCACCAACAGAGCGATACATCCACTCGCCGATACCGCCACAGAGGAAGATGTGATTGTGTGTTGGTGGTGGGGGATGACTGGTATCTTGGACACCTCGATAGTTCTCCCAGCAAGTCGTTGCGCCTTGCTCCAGCCAGTAACCGAAGGAAGGGAATGTCGTCTGAGTGGCGATGCCCATCGCTTCTGCGTGCAAGCCATGCCTGCTGAGCTGTGGAAGCAAGTGCTTTGCTCCCACACTCCCGACTGTTAAGTGGTTGCTGTTTTCCTTTATGTCATTGGACAAACTGGTAAGCACACCAGGGAGCAAACTCTCAGGAACTGTCTGTCCTAAGGCCAAGGGTGCTACTGTCAATGATTGAAGCTCCAACTTCCTCTTCCCGTACGCATTCGCAGACGCGTTGAAGAACCGTTCGTGAAAGATTGGCCGGAACTTCTGGGCTAAACTGGCGTATTTGGACGCATCTGCTGCTGCACCTGGCTGGTCATGAAAATCTGAATATCCAGCAAGAGCTGCTGCCATCTCAGCCATCGCATCCAAGGACAAAATATAATTAAACGCAGACAGCTCAGGCCCTGTCCCTGGAGATGCCAAGTTTCTGGCCTCGACAGCACACCAGTCACCATAGGTGAAATAATCAGCGAGGCCTCCAGCACAGCGCGACGAGGCAGAGCTGGTCAGCAGGTCAACGAAGGCCTTCATGTATTCCCAGTGGTTTGCGACAACCCGAGTGTCCCCATAATATTTGAGGAGCCACCTGGCTATGAGAGGGTATGCTGCGGTCCAAGAAATATCCCCGAATCCTGGTTTACCACGTGCGCCATACGGAAGCGCGTCTGCCACATCTCCAGTGGGACGCTGGTCGTCGACGATCATCTGCAAGAAATTCGTATAAATCTGCGCCATGTCGTAATTGAAAAGAGCCTCCTCCGCAGTGGTCGCTGCGTCGCCCATCCATCCCCGCTTCTCACGAGTGGGGCAGTCAGTCGGTATGTAGGCGGCTATATTGCTCAACTGGCTGTTCAGAACAAGACCTTGAATTGCATTCAATGTGTTTGCCTCGTGCCCCCCAGCAAAATGGACAAAACCAGTTTGATTGATATTCGGACCAACGAGAAGACCGGTTACAGAGTTCAAGTGGCCGTCAAAACCAGAGTCGCGGTCAGCTGCCACCTCCACAAATTGAAATCCATGCCAAGTAAATCTAGGAGTGAGCAGGGCTCCGCCAAGCAGGTGTGACGACAGAATATGCGTATCGGTTTGACGAGTCTCGTCCCAAGGGAACGAAACCGACCCATTCGCCAGCAAGACCTCCCCGTGCTTTGCAGTAACAGTACTGCCGTTGGCAGGTGTCCGTGCGAGCTTCAACTGGGCAACCCCTGCAAAATTTTCAGGGAACTCGTACAGATCCGCCTCGGTGCCCCCATGGCACGTTGAGGGTGTGGTACAGTCGGGCTGCTGAAATAAGGAACGCTAGGTAAGGAACGAAGCCCTTTTGTGGCATCAGAAGAGCCTGTGAAGAGCAGCCATGGAAGGACCTGAGAGACAATACTTCCATTCCTGGGGGATAGCGCAAGTTACCCTGGGGGGGGGGGAAGCGGGGGGGGGATAACGGTAACGGGGGCTGCGGCGCGCACCCCCCGAGGCGCGCCGCCTACGTCGTCGTCGTCGTCGTCAAAACCCACAGTGCCTGTGCACGCAACACGGGCTTTGTGCACCACCACGATCGCGTTGTACACCAAAGCTGCTGCAGACATGGTATGTGCGTGCACCATGGCGACTGTATACACCATAGCAACCGTGTGAACCACAGCGCCTTTTGTACATCACATTGCTTGTGCACACCACGGCGCCTGTGTGCACCAGAGCTGCTGTTTCAGCACCTCTTCTGCACCACAGTGCCTGGGTACACCATAGAGCTTGTGTACAACTGAAGGTACCGACGGAGCCAAACTCCTGAAAAACACTGGGGGTCCAAACGTATCAAATTCAA
>CAUYUJ010001133.1:0-52500 GCA_963575745.1 Prorocentrum cordatum | reverse complement strand
AAGTGGCGACAATTTTTCAATTCGCAGCCTCCAAGGACGGCGAGGTTTCATTTGATCCGAGTGAGACTCGACGTCGCTCCGCCGGACTTCCCAGTAGCCCACGAACGAGGTGAAGGCTTAGCAGTTCGCAGACCCCAGGAGGCAAGACACCAGGAGGGTAGAAGGTGGGAGGCAAGAGAGGGGGGGAAAACAAAAACGCAAACACACGGCAAAACCGAGAACTCAACGCAGGAGGGTTGGGAACAGCGAGGCAGCGGCGCAGGAAGAACGTGGAGAGAAAGCACATTCTGGCTGGACGAGGCCGCCGCCGAGGACGAGGAGAGGCACACCAAATCGACGCAGAACAACGCGTCAGAAGTCACGGGTCCCCCAGCTGCCTGGGGACTCGAAGCGTCACACGTCCCGCCTCCAGTGCCCTCTCGAATGGTCGCCATCCATGCTGGCCAGGCACGGTGGCGGGAAGCGCCGCAGGACAGGACAGGACAGGCGCCGATGTGCGCCCCGGGGGGCGGCCCTCGAAGAGCTCGGCGGGGGCGCCGGAGCGCCGAAACTCAGATGTCGTGGCACATGGTTACTTTACGATCTCGACTGTGTGCTATTGGCTCTACTGGTACAGTGCTTCCCATGAGTTTGAACATGCAGTGTCATGAAAAGAAGGGAAATGCCGCAGGCAGCTGGATAATTGCCATTCGCAAGGCGGGTGACGTTTCGGGGTCTAATGGACCGCAGTATCTTGACTGGAGGGATGGACAATGGACGCAACTTGCCCTTTGGATAATTCTGTGCTGGCTCGGCTGGCACCCAAGTGGTCTGACTCGAACCCATGAAACGCCAATCGATCGTCGTACCATGAAATGGGTCATCCTTGACAATCGGTCCAGCAGACTGCTGCCATTCTACAGCCGACTGGGTCAGCCTCACTTCATGCTCTGAAAAAGAACTAAACTCAAATCGTGAAGCGGACCTGTTCTCATCATCGAAGAGTGCGAAAAATCGAACCAGCACCGCTGTATGTCCGTAAAATCCATTGCCCAGCAACAGTTCCAGGCAGTTTGAACCAGGTGCTACGAGTTCTGTAAGGTCGTGTGTATGATACACCACCGACTTGTCAAATCGCAACCATGCAGAGACGCCTATTTCATCACCACTTGTATTGCGATTAACTTGCAATGTGTGACCGCCTGGTGCCGCAATGTAGGCACGAGCCCTCAACAACCTGGCGCGCCCTGGTAGCACAAAATTCGCCCTGAGATGCGGGCCCTTCAGCCATGAAGCACCTCCCCAATCGACCATGTTGATCGGCCCCATTTCGAAACGGGACGCGCCTGGAGACGCATCACATCCGGCGCCCTGGACTGGCCACCACTGTGCCGTCCACTTGTACGCCGAGTAAGCAGTCAATACCCTTCCTGCGTATGGAATCTGAGACGAACGGTTAGACATCACCTTACCAGAATCCCAGACGTCAACACCCTTATCCGCATCGGTCACCACAATCCGGTAGGCACCCTGGGCCACACCTCGCGGACACTCCTGCAGCACGTGGCTGGAACTGCTCAGGCATTGAGGTACGAATGAGAAGCGAGGCCGAGCTTCAGACATACCGAGAGGGCTCCGTTGGTATTCGACTCTGAGATCGCTGGCGAGAGTCTGATCCGCCACCGTGCCGCTGGGCACGGAGTGGGCGTGTCCTCAGGTCCTGGGCCCAATCCTCTAAGCCTCAATCCTCACTCCTGAGAAATCTGTAAGGGCCCGGACCCCATTTCAGAAATCTATTGGAAGAGATTATTTCTGGCCCAGGAGGGCTCCAAGATGGGCCCAGAGGGCCCCAAGAGGCTCCTAAGACTACCCAAGAAGGCCCGAAGTCGCTGAACGATCGGCCCAAGACGCTCAAGATGGCCCTGAGACGGCCCAACGGGCCTCCAAGACGCCCAAAGAGACCTCCAAAATGCCTCCTGATGGGGGCCCTAAGAGGCAAACACTATTGATTTCCCGTAGGTTTTTGAAAGATATTGGCGTTCTCCTAGCCATTTCGGCTTCCCGACACTCCACGTCGGCCCACGAGGCCCCCAAGATCGCCCCAAGACTGCCCCAGAGGGACCACAGAGGGCCCCAAGACGGTCCAAGAGGGCCCCAAGACTGCCCAAGAGGTGCCCAAGACAGGACAAGAGGGCGAGAGGCGGCCCAGATGGGGAATCCGAACGGACACTCCGAGCCCTGGGCCCCGAGGGGCCCCCAGGAGGCCCCAAGAGCCCCCCGAGAGGCCCCAGAGGCCCCAAGAGGCTCCCAAGAGGCCCCCAAGAGGCCCTCAAAAGGCGGCCCGAGAGCCCCCAAGAGGCCCCCCAAAAACTGCTCCCGAGAGGTCCCCGAGGGCGCCCCGAAGAGACCCGAAGAAGCACCCCCGGAGAACTCACGGTGGCGGGACGGGCCGAAGGCCGGTCGATCGCCGCCCACTGCTGATTTAGCACAGGGGTGCCTGGCGTGCCGAACGTCTTATGGTGTTGTGGTGGCTCTCTCCATAAGAGCTCCCCCTGGGGCTTCTCCTCCTCCCCATCCTCCTCCTCCTCCTCCTCCTCCTCCTCCTCCTCCCCATCCTCCTCCTCCTCCTCCTCCTCCTCCTCCTCCTCCTCTTCTTCCTCCTCCTTCTCCTCCTCCTCCTCCTCCTCCTCCTCCTCCTCCTCCTCCTCCTCCTCCTCCTCATGTTCCTCCTCCTCGATGCGGCTCGAAAAGTGCCGCAGAAGTACAAGGTCTGGGGCTTCGGCCCGTCCCGCCAGCCACCCGGAAGGGACCGCACACAGCCTCAGCATCCAGAGAAAATCCCCCCCCCCCCCCCAAGACGGCCCAAGATGGCCTCCAAGAGGGCCGTGGCCCGAGATGGCCTCCGAGTTCGCCCAACTTGGTCCAAGATGGCCTTGAGACGGCCCAAGAGGGTCCAAGATGTCTCCAAGACTGCCCAAGAACCCTCCAGGACTGCCCAAGATGGCCTCAAGATGGTCCAAGACATCCCAAGGTGCCCCCGAGGGGCCCCCAAGCAGCCCAAGGAGCCTCCAAGAGGTCCTCCAGGAAGGCCCGAAGAGGCCCCATTTCATCGATGTTCCTTAGGTTGTTGAAGGGTTTTGCCATTTGCTCCTTTTCGGCCTTCCGAAGGCCCGAGACGGCCCAAGAGCCCCAAAAGATCGTCTCAGGATCGCCCAGGCCTTTAAGATGGCCCTAGAACGGCCCAAGAGGCCTCCAAGACTGCTCCAAGACGGCCCAAGATGCCTCTCAAATGCCCTAGATGGCCTGCAAGACGGCCCTCGAGCACCCCAAAGGGGGCCCCACGTCGGCCCAGAGAGGCCCCCAAGACGGCTTCCGAGGGCCAGGAGGCCACCAAGACGGCCCACGATGGCTCCAAGATGGCCCAAGCGGCCCCCGAGAGGTCTCCAAGACTGCCTAAGAGGCCCCCAAGAGGGCCTCCAGGAAGGCCCGAAGAGGCAAAAAGTATTGTGTTCCCTGAGTTGTTTGAAGGGTTTGCATTTGCTTCCTTTCGGCCTTCCGACGGCCCGAGACGGCCCAAGAGCCCCCCCCAAGATCGCTCCAAGATCGCCCAAGAGGCCTCCAAGATGGCCCCAGAACTGCCCAAGAGGTCCCCAAGACGGCCCAAGAGGCCTCGAAGACGCCCAAGGTGGCCTCCAAGACGGCCCTGGAGCCCAAGTCGGCCCAGAGAGGCCCCCACGACGGCTTCCGACGGCGTCAGACCGGCAAGGAATGCCCTGAGACTGCCAAAGAGGCCCCCGAGAAGCCCCCGAAGGCCCCCAAGATGCCCAAGGAGGCCCCCAAGATCCCTCCAAGAGGCTCCCAGGAAACTCCCGGGAGGCCCCGAGATCTTCCTCTGAGGCTTCCAAGCTGCCCCCTCCCCATCCTCCTCCTCCTCCTCCTCCTCCTCCTCCTCCTCATCCTCCTCCTCCTGATCTTCACCGCCATCCTCCCCCAAATGTTCCCCGAGGGGGTTCTACAACGGCTGGGGGAACACACGGCCCGATAGCTTGGCAGAGCTCTTGCCACAGCGCTCGGCCACATGGGCAATTCCACAAGGCAGGGGTTTCAGCGACGCAGCCAGCATGCGTCTCCCCCACACGGCGGGCGCTTCGTGGCCCAACGAAGGTCCCAATGTCGCAGCACGCATGCGTCTCCCCCACCCAGTACAGCGCTTCGTGGCCAATATGGAGTTCCACCGAAGGTCCCAGTGGCGCAGCCCGCATGCGTCTCCCCCACCCAGTACAGCGCTTCGTGGCCCCATAGGGAGCTCCTCCGAAGGTCCCAGTGGCGCAGTCCGCATGCGTCTCCCGCACCTAGTACAACGTTTCATTGCAGCGTTTGGTGGCCCCGTAGGGAGCTCCACCGACGGTTCCAGGGGCACAGTCCGCATGCGTCTCCCCCACCTTATACAGCGTTTCGTGGCCCCAAGAGGAGCTCCACCGAAGGTCCCATTGTCGCGGCCCGCATTGCGTCCACCCAGTACAGCGTTTCGTGGCCCCGTATGGAGCTCCACCGACGCCCCCCGGGGCGCAGCCCGCATGCGTCTCCCCCACCCAGTACAGCGCTTCGTGGCCCCATGGGGAGCTCCTCCGAAGGTCCCAGTGGCGTTGTCCGCATGCGTCTCCCGCACCTAGTACAACGTTTCATTGCAGCGTTTGGTGGCCCCGTAGGGAGCTCCACCGACGGTTCCAGGGGCGCAGTCCGCATGCGTCTCCCCCACCTTATACAGCGTTTCGTGGCCCCAAGAGGAGCTCCACCGAAGGTCCCACTGTCGCGGCCCGCATTGCGTCCACCCAGTACAGCGTTTCGTGGCCCCGTATGGAGCTCCACCGACGACCCCCGGGGCGCAGCCCGCATGCGTCTCCCCCACCCAGTACAGCGCTTCGTGGCCCCATAAGTAGCTCCACCAACAGTCCCAGTGGCGCAGCCCGCATGCGTCCCCCCTTCCCAGTACAGCACTTCGTGGTCCCGTAGGGAGCTCCACCAAAGGTCCCAGGGGCGCTGCCCGCATGCGTTTCCCCCACCGAGTGCAGCGCTTCGTGGCCCCATAGGGAGCTCCACCGAAGGTCCCACTGTCGCAGCCCGCATGCGTCTCCCCCGCCCTGTTCAGCGTCTGGTGGCCCTTTCAGGGTGCCCCACTGAAAACGATACCTACAATTGCGGTGTTCACAACTGCATATGGTTGGGTCCTTCGCCAAGCTAATTCCTCCCTCTCCTCCGCTTCTTCATTCTCCCCCGCGTGTTCCCCGAAGGGTTTCCACATGGCTGGGGGAACACATGGTCCGATCACTTGGCAGAGCTCAGGCCACAACGTTCGGCCACATGTGCCATTCCAGAAGACCGGGGCGGCGGTGATCCGCCGTAGGCGTCTTCGATAGTTTGATGACGTCGCAAAAATGCGATGTGGAAGAGCTGCTATAAGCCAAAACAACTGGCGCACATGATCACAAACCATGGCTTGTTTCTGTTCGCACCTTCCCGGGCGAACCACACAATGGCGAAACTCGGGTGGCTCGGACCGGAGGGCTGTGGAAAGTATCGCCCCCCCCTCGCTGGCACGCTGCAGCATGCTCTCCGGTGGCCCACGGCACCGTTGAGGTCCCCGCAGTCCGTGGGCAGGCTGCCACCCCGTCCCACCCCTTCCCCAGCCCGTAGCCACCGCCGCTCGCAGGCTGCATCCCCACCCACCCCGCCCGTGCCCCCCCCCCCCCCCCCGCGGAGTTGATAAAACCGCGTGTGCGTCCCACCTCGTTTTGCTGCGTTGCATCGCCATCACCAGCATCATCATCCTTGTAATCAATTTGTAATCCGCCACAAAAGCAATCCATTTCAAATCCGCCACAAAAGGAATCAATTTGAAACCCGCCACAAACACAATTGATTTGTAATTCGCCACAAAAGGGATCTATTTGTAATCAGACACAAAAGGAATCACTGTATACTTTGCCACAAAAGGAATCAATTCGTAATCCGCCACAAAAGAAAACCTTCTGTAGGGAGGGGGTGTAAATGGTGGGTCAATCGCCTCTAGGATTCTATGAGAGGTGGATCCATCTCTCATCGGATTCTATTAGAGGTGGAAATATCTGGAATGGGATGATCTTAGAGGTGGATCCATCGCTAATAGGACCCCACTAGAGGTGGATCCATCTCATATGGGATTCCATTACACGTGAATCCATGTCTAATCGGATCCCATTATAGGTGGACCCATCTCTAATAATATCCCATTAGAGGTGGACCCATATGTAATAGGATTTTGTTAGAGGTGAATCCATGTGTAGCAGGATTCTATTAAAAGGTGGACCCATCTCTGTTAGGATTCCATTTGGAGCGGATCGATCTGAAATAGACTTTCAGTTGAGATGGGCCCATTTTCATAGGATTCCATCAAGTGTGGATCCAGCTGTAGTCGGATTCCATTAGAGATGGATCCATCAGTACCAGGATTCTAGTAGATGTGGATCCATCTGTAATTGGATTCCATTAGAGGTGGACCCATCTGTATCAGGATTCTGGTAGGATTGAATTGGGGGTGGACCCGTTTGTATTACGATCTTATTAGAGGTAGATCCATATGTACTAGTATTCTATTAGAGGTGGATTCATGTCATGTAGGACCCCATCAGAGGTAGGTGGACCCATCCCGAATAGGATTCTCTCAGAGATGGACCCATATGTAATAGGATTATATTAGAGGTGGGTCCATCATAGGGTTCTGCTAGAGATGGATCCATCCGCACTCGGATTCCATTAGATCCATCTCTAATCAGATACTACTAGAGGTGGGTCCATCCTTAATAAGGTCCCATTCGAGGTGGATCCATTTGTCACAGGATTCTGTTAGAGGTGGACCAATCTCTAATAGCATGCCATTGGGGATGGAACCATCTTATTCGGATTCTATTAGAGGTGGATCCATATGTAATTGGAGTCCATTAGAGGTGTATCCATGTCTAATTTGATTTTATCAGAGGTGTATCCATCCTTAATAGAATTATATTCGAGGTGGACGCATATGTAATGGGGTTATATCAGACGTGGGCTTATGTGTAAAAGGATTCTATTAGAGGTGGATCCATCCATACCAGGATTCCATTCGAGGTGGATCCATCTCTGATGTGATGCCATTAGTTGTGGACCCATCTCTAATGGGATTCTATTAGAGGCGGATCCATATGTCATAGGATTATATTAAAGGTGGTTCCATCTGTAGTGGGATCTTATCAGGGGTGGACCCATTCCTAATCGGATTCTATGGAAAGTGGATCCATCTGTGATACGATTCTCTCGGAAGTGGATCCATCTGTAGTACGATTATATGAGAGGTGGGTGTATTTTGTGATGACGATGATGATGATGACGAGCATGTGTTTCAAGATGCTGCTGACGATGATGATGATGATGATGATGATGATGAGCATGTGTTTCAAGATGTTGCTGATGATGATGGTGGTGACGAGCATGTGTTTCAATGCGCTGCTGATGACGATGGTGATGACGAGCATGTGTTTCAAGATGCTGCTGATGACGATGGTGTTGACGAGCATGTGTTTCAAGATGCTGCTGATGACGATGGTGCTGACCAGCATGTGTTTCAAGATGCTGCTGATGACGATGATGATGATGATGACGAGTATGTGTCTCAAGATGCTGCCCATGACGATGGTAACGACGAGCATGTGTTTCAAGATGCTGCTGATGACGATCATGATGATGAGTATGTGTTTCAAGATTCTGCTGATGACGATGGTGATGACGAGCATGCGTTTCAAGATGTTGCTGATGATGATGGTGATGACGAGATGCGTTGGGAGCAATGCGTTGTCATAATGAGTTCCACAGAGCATAATCGAGTGGGAAACACAGCCCACCAGACTAAAGTTATCCTCTCTTTACCCTTCTTCCTCCTCCTCCTCCGCCTCTACCTCCGTCTCTTCCCCCTCGCCCCTCTTACTTCCAGTGGGTGAGCGCCGAAGCGCGTTCCAGAGATACTAATAAGCCTTAATATCTCGATTCTCCGGCCTCCGGAGGCCCGAAACAAACACTAGCGGATTACACATTGATTTCTTTTGTTGTTGAATTACAAAAGGGAATCCTTTTGTGGTGAACTACACATTGTTTTATTTTGTGGCAGATTACAAAAGGATTCCTTTTGTGGAGAATTACAAAAGGACTTCTTTTGTGGAGGATCACATGATGATTCCTTTTTGTGGCGAATTACAAAAGGGAATCCTTCTGTGGTGAATTACACAAGGATCTCTTTCGTGGAGGATTACAAAGGGATTCCCCTTGGTGGAGGAATACAATGGGATTCCTTTGTAGAGGATTACACATTGATTTCCTTTGAGGGCTCTCCTGGAAGTGAACCAGGGGACAAAAGAACAAAAAAAAAAAAAACAAAAAAAAAAATCTTTGAAAATTGAAAGAATTACACGTTTTCAATGAATTTCCAATATTTTGAAGCAAAAACATATAAAAAACACAGTATTTCCAAGGTTTTGAAGCCGAAACCATATGAAAACACAGCATTTTTGCATTCGGATTGTGAAAATGCTGTGTTTTTTATATGTTTTTGCTTCAAAGCGTTGGAAAATCATTGAAAACCTGTAATTTTCTTAATTTTCAATGATTTTCTGTTTTTTTTGTTTTTCTTTCTTTTTTCTTTTGTCCCCTGGTTCACTTCCAGGAAAGCACTCAAAGGAAATCAATTTGTAATCCTCCACAAAAGGAATCCCTCTGTATTCCTCCACCAAAGGGAATCCTTTTGTAATCCTCCACAAAAGGGATCCTTTTGTAATCCTCCACAAAAGGAATCCTTTTGTAATCCGCCACAAAAGGAAACAATTTGCAATTCACCATGAACAGAATTCCCTTTTAATTACCCACAAAAGAACTCACTTTAAAATGTGCTACAACAGGAATCGTTCTGCATTTCACTACTTTGAGCAATCCCTTTAAAGATGACGAAAAGCATAATCAACAGGAAAGCAAGCACATCAGAAGTAATAGACCAAAAACCGAGGTGGTACACACACACGGTTTTATCAACCTTACCCCCCCCACCCCCCGCCGTTTTGGTGCCAGGCTGCCCGCTCCCACCAGGGCGCCCTCCGCGCGCCCCCGAGGCCTTCCCAGGACGCCCGGGGGGCCCGGGGCGCTCCCAGGGGCGCTCTGGGGGCAGTTCCAGCAAGGAGCGTGGAGAGGAGGAGCATAAGGAGGAGGAGGAGGAGGAGGAGGAGGAGGAGGATGAGTATGAGGAGGAGGAGGAGGAGGAGGAGAGGAGGAGGAGGAGGAGGAGGAGGAGGAGGGAGGAGGAGGAGGAGGGGGAGGAGGAGGAGGAGGAGGAGGAGGGAGGAGGAGGATGAGGAGAGGAGGAGGAGGGGTCGGATGATGATGTTGATGATGATGATGATGAGGAGGAGGAGGAGGAGGAGGAGGAGCAGGAGGAGGAGGAGGAGGAGGAGGAGGAGCAAGAAATAGAGGACGAGGAGGAGGGGCCCTAGCCGCCGGCCCCTGGGCAGCCCCAGCGCGTGCTTTGGTGGCCCGTAAACGCGCACTGACACCCCGAGGCCCATACAGGCGGCCCGAAGACGGCAGAGCGAGGTCAGCTCCCAAGACAACAGGGGCCTCTACGAGGGGGCTCGGGGGAGCAAAACGCCGTGCGAAGGTACAAGTCGGTCGGAAGAAGTAGGCAAAAACATGAGGTAGGAAGGTGGATGAAGTACATTGGGCTCAGGCCCTCCCAGAGAATAATAACGCACATTCAAACTAGATCGGTTCTCCAAGTAGGAAGGCGCTTGAAGTAGATTGGGATCTGGAAATCCAGACATACATACTTTCAGCGACCGACGAGTACTGAGAGAAGGTTCTACACTGAGCCTACTCTGGAGAGCTCGATGAAACCATTGCGGACTGCACAACTCGAAAGCGCCATGAGAGCGTGCGGAACACGCAACACGGCTCATAAATCCGCCCATACGAGACGGCGCTGGGTTATCCGGGAATCTGCATCGTCTGGAGCTTGGCAGCACAACAGCATCCTGAAACCATGTGCTTTCCAGAGCACGCTCGCAATCAGGTAGCGCAAGCAAAGTTCGAAGAAGCCGAGTCTGGCTAGATTTTGCTAGGTAGCGAAACTAACCACCTACCGCATAAGCAGAACAATGGACACACACCTGCACACGCACACACATCACATACACTCAAGTACCATTCCCCACACACATGAATATTGAGGTGCCGCACGTAGCCTGAACTGTGAACTGTGCCAGAGACAGCTTCGACACCTGTCGCTCGAACTTGCGACATCTCTTGCACTTCCGAACGCCTCCGCGCCAACCCCGTATGTTCTCACGGGCGCTCACCCGCAGAAGCAGGACGTTGCTTGCTTCCTCGTGGGGGCGCTGGTGAAACATCTTCGGCAGTCAGTCAGACCCCTCCTGCGGAAACCTAGGCAGCCAATAAGCAATGCGTTCTACCAACCTCGTGCGAGCACCACCGAGGGCGAGCTAAGTCGAAGGAGGAGGAAAAGATCCAGAGGAGCCGCAGGAGGAGGGGAGGGGGAATGCGAGTTGGGGGGGACCGGAAGAGGGCAGGAAGGAGGGAGGACGGGGTGTGGGTACCGCCTTCACATCCCCAGTCCTGTTCGAGTCCCATATGTGCAGGTAGTCGCACTTGTCCCCCTTCATGCACAGGCTCTTGAGCCAGTGCCTGCACCTCAGCAGTGCCCCTCCGATCTGGGATGACCCAAGGTATGATCCGAATCGTCAGCGAACCGGCCGTACATCCATCCAAGGCGTTGGAATACACTCTTGTACACTCTTGACGGAGGGCCAGATCGGCAGCCCTGGCCGCCTCCTCCTCCTCCTCCTCCTCCTCCTCCTCCTCCTCCTCCTCCTCCTCCTCCTCCTCCTCCTCCTCCTCCTCCTCTCCTCCTCCCTCCTCCTCCTCCTCCTCCTCCTCCTCCTCCTCTCCTCTCTCCTCCTCCTCCTCCTCCCCTCCCTCCCTCCTCCCTCCTCCCTCCTCCCTCCTCCCTCCTCCCTCCCCTACTTCCTCCTCCACCTCCTCCTCTCCTCCTCCTCCTCCTCCTCCTCCTCCTCCACCGCCCCCCAACCTGTTTGCGCCTCTCTCCTTCTTCGTCGTCCCTCCTCCAATGCTGGTCTTCCTCCTGATCCATGAACCCTCTCCCTCCTTCTCCGCCTACTCATCTCCCTACTCCACCTCCGCCTCGACCTGCTCGACATCGTCCTCTTACTCCTCCCCCCCCTCTCCTCGTCTCCTCTCTCATCCTTAGCATCTCCAGCATCTCTTGCCTCCACACCCACCTCCACAATCACACCAATCAGGGACGCCGACACGGCGCAAGCCTGATGCCCCTGAGGCCGCCTCTCGAGGCGTCGCTGGGGTACGAAACAGGAGGGAGGAACGTTGAGAAGCGACAGAGAGAAGCGTTGAGTGCGGAACCCATGCGACCCAAGTGGCCACACACACAAACTAGTAGTATTGCTCTTATCTCTCCCCCTGGTACTGTTTTGTGGTGCACTCACCTCCTCCTCTTCCTTCTTCACCTTCTCTTCCTCATTCACCTCCTCCTTCTCTTCCTTCGGCCATTATCCTGCTTATCCGTCCCCTTCTTCTCCTTCTCCTTCTCCTCCTCCTCCTCCTCCTCCTCCTCCTCCTCCTCCTCCTGCTCCTCCAATGTGCAAAACCACAAGTTCTGATTGCACATCGCATGATGGTGCCGTGTGGGGGATCAAGGTCCTTCGGGATCCCAGACGGCGGATAGCACATGATTGAGCGAAGAAGTGGGAGCGGAATGGGTGCGAGGGGTGCGATCTCAAATCGTGGCGCCAGCGCGCCCAGCTTGGTCTCCCCTCTCTGACAACTTATCCTCATCTTCGCCGTCGCCCTCTTCCTGTTGATATCACATTCCTCCTCCTGCTCCTCCTCCTCCTGCTCCTCCTCCTCATTTCATTTTCCTCATCAATAACTTCTCCCTGTCGCACCCCGAGGTCAGTTTCTAGGTCGGGCCGGGCGTTTCGCCTGAGACTTCCTTACCACTCATGACCCTGAAGCTGAAACTCTGACAACAGTTTCACCGATGGGGGGCGGGTGGTTTTCAACATGTGGCTCTCGCCTTGAAGCCGCGCACATTCGATTTAATCACTTGCAACAGTTTCAGGGATTGAGGGCGGGTCGTTTTCAACATGTGGCTCTCGCCTTAGCTCCGCGCACATTCGTATTAAACAATTGTAACAGCTTCAAGGATTGAGGGCTGCCCGTTTTCAACATGTGGCTCTCGCCTTAGCGCCGCGCACATTCGTTTAACGAAGATGCCCGAGCTTCACGGATTGAGGGCGGGTGGTTTACAAAATGTGGCTCCCGCCTTAGCTCCGCGCACATTCTTTTAACAAAATTGCAGGAGCTTCACGGATTGAGGGTGGGTCGTTTTCAAAATATGGCTCTCGCCTTAGCGCCGCGCACATTCGTTTGACCAAAATTTGCAAGAGCTTCACGGATTGAGGGTGGCTCCTTTTCAAAATGTGGTTATCGCCTTAGCGCCGCGCGCATTCGTTATTCAAGTTTGCAAGAGTTTCACGGACTCCCATGATCAGCGTACCAGAAATCATGTTTAGGAGAGATTCAGGATTATGAGGGTGCAAAGGTTATGTTTGTTCGCGGTGTTGTCCGAGGAATGGCGTTCTGGTGCGATTCAGGATCGTCAAGACGCAGCAATCAGGTTCATCTGTGGTGTTGGAGTCCCGAGAACCATGTTTTGGCAAGTTTCAGGGTCTTCAAACGGTTGTCTTCCAACGAGGCAGTTCCCTAAGTGAGAATCAACAGTTGTAATCCCCTATTGCAAGGGAGCTTGGAAGGAGAGTATATTTCAACATCGTTGATGACTCTTGGGTTTCCAATGGTTCTCCTCATCCTCGTCGTCCGCGTCCTCCTCCTCCACGTCCTCCTCCTCCTCCTGCTCCTCCTCCCTCCTCCCGTATCCCTCCTTCCTCCTCCCTCCTCACTTCTCCATCCCCCACTTCCTCCTCCTCCCCCCTCCTCCCTCCTCCCTTCTCCCTGCTCCCCCCTCCTCCACCTCCTCCCCTCCTCCTCCTCCTCCTCCTCCTCCTCCCTCCTCCTCCTCCCTCCTCCTCCTCCCTCCTCCCTCCTCCCTCCTCCTCCTCCCCCTCCCTCCTCCCTCCTCCTCCTCCTCTCCCTCCCCCCTCCTCCCTCCTCCCTCCTCCCTCCTCCCTCCTCCCTCCTCCCCCTCCCCCTCCCTCCTCCTCCTCCTCCTCCCTCCTCCTCCTCCTCCTCCTCCTTCCTCCTCCTCCTCCTCCTCCTCCTCCTCCTCCTCCTCCTCCTCCTCCCGTCGATCCGGAGCCGGTAGGCGGCCCCGGGATCCCCGAAAGGCCCGCGCACGGTGGTGTGCTTGCCCCGCCCCGCAGAGCCATCGGTGGAGCTGTGGCCGGTCTCCTTGAGGCTCGTTTTCCTGAGGACGTCCTCTCGGGAGGGGAGGGAGGAGGAGGAGGAGGAGGAGGAGGAGGAGGAGGAGGAGGAGGCTCCAAGTGCGCCCGCTGGGGGTTCCATGGACTCGGCCACCATGCAGTGGCATCGAAAGGAAGGGCAAGCCCTCTGACCCGGAGGGCGCAGGGGCCGACCCGGAGCACCTTCACGAGCAATTGCCGCATGCCGCCACAGGTGGGAAACAATCGGCGAGGGAGGAGGAGGAGGAGGAGGAGGAGGAGGAGGAGGAGGAGGAGGAGGAGGAGGAGGAGGAGGAGGAGGAGGAGGAGGAGGGAGGAGGAGGAGGAGGAGGAGGAGGAGGGAGGAGGAGGAGGAGGAGAACAAAGGGGGAGAAGTGATCGGCGACAATTGAAGGGGGGAAGTGAGAAGAAGAAGAAAAAGAAGAAGGCCTTCTCAGAAGGCGGTGGGGCTTCTCAGAAGCCTTCTGCCCTCTGGTAACTTGTTGTCTGCGTCTTCGGGGAAGGCTCAGAAAACTGCTCGGAAGTCCAGAGGACTTCGGAGCATTCCCCCAAGGACCGCCTCCTCTCGCCTCCCCCTGGGCTGGCCGACGAAGAGAAAGGAGGGGAGGGAGGAGGGGGGCGGCCTCCAAGTCAGCCTCTGGCGAAGAGGGGGCAGGAGGGCAGGAGGAGGGGGAAGGAGGGCAGGGGGGAAAACGAGGGAGCAGGAGGGGAAAGGAGGACAGGGGGGCGGACGAGGGAGCAGGAGGACGGAGGAGCACGAGGGGAACGAGGGGGAAGGAGGGCAGGGGCGAGGACCAAGGGGGAACTAGGGCAGCCTCTGGCGAGCAGCAGCCGCGGCCGCCCACGACGGCCCCACGCCCGACAGCCCGACACCAGAAGACCCTCGGCAGCGGACGCCCGCTCCGTCATCACCCTGGCGCGCGACGGGTTCTCCCCGCCAGAGCGCCGTGATGGATGGCCCTGATTCTCGGAGGAGGGAAAAATACCCATACCTCCACCCCCTCGCCCGTTTTCCCCAATTCGGGCCTCCTGGGAGGCCCTCGTCGCCACCGCTGGCTTCGCCTCGAAATCCTGGTCAGAACGCACCCGGGGAGAGATCCGGGGAGTAGCGGTATCGGTAATGCGGGATGACGATTAATAAAAACATGGGAGGAAACTATTAAAACAATAGTTTCCTGCTATTTCTGTACAACTTTCGGACTGGAGGAGAACGATTAAAAGAAATAGTTGTCCAACCCGCGGCCTGTTTTTTCTAATCGTCATCGTGGGCGCCGCCGCGTGAACACGACCCCCGGTCATTTATTAATCGTCATCCTCCATTACCTTTTGTGGTTTCCCCAGATTCGGTCCGTCTTTTCGGAAGCTCATCCTAACATATGCCGCTTCGGCTTGGTAGCCTTTCGTGGCCTTCCGCGGCCTTGGTGTTTCATTGGCGGCCTCTGGTGGCCTTCGGTCGCCTTCTGCCAGCCTGCCTCTAGTGGCCTGCAGCGGCCTTTCGCAACCGTTGGTGGTCTTCAGCGGCCCCCTTGGTAGCCTGTACAAGAGTGCACGGGAAGTGCATCATGCATGTTAAGATGGGCTTCCAAAAGGACCCACTTAACCCTGAGGTGCAGGCCGACCTTGGCGCCTTTTTCCGCAGGTTGCCTTGTCAGAAGGGCTGCCCGCCGCACCTCCGATGCCCTCAGAAAAGCGAGCAGCCTCGAAGGACGCTGTGCGCTGGAACTTGAAACGCTATTATCCGTCGCGCCCAAGACCTGGCCCCAACGAGTCCCACGTTAAGCACTGGGCCACGGCCGCGACCGACAGTGATGCTGCCGACTACGTCAGCGAGGTGAAGATCATGCTCCTGCTCGGGGAGAGCTTGGCAAACTTCGTCAATCGAACTTGGGGCGCGCCGACTGGCACTGCGGAGCTCTAGCGGCCGGGTCCGACCTGTGGCGTGCGGGTATGTGCTACGGCGCATCGCAACGACAGCTGCGTGCCACGTGTTTCGAGGGCAGCTGTTGCAAGCTTGTGGGACGCACCAACACGCGTGTGGACGGCAAACCGGGCGCGAGAACGTACACAGGGCTGCCACGGCAACGACATGAACATCATCCGCAGACCTTTTTGGTTAACATTTGGCGCCGCCAGCTCGATCAACACTTTTTTTCCGATGAAGACACAGCAGCTGAGGGCCCCTTAAACGCGACCCGGGGGCGAGGAGCCACCCAGACTTTCGGCGACAGCCGAACGCAGCCAGCTCGATCAACACTATGCCGCTTTGGGAAATCCTCGAGGGGACTGCGGCGCGCTCACTCAAGCTGTACCAGCCCGCGGTCGTGCGGCAAATGCGTGGGGGGCCAGGCGTCTCCGGTGGGGGTGGGCGACGCGCTCTCGCGAGCTGCACCAGCCGACGCTTATGTGGCTAGGCACGGGGACCAAGCATCTCTACCCATCGGTCGGAAGAAGTACGTAGAAACATGAAGTAGGAAGGCGCTGGAAGTAGATTGGGTGTCCGCTCGCCCCCTGAAGAGGACGGAAGAGGTGGAAGTAGGAAGGCGCTGAAAGTAGATTGGAATCTGGGAATCCAAAAATACCTACTTTCAACGACCGATGGGTAGTGGGGGCTGGGCGACTTGGCCAAAATGGTGCATGCAAGCGGAGTCGACTGGGGCAGCCCGCTCTCGCCAGCCTGCTTCGCCTTGGGGACCGCAGGGCGCTGTCCAACATCGACGCTCGACCACGGGCCGCGGCTTCGAGCGCCCGCGTGCTCTCCTAATGCACCTGGGCGACATGGTGGGTGCCCGCGACGCTGGAGGAGGCGGCGGCGACGGTGGTGGATGAGATCGCCTGGGCAGAGCTCACTATCAACTTGAGGGCAACACCGCAGCGTGGACCCAAGGAACCCTCGGCGCAACTGCCGCCGCTGCTGCAAGCCCTACGGAACCTGACCATTCGCTGTTTGGGGGCCCACCGCGCCTGGGGTGGTGCCACAGGACGCTCGAGCGGCTCGCTGTCCACGGTTTTTTTCGCAACGTCGACCCCCCCGAGGTCTGGACCCCTTCACAGGGACCGGTTTTTCATCCTGAGTCAATTTTTGAGGAGGAGGAGGAGGAGGAGGAAGAAGAGGAGGAGAAGGAGGAGGAGGAGGAGGAGGAGGAGAGGAGGCGGAGGAGGAGGCGGAGGAGGAGGAAGATAACGAGGAGGACGAGCCACCGAAAGCAAGCGAGGGTGGAGCTGGCAACCTGCGGCGGCGGAGTGAGACGGGTGCATGCCGAAATCCCGCGGAAACCCGTGCTGTCCTTACTGCCCAACAGCACGTCCTAGTTTAATCAAGGGGCGGGGGCGGGAGGGCGGGAGGAGTTGGGAGAAGCGAGAGTGGGAGAGGGAGGAGAGGAATGAGGAGGGGCTCGGTGAATTGGGAACGAATGCGAAACATTCCCCTCTTTCACCACCTCCACATCATGCTCCTATCTACCATCCTCATCCTCCTCTGCCTGCTACTGCCGCATCCTTTCCTCCACTGCATCGTCCCCTTCACTATCCCCATCTGCTGCCACCCCTCCTCATCCATCTCCTCGTATTCCTCGTCCCCGTCCTCATTCCCGTCTGTCCTCCTTATCATCCCGCCCAAGCCCCATTCTTCCCCCCCTTTCCACCTGGTCGTTCTCCTTATCTACCTGCTTCTCCTCGACCTTCTCCACCACTTTCTGCTCCTCCTGAGAGGAAGGGATGGGCGAATGATGGCCAGACTCAAGGGTGGGATGGGTGGTCCTTTGCGTCAATGTCCGGCTCAAAGTCGAAGGAGAAGTCCCCCATGGCCGCTGGGGGCGTGGGGCACATGCGATCTTCATTCGCCTCCTCCTCCTCTTCCGCCTCCCCTCCTCCACCCCCCCTGATCCTGCTTCGTCTTCTCATCCTCATTCTCTTCCTCCTCCTCCTCCTCCTCCAACTCCACCACATCCTTTTTCCTGATCAATAGCTCCTCCCTTCCGCGCTCCAAACGTGAGGGCGGAGCGGGCCAGGCTTTTGGCCTGAGACCTCGTCATCACTCAAAATTATGCAGCTGGAGCGTCGCACCAGTGTTTCACTGGAGGGGCGACTCGTTTTCAACATGTGCCTCTCGCCTTAGCGCTCAGTGCCGCGCACATTCGTCTTCAAAGTTTGCAACAGCTGGAAGGATGGAGGAAAGGTGGTGACCGACATGTGGCTCTCGACATAGTGTCGCGCATATTCGTTGTAAAAGATTGCAGCAACAAGGATTCGTATGGCTGGAATCCAAGGAATGGTGCTCTGGCGCGCTTAGGGTTGCCAGGACGCAACAGTCGCGTGCTTCGCGGCTTTGGAAATCCCAGGAATGGTTGTTTGGCCCGATTGAGACTTCTCTGACGGTTGTCTTCACCTTGGCCACTTCCCGCATTGACTTTTGTTTGTAGTGGCACATGAAAAAAATTGGAGGAAGTGTGGATTACAACATCATTGCCATGTCTTCGGTTTGCACTGGTCCTCCTCATCCTCCTCCTCCTCGCCCTCCTCCCACTCCTCCTCTTCATCCCATTTCTCCTCCTCATCCACATCCACATCCTCCTCTGCCTCTTCCTCCTCCTCCTCCTCCTCCTCCTCCTCCTCCCTCATTTCCCCGTCGTGTTTGTTCTCCCCCTTTCCCCGCTCCGGCCCTCCCCCTGCCCCCTTCGGCTCCCCCGTTATCCGCTTTCCTGGGCCCCCAAACCCGGCAAGGCGATCAGGTTCAGGCGGCCCTTCTCAGGATCCCGCCCGCTTCAGGACCCTCCGTGACCGTGGCCGCGCGGTCGGTCCATGTGTCTTCCACCGCATCCTCGCCGGGCCGTGGGAGCCCCCGCGGGTGACCTCGGCAGGCCTCCGGGGGCCTCGGACAGGTCACCGAGGACCAGGCAAAGGCAGCGCCACCACACCCTGCCAATGACCTCCGCAGAGTCGCGGGGGCCTCCTGCAGGCCACCGAGGTCCGGCCAGGTGACGTCTCACCACGTGTCGTCCGCCGTTTTTCGTCGCAGCGGCCCCTCCTCCCGGTGGCGCGGTGCGTTGGCAATTGCGCTCGTGCCGCGCTGCGGGTGCGCTCTCCTGGGGTTCGGTTCGGCCGTGCTTGCACTGTTTGGATCCTGCTGCTGTGGTCCAGCTCTCCCTGGCTAGAACGCAGCGGGGCTACCTATGTCAATTCTGTGCCCCCCGCCCCATCCCCCCAGCATCTATCCCGCAACATGGGATAAGGATCGCGCGGAGGATACCCAGCCTCGGAGTCGAAACTCTACATGCTGGTTTGGGGCCCCCCTTTGCCGGAATCCCGCCTCAGGAGTGGGAGGCATCGCGGACGGCATCGTCACTCGGGAGCGGGAGGCATCGCGGACGGCATCGCCACTCGGGATGACCCCCCTCCCTCTCGCCCCTCCCCTCCACGAGGACCGTCGGTGAGGACCGTCATCAGGCCTCACACCCCTCGCAGCGTCCATCAACGGGGCTGCGGGGGTTCCCGCTCCCACCAGTCAGCCTTCCATTTTGCCGACAATAGGCACCGGAAGGGGCCGAGGCCGCCCCCCTACGGTCCCTCGGCCAACGAAGACGGCCGTAGGGGGGGGGGCGACCCGTACCTCCATCTCAAGACACACACGTGCCACCA
The DNA here is from genome assembly GCA_963575745.1 of Prorocentrum cordatum. Lineage (NCBI taxonomy): Eukaryota > Dinophyceae > Prorocentrales > Prorocentraceae > Prorocentrum > Prorocentrum cordatum. The sequence continues at coordinate 33,364 of CAUYUJ010001133.1, read as the reverse complement.
CCTTCAATCAGAGGTTCCAGTTGCCACCCACAACTCATATCACTCATATCACTCATATCACTCATATCACTCATATCCTCCTCCTCCTCCTCCTCCTCCTCCTCCTCCCTCCTCCTCCCCTCCTCCTCCTCCTCCTCCTCCTCCTCCTCCTCCCTCCGTCGCCTCATCCCTCCCTCCCCTCCCCCCTCTGCCCCGTATCCTCCTCCCTCCCTCCTGCTCCGCCCGCCTCCTTCCTCCCCCCCCCCACCCCCCGAAAGGGCCGGCCTGCGCTCGGGATGGCTGCGGGGTCCGCCGGCTACCATGCCTCGGGGGACAGCGGCCCCTTAAGAATCGCCCACAGGGGGGAGGAGCGAGGCGGAGGGAGCGAGGCGGAGGGAGCGAGGAGGAGGGAGCAGGGAGGGAGCGAGGAGGAGGGAGCGAGGAGGGAGCGAAGAGGGGGCGAGGAGGAGGGAGCGGGCAGGAGCAGGAGGAGGGGGCGAAGGAGGGGGCGAGGAAGAGGGGGCGGGGAGGAGCAAGGGAGGGAGCGAGGAGGGGGCGAGGAGAAGGCAGCGAGGAGGGGGCGAGGTGGAGGGGGCGAGGAGCAGGAGGATGGAGCGAGGTGGGGGCGAGGGGCAGGAGAAGGGAGCGGGGAGGGAGCGAGGGGGGCAGGAAGACCACGCGTGCTCTTCGCGGGGGGTGCCCTCTGGGCAAGGTGTCGAGGCGAGCCCAGCGGGGTGGCGACGGGCAGCTCCCAAGAGATCCCCCTAAAACAGGGCGAACCCAACGCCCCAAGACCGAGATCCTCGATATCTCGATCTCCTCTGCTCCTCTGCTCCTCTGCTCCTCTGCTCCTCCTCCTCCTCCTCCTCCTCCCCTCCTCCTCCTCCTCCTCCTCCTCCTCCTCCTCCTCCATCCTCCTCCTCCTCCCTCCTCCTGGCCTCTCCTCCTCCTCCTCCTCCTCCTCCTCCTCCTCCTCCTCCTCCTCCTCCTCCTCCTCAAACCGAGATCCTCGATCTCTCGATCTTTGAGCCCCCGCGCACCTCGAACACGAGGAGGGTCGAGGAGGAGCCGGACGGGCGACGCTCGGAGAGAGGCCCCCTCGCGCCTCGAGGGGGGCGCGGCCCGCCGCGGGGACCATCCCCTCCCAGCGCCGAGACTGGGCGGCCCGCCTGTAGCCAAAACGGCTGCAGAGGGGGGCAGGGGAGGAGGAGGAGGAGGAGGAGGAGGAGGAGGAGGAGGAGAGAGGAGGAGGAGGAGGAGGAGGAGGGGAGGAGGAGGAGGAGGAGGCAGGAGGAAGGAGGAGGAGGAGGGCGGAGGAGGATGAGGAGGAGGAGGAGGAAGGAGGAGGAGGAGGAGGAGGAGGAGGAGGAGGAGGAGGAAGGAGGAGGAGGAGGAGGAGGGGAGGATGAGGAGGAGGAGGGAGGAGGAGGAGAGGAGGAGGAGAGAGGAGAAGGAGGAGGAGGAGGCAAGGAGGAGGAGGAGGGAGGATGGAGGAGAGAGGAGTAGGAGAGGAGGAGGAGGGGGAGGAGGAGGAGGAGGAGGAGGAGGAGGGGGAGGAGGAGGAGGAGGAGGGAGGAGGAGGAGGAGCAAGAGGAGGAGGAGGAGGAGGAAGCGGGAGAGAGGAGGGCCACGAGATCCTGGCGCTTCAGTTGCTGTCGAGCCCGGCGCCGTCGCCCAGTTTTGTCGGGTCCCCCGGGGCCCTCGCAGGTCGATGCGGCCTGCGGAGCCGCCGCGGAAAGATGGCGTCCAGGGCTCTGGTCGTACCTCTGCGATGTTTCAATGTCGTCGCGCCGTCGGATATCAGGGAGGGGCGGTGGCAAAGGGAAAGCTAGCAGAGAGGAGTATAGAACGTATGAAAGAGATCGTGAGAAGGCAATGCCAGTGGAGAGGTGAAGAGAATTAGATGGAGTAGGATTGATTGATTGATTGATTGCTTGATTGATTGATTGATTGATGGCACAGCGGAGATCGGGTCAAGCCTGGGCGCTGGGAGGAGGGCGGGAGGGGAAGGAAGGGAAGTAGGGGGAGGGGGGGAATGGGAGGAAGGGGGAGCTGGGAGAGAGGAGGTGAGCACGCGAGGTGCGCCATGAATGGGGGGAAGGAGGTTGGGTAGAGCTGGGAGAACAGTGAAGGGAACGGACGAGAGGGGGCCGGGAGAGAAGGGAATCGGCATTGGGTAGGAGGGGAAGGGAGAGCTGGAAGAGAGAGAGGAGGGGCAAGCTAGGCGCGATCGCACCACGTCTGACGTCCTGTGTACCGCCCCCTGCCCATCCATTGCCTCTGCGGCACTGCGCCTATCCCGTCATATTGCGCAGTGCTGGGAGCATCGACCACGCGTGAGTCCGCTGTCTGATACCCGACACGGCGCGCGCGTTCCCGGGCGCGGGGGGGAAGGAATGCGGGGGCAAACTTGAACCACATAAGAGGAAGGGGAAGGAAGAGGGGGAGGGGCAGGAAGGGGAAGGAAGAGGGGGAGGGGCAGGAGGAGGAGGAGGAAGAGGAGGAGGAGGAGGATGGAGGAGGAGGAGAGGAGGATGAGAGATACGGAGGAAGAGGTTGAGGAGCGAGGAGGAGAAGGAGGAGGAGGAGGAGGAGGAGGAGGAGGGAGGAGGAAGCGGCGGGCGCGGAGGAGCGGAGGTAGGAGGGGAGGAGGAGGGTGAAAGGGAGAGAGGAGGAGAGGAGGAGGAGGGGTAGCAGCATGAGGAGCAGCAGGAGGAGGACGAAGACGAGAAGGAGGAGGAGAGGGAGGAGGAAGAGGACGAGGAGAAGGAGGATGGGAAGGATGATGATGAGGAGGAGGAGGAGAAGCAGGAGGAGGAGGAGGAGAGAGAAGAAGGAGAAGGATTAGGAGGAGGAGGAGGGAGGGAGGAGGAGAGTGGAGGGAGGAGAAGGCGGAGGGAGAGGAGGGAGAAGGGAGGGGAGGAGGAGTGATGAGAGGAAGGAGGAGGCGGAGGGAGCAATGAGGAGGAGGAGGAGGAGGAGGAGGAGGAGGAGGAGGAGGAGGACAAGGGAGGAGAAGGACGAGGGGAGAAGGACAAGCTAGTTGCGCAAGCGTCTTATCTAACGCCCCGTCCCTCCTCCCGTCCCTTACCACGGCGTAGATGTCCTCTATCCACACAGTCGGATGTCAACCAGGGCAGTGATCCCGAGAGGGTACGAGATTCAGAGCACGGCGTAGCAGAGCACGGTAGAGCGTAAAATGTTCGAAGGGTAGCCAGACATGATGCAAGGCGAGACATGTAAGTGAACTGTTCGGAAAGAGCGGAAGCGTAAAATGAGAGCCAACGCTGCAGCGGGAGCATGATTTTGAATATCCTAAACAAAGAAATTAGTTCAGCGCTGCAGCGGGAGTAAGATTTGGGAGGACTGAAAGCCAGGAAATGGAACCAGCGCTGTAGTGGGAGCGGCATCCGGGAAATACCGAAAACGTCCGCATGGAAAAACAACAACACACACATGCGATCCATCATCTTTGGGCATCAGATGCGGAAGCAAAGCAATACGCGGAGGGTGGAAGGCTACGACCTCGGGGTCTTCGAGGGGAGAGAGGAGATGCGAGGCGGGGATTTATCCACATCCACCGCCTGAGAACCGACGTCCTGATGCCCCAGCGGGCGGTGGGTATGGATATGTTTCGGCCCCGGGGGGCCCGAATATGTCCACATTCACCGCCTGCCGAGGCTCCGAAAACTGACCCTCCAGGCGGTGGACATGGATAAATTCCCGCCTCGGAGGAGAGCAGTGTCCATCTCGTGCGGGAGGGCGAGGAGGACGAGGGAGGGAGGAGGAGGGAGCATGGAGGGGGCCTGGGCGTCGCGGGCCCCGGACTGGAGCGAGCTGCGTGGGCGCGGGGCGCGGCGCGGGCGAGGAGGAGGGCGAAGGAGGAGGAGGAGGAGGAGGAGGAGGAGGAGGAGAGAGGAGGAGGAGCAGGAGAGGAGGAGGAGGAGGAGGAGGAGGAGGAGCGGAGGGAGGAGGAGGAGGAGGAGGGATGGTGTGGGAGGGAGGTGAGGGGAGGAGGGAGGATAGGAAGGGGGAGGGAGGATGGAAGGGGGAGGGCAGGGGGGGGGGAAGACGGGCGGGAGAGCGCGCGCGGGCGCCCATCGGGCGGGGCGGGCGGGCGCTGCACGAGGGCATCGCCCGGAGGAGGCCGGCGAAACTCGGGGGGGGGGGGCGGGGCGAGGGCGCGCACGGAGAGCTCCTCCCCTCCTCTACCCTCCTCTCCCCCTCCCCCTCTCCTCCCCCTCACCCTCCCCCTCCCCCTCCTGCCCTCATCCTCCCTCCTTCCTCCCTCCTCCTCCTCCTCGTCTCTCCTCCGCCGCCTCTTTCCTCCTCCTCTACCTCTCCTCCTCGACTCTACCCCTCACCTCTCGGCGCCCTCCTCCTCCGCCTCCTCCTCTTCCTCCTCCTCCCTCTCCTCCTCCTCCTGCTCATCCCTCCTCCTCGTCCCTGCTCCTCCCTCCTTCCTCCTCTCCTCGTCCTCCTCGTCGTCTTCCATTCCTTCTCCTTATAGATTATACCCCGAGGCCAGTTTTCAGGGCGGGCCGGGCGTTTCGCCTGAGACTTTTGACCCTGAAGCTTAAACGTTGGCAACAGCTTCACAGATGGAGGGCGGGCCGTTTTCAAAATGTGGCTCTCGCCTTAGCGCCGCGCACACTCGTTTCACAATGTGCAAGAGTTTTACGGACTGAGGTTCGGGTCCTTTTCTGAATATGACCTTCGCCTTAGCGCTGCGCACATTTGTTTTCAACATTTGCCAGAGCTTCACGGGTTGAGGGCGGGTCGCGTTCCAAGTGTGGCTCTCGCCTTAGCGCCGCGCACATTCGTTTTGAACATTTGCAAGAGTTTCACGGATTGAGGGCGGGTGGTTTTCAACATGTGGCTCTCGCCTTAGCGCCGCGCACATTCATCCTAACAACTTGCAAGAGTTTCACGGATTCCCATGAACGGCGATGATGAGGGCGCAACTGTTACGATGATTCGCGGAGTTGAGGTCCCAGTAATGGCATTCTGGCACGATTCAGGATCGTCGAGACGCAACAGTCAGGTTCATCCGTGGCGTTGGAATACCGAGAATAACGTTTTGGCATGATTCTTGGTCTTCAAACGGCTATCTTCCAACGAGGCAGGTCCGTCTGTGGAAATGAACCGCTGTAGGGACCTACGAAGAGGGAGCTTGTGGGGAGGGTTTATTACAACATTGTTGGTGACTCTTGGGTTTGCACTGGTCCTCCTCCTCCTGCTCCTCCTCCTATTTTTCTTTCTCCTCCTTCTCCTCCTCCTCCTCCTCCTCCTCCTCCTCCTCCTCCTCCTCCCCCTCTTCCTCCTCCTCCTCCTCCTCCTCCTCCTCCTCCTCCTTCTCCCCCTGTTCCTCCTCCTCCTCTTCCTCCGATTCGCCAGCAGCACCAGCAGCAGCAGCATCTGCTGCCCTTCCCAACTTTTTGCGTTGGCCAACTGAGCAACGGAGCTGGTAATGTGTTCTTCCCTTCACCCTGCTCCTCCTCCTCATCCTGCTCCTCCTCCTCCTCCTCCTCCTCCTCCTCCTGCTCCCGCTCCTCGTCATCCCTTCCTCCGGAAGGAGGGGGAAGGTAGAAGACGCGACGGAGGACAGCGAGTATGATACGACGATGAGGCGCAGGCGGTAAGCGACGCAGGATGAGGATGACCAACATCAGGATGGAAAAAGCACATGACGAGGATAACGACGAGAATGATGAAGAGAAAGGGAGAATAAGGATGAAGGATTTGGATTGACCGCGCGATGAGACGATGATGCGGAGGAAGGGCGGCCGACAAGGATCAATGATACTGCGCCAACAACTTGACCAACGCAGAAGGAAGGGCAACACCCGGTCCAAAGGTCAAGTGGGGCGACGCACACATATGCGCTAACACCTACGCATGGGGTGCAAAACGACGGTTCAAGCACGAGTCGATGTAAATTGGACACTTTGTGTTGGAGCGTAAGCCTAGCATACAATTCCATTTAGAGACTGGCATAGCCGACCGCTGGGAGCAAAGACCCATACGCACACTGTTCCCTGTAGCGCGCCGGTGAAGTACAACCGACGGGCGGAACCCACAAAGACGGGATGCGTGCGAGGTGGGTTATCGACCTTCAGAGCCGAAGGCCCAAGCAAGAGTCAAGCACAGTCGACAGCTGGGCAGCAGGGGCCGGGCGGTGCAAGAGCAGCGCTGGCGGCAGGCAGAGTCGAAAACAAGCTGGTAAGCTTAGGTATGTGTTACGCTTTAAGCGTTGCCATATCCCAGGCTTTGGCTCATATCGCATGAGCAAGAGAGCAAGACGAAGCATGGGATCTGGAGTAAAGGATAGGATGGGCATCGTCAATGGAAAAGGTATTTTCCGATCTCAGATACAAGTCGTGCGCCTCGGTGAGGCACAATCACATATTTGGCCGGGCCCGGCTTGAGCCAGGCACGGCAGCGGTACATGCTCGATTTATACCTCGCCTTTAACCTTCTCCGTTTAAAGTCGGAGGGGGAGGAGACGAGCAGGCACCGCACTTCTACATTATGCGGAAAAACAGTGCTAAGCAGCAGCGGCTGCCTACAAGGAAAGGGCGCGCGAGTAGCCTCGCTACCGGCGAGTTTCCTCGCTATTAAAGCGCACCTGCCCGCGGGTTTCCCCGCTAGCTCGGGAGGCAGGGCCGTCCTGAGACGACCTGCCCGCCCTATACGGTGTATGTTTCTTCAGCTCGTGCTTGAAGGATTGCTGGCCGGCCATTACTTGTAGGAGCAACGCGCGGTCAATACTACCTTTGGTATGACCATCGGCAGTCATATCCCGCGTGTCACACCATTGAACGCTTTCAACGATTCCGCGCTCCATCATCTGGCGGATCCAGCTAATGTACCCAAGCAGAGTACATTCCGTGGGCTTCTTCAGATCTTTGCTAGACAAAGACTTGAAGACAGACTCGGCATCAATAGTCAGAGTGACTTTGATACATAGACCAGCCATTTCCAATATGTTCTTTAACTGTGTGGGGGTCAATGGTCCCGAGTGTAGCTCGTGGAGCGTTACAATGGTCGGGTAGCAGTCTTCCAAGTTGTGGGCTGCTGCCAGTGTTTCCGCAGAGTAGCTCGAACGCACCTGCAGTCGATGAGACTTGCAGTATGCGTCCACCAGGTGCACGACGGGTTTCCCCGCTTGCGTGTGGCCACGCCTCAGCAGGTTAGCCCCGCGGATACCATAGCCTTTGACTTCGTCGTCTTCATCTCCGTTGAGACGACGATAGCCAGAATCGCTATGCAGGTCGACTTCTCCTGTTTGGGTCATAGCTTGATACACGATCTTCTTCGGACCTGCCTGTAGTTTCCTGGTAACCGCGTTTAGTCGTCGTACCTGGATGTTTGTCGGTTCCTGGATACGTTGAAGTGAGACAACATAGACCATCAGCCATACCTGCGTGATCAACGCATAGGCTAGAGCGCCACGAAGACTGACGAACATATCAGAAATCGTCTTTGTCGCTTTGCTCTCAGGATCAGCTCCTGTGAGTTCTGGATGTGTGATGGGACGAAGCTGTTTGATGTATTCGTCCTGATCAAGAGTGACGCTCCCATCATCGGTCTTGTTATACCGAACGGCACAGTTTGTGTATGTGTGCTTGTTCAGTTTGCACTTCCCAAACGTATCTTCAACACACTTGACATACTTGTCAATAGCCTCTTCCTTCCCAGTCATATTGATGTCATCAACGTGCTTGGCTGTCAAGAGGTTTGGGCTCATCTCGAACTCTTCGTCGTATGAAGTAGGCTGTAGCCCAAAGCTCCTAGTGATGGACCTGAGCTTCAGCGAGAATGCCCTGGGAGCATCCTTCGTGCCCGTCCCCGGCTTCAGACACCGAAGGCAATGCTTTGATTCGTCATATGACTCAAAGCCTGGCAGTGTACGAAGGACAGCTGCTGACCCAGGTGGTAGTGTGAAGCACACCACACGCTCTTTCTCGCCCGTTGCCGCGGCGAGCTCGCTATAGGTCAGTCCCTTCAAGAAAGCCATGTTGATGTCCAGGGAAGCGATGATCCAAGCTTTGTTGCATGCAGCAGAACTTGCGAGCAGTCTCTGGCTTGACCTCCTTGCCGTGCCAGAGAAGGTTTCGACATCAAAGGCTTCAAGGTCCATGAAGCCACGGAGTACCAAGCGTAACCTGATCGTCCTTTCCATTTCGCCCTTTTCGTTCTTGACAAACTTCCATTTGTATACGTAGCGTGAAGTCATGATGTTAGACGCTTTGCTCAAGTCAGTCATCTGAAAGCATTTATTGTCAAGCCAAGTCTTCAATTCTGTGTAAAGGGCTTTGGAAACTTTGACCGGATTTGCTTGGATATCGGCCTTCGTGAGTAGATCGTCTTCCTTGACAACCACGGCACGTTTGGAGGCAGCACTAACGTACACTCGCATAGTTGTGACGCTGCTGTCATCCAACAATCGGCGTTGCTGCTCGGACAGGACGACTTTGGACATGTCTGCTGTGAAGCAGAGCTCGATGTACTTCCCGTGCTCATCGGAGTCCAGATCATATTTACTGTCCGGATCCGTGGAGCATAAAGGAACGTAGTAAGAAGTGTCCATGTCGTATCCTGGCGGGTGACCCCGCTCCGGCAAGTGGCCTTGCACATCTTCACAGGTCGTAGAGACTAACACACACTGTGTGTCTGTCATGTATGTGGGAACTGTATGCATGACTTCTTCTGTGTCAGCTTCAAGGAGTGTTCTGTCATCCATCAGTTCAGCATACCACGATTCAAGACAAAGGCATCCAGATCTTCTTCTGTTTCCTCTATGATGGTCGGGAGCCGACCATCGTTCTCCGCAGGAGGCTGCTCAGGAGCAGCTGCTGGAGGTGACTCGCTTGGTGGTGGACCATCAGCGAGTTCCTCAAACTTAGTGAGGTCTCGGTCAAATCCAGCAGGCGGCTTCCTAGATTTAAGACACTGGATGATGCGTGAGTGTGTAGATCCTGTGATGTCGTAGATGTTCAAGGCAGTACCATCAGCTTCGTAGTAATGAAAACCAGGGGTCACATCATTATCATAGTGCACCAGTGTACAGCTGTCTGCATAGGGTGCAGCAGGCAGCTTCATTAGGCTCTTGGCAAGTCGTACAGCAACAACGTTTTCAATACGAAAGTAGTTGCGCATGAGGTACTGAAGAGCCAAGTGCACCTTAGGCGAAAGTCGGCTCGCAGCAGTCATCTGCAGCCGACCCTGTTTCGCTGGTAGATATCCGAAAGTCATGGCGGGTTTCCCCGCTGGCAGACCGGCAATACAGGCCAATACTGTCCGAAGGGCCGTATTGTCCGATCCTATCTCGCGGACCATAAGTGCTTCGATGTACAGCGTGTGTCGTGTGTCAGGATACTGTACTCGCACCTCGCGACTGCCGACCTTCACGATGACCTGGCCTCGGTCAGGTTCGTTGCGGATGACCGGGTATGGACCACTCCATCCACCCCAGTCGTCTTTCGTGGTGGTCGGGCGATGATAGTCCACGAGATCTCCCTCTTTGTAGTGAAATTCACCCGTAGCAGTAGTCTTCGTACGGAGAGCCCTGTTCGTCTTGGCAACCGCAGTGGCCTGCGTGATTGCCTCCAGACTAACCCTCCTGATTGTTTCCTCCCTTGAGTGATCTGATGATTCAGCGGACTGATCATGATCCAAAACAGGGAAATCGGGAAGCATAGCTGGTTGTCTGCCATACAGCGCATTGTACGGAGACACTTCATTGTAGAAGGTAAATGCGTTGCTGGCAAACAAGGCTTCATGTAAAAGACGAGTGAAATTCAGAGGAATATTTAATCTATTCAATTCTTCTCCCATCACGTGTAAGAGGTGTCGCAGGATGCCGTTCCTAGCTTCGATAGTGTGGCGTGTTGGCCACGCGCTCGGATACGAAGCTCTGTTCCCTTAGCCTTAAGGATGGCCTTTGCTGTATCGTTATTCAGTGCTCCTTCCCCATCGGAGTATAAGATTTTAGCAGGGCCATGTTGCATCCAAGTTGTATGATAGGCATCGAGAACAGTATGCATGGTTTTATCAGGAATCTCTGTGCCAGCTGCCCAGCGAATACAACGGTCGATGATGTGAAAAACAATATGTTCCTGTTTGTAAAAGAAAAGATCACATTCGACTTCCTCGTTGAAACGTCCTGGCAGTGACACAGAAGGCATCACCGTGTTGCCTGGTTTGTCCCAGGCTCGACATTCTCTACACGAGTCACAAATGCCTTTGATCAGACTCAAACGGGTTTCACCCAGACCAACCTTGGTTAGAATCATCCGCATTTTTGGCTCCTTGGCATGAAACCATCTCAAGTGGAGTTTGCGGAGTTCTCGCTGCACTACAGCTGGGTCGAAGCTGCGCAGGTTTTGGAGGCTGAGCTGAACGTCGAAGCGAGTCCAATCAGGGAGCCTTGGCCTTGGCCTCGGCTCTGCTTGAGGCTGCGGCGGTGGTGGAGGATCTCCTCCCTCCATGCGTCCGCGCCTTGCTGCAACTTGTGGCAGTCTACGGTGATCGTCAGAGCTGCCAGCGCCACTGTTGCCACCATTAGCCCCGTCGGCTCTGGTGATGTCATGGCTGCTGGCGCCTGCGGTTGGATCGCCCTCACCAGGCCGTGGCGGCCTAGGCGCGCGTATGCGCGCTCTCGCGGCCGGCGCCGCTTTTGCGGCTGGCGCCGCTTCTGCGGCTGGAGCCGCTTCCGCGGCTGGCGCCGCAGGAGCGGCTTGCCCCGCCGGGCGCGGCTGGCCAAAGTTATCTGGCAGCTTCCATTTTTCGGCGAATCTGCATTGGCCAGATATCTTGGTGTGGTGAGGATTGCTCTTCTGATATTCCTTCTTACAGCTTGGACAGTCCCAGTAGTACGGTTCAACATCATACCACCGACACATCTTCGGATCCCTGCTGTGCTTTGGTGATTGCTTGTAGTTGTTGTCCACACAGCCAGGGCACCCAAGACCGCCAGGTGGTGGTCGCCAGATTTCTCCGTTTGGGTGTCTCCGGATTGTTGGGTCGTCCAAGTCGTAGCCAGCACTGTTTGTTACGAACGCATAGCTGCGTTCGCGATTCGCGAATGGATCGCGACCGTAAGCAAACAGGTCTTTGGCGATTTGCACCGCATCAACGATCAGTGACTGCATTCTGTAGGTATACTGTGCCGCCCTTGCTAGTTCTTTGTTACAAGCATTGGCGTGCACATGATTACCTGGACAACGCTTGCCTCTGAAAGGTGCCAACAACTCTTCTTTGTTTGCCATCATCTGTGTTGGCTTGCGGATGTATTGTCCAAATGAATCTTTGAGACCAGTCGTGCACTGATCAATAATCGTTTGGCAAGTGACCTTGCGTTGTGCCAGTTCCTTCCATGGCTGGATCTCATCCACCCACGTGCCCATTGGTTGTTCCCTGAGAAAGAAACGTCTTAGGTCGTCTTGTAATAGAGCGACTGTTCCACAGAACGTGATGTGAGGCAGGTCCTCTTTGTGGTGTTTAAGCCACGTATCATGATTGACCTGTGCATTGAAATAGGAAGGAAGTCCAGTAGTTCTGCAGCTTGGCTGCAGAATCGTGATCTTGACAAAGCAAGTCTTGAGGTAGTGGAGGACTGCTCTTTGTACTTCCGAGTTTCCAAGGTCAACCATAGATATCTTGTCAAGGTTCCCGCCTGACGAGAGTCCCCTCTTGAAGGCTAATATGGATATACCACCCTTGCCCCCACATAATTCAAGCATGTCCACTTGATTGTTTCTGCCGTAGCATAATGACTGGACCATCGAGAAGACATCAGCATGTGAGTCAGCGGGTTGCCCCGCCGGTAACATCATGAAGATGTCCTCTGATTCGCTGTCCGAGTCCGAGTCGTCAAGAGGAACGTCGTTGAAATATGTGGAGCAGTCAAGCCCTTTGAGGTCCTCTCCACAATCGTCGTTACCGTCTTCCACTTTCTTCGGGATTTTCTTCGGTTTGATGCCGGCCTCTTTGTCAGCTTTCTGCTTTTCTTTCTGTTTTATCCTGGCATCAGTGGGCAACGCAGTTTCCGCGGAGAGATCCGCTGCGGAGGAATCCGCTGTTAAGTCAGGAAATGGCGGAATTTCAGGAAAGTTGTTGGTGGGTCGCGTTTGGCAACGCTCAATCGAAGGGGGAGGAGATCGATCGTCATCGACGATCGTCACACGCTTTGGGCGTGGCCTTCGCGACTCACCATCGCCATGAAGAACTGGAGCCGGAGGCTCCCAGTATAGCCGAGTACTAATGTTTGTAACCCCATCAGGTAATGGAGCTACATAATTGCACCCAGTTGGCTGATCCTGGATTCTGATATCTTGAACGATCTTATTCGTGTCCAGGTCGGTCGTGACTCTACGAACAACATGGTCCCATTGAGGACCCTTTTGTGGACATTGGACGTAGTGTCTGACCTTTTTGTCAACGCGTGTACACACACTGAGGTGTACCGCACTCCGCTCATTCCTGATCATGTTGGCTTTATCGAGTTGATCAAGGAAGCGTGCAATAATGATAGCCAAAGTTTTATACCGAAGCTCGGCACGTTGTTGATCTTGGCCATACCAATCCAAATCATGTTCCTTGTGTGAGCCACAAGTACATTTCCATAAGTTTATCGGTATATGAGGACAGGATGTAGCAACTTGTATATAAGAACCACTGGGATATTTACTGGATCGGTCAAACTTGATACCGAAATGACAGAGTCTCATTCGTATAATGCTTAGCTTCAAATCTTCGATAACATCTTTGATCGGACCCTGTTTCCAGAAATACCCGGGTGGCCCCAGGATAACAATCTGCATTCTCAGAGCACGCGCTTTGATCAGGAGATTTTGTATACGTTGATAATGTGGTCCCGCCCTCTTTCCTGGAGTACGAACGTACCAATCAGAGGGTGTGGCCACCCACAACATATTGTAGTCTCCTGCCAACAAATTTCCCAAATACTGTGTTCCAGTTGAAGTCATTACCTCATTATGGGTAATCCGGTCGCATATATATCCACGGGTTCGGAGTTCAGCGCAAGCTGTGCGAATATCTTCGATGACAAGACATTTTGAATGATATTTTTCCTCTCGGGCCTCAGCGCGGCCAACGTATGTAGCGAGGAGGCCGGTATTCGGCTTCTCTTCGCAAGCGAGCGCCGCCGGCGCGCCCGCCTGCCCCCGTCAGCAGCGGTCGTGTGACCACGTTGCCGTCTGACTCGGGGGCATGCTGTTAGCGGATGGCTCCGCAGGAGGCGCTGGTGCGGCTACGCTCACGATCTCCACGCGGGTTGGCCCCGCAGAGTCCGACGAACCTCCGCCCGTGTAGCTTGGTGGTGGTGGCGGTGTCGCGGGTGGCCCCGCTTGGTTCTCAGGCGTCCATTTATTCACCGCCTCCTGGACTGCCCAGAATATCTTAGACTTCAGGGCATCCTTCATATGTGGCCAGGTCCCTTCGGGACACTGTTGGCCCTCCCACCAGCTGTTCAGCGTCCTGTCCACGATCAAACGGGTCGTGTCTTCCAGGAGCTGCTTGTCGAGGTACGGCTCGACAATGTACGTATCGGTCGTGACGGTCATGGACTGTCCCGTCGCGGGTTGCCCCGCTGTGGTCGGCGGGTGGCCCCGCACTTACTCCGGCGGGTGGCCCCGCACTGACGGGGTCCTCTTCGTTCTCCGTCTCGGTGTAGCCATCTCGACTGCTGCGGATTGTGAAGGTGTTCGTGACCGTCTGGCTTTTAGCCCCGTCATACAAACCGCAGGGAATCGCGAGATGTCCCGAGGGAGTTTTCTTCGCCTTCAGGACCTTGGCGCCCCTTCCCAGCTTCAGGGTGTAGTCACCGCTGGGGAAGATAACCTTCTGGTAGCCTGGCTTCAGCACGATGATCGTGTCACGTGCTTCCATGGCTCCTAGGCCCCAGATGGCCGGGAGATTGGCACCCGAGCCTTCTGCGATGTTGGAGGCATACTCCTCGATACGGGGGCTTGCCTCATTGGCGTATTGTACCCCGATCTTGAAGTTGCCCATCTTCCGACATATCGCAGCGCCCTCACCGACACCATTGATGTAGAGGGTCTTGCTCAGGGTGCATATGGCAGGTCTGTGATTGTACCTGGCCATAATCTCCTGGAAGGTTCGCGCCGTATTGGCTCCAATGATGTTCACGTTGGACCCAATGTCTAGCATGAACGAGATGCAGGGCATACCGTCTTCGTCAGGAAAGAATGTCCCATTTCGCGCTGCCAGAGCCATTGTACCATGGTCATTGGTGTGGTACGTGATCTGTGAACCGAGTGTACCTTTCAACAGGCGTTGTTCAAGCACCCATTGACTCATGGTTAACTCGGTGCACCACATCTGCTCATATTGGCGGCGCTCCTCCACGGTAATTGGTTCCTGTTCAAGAACCCAATAATTCGCAGATAGTGTGGACATCCATTCACCTCCTGGCGGCAGCGTGTCCGTGTCGTCACGTGCATAGGTCAGCCCCTCTGTATCGATCATGAATGTGGTATGGAACTGGGCTGCCTCCGCGCTCTCAGCGCTTGCCCGGCTCCTAGCGCTGACCGGGCTTGCCACACGCGAGGTCCTGGTTGATCCAGTTGGCCTTCGAGTCCCGCCTCCGCTCCTGCCACTCCGCCTGATGTTGGCCTCCATTGCCCTCAGGAAACCTGGATTTGGAGGCCCATTTGCGGGTGGCCCCGCTTTGGCGGCGGGAGCCGCTTCAGCGGGTGGCCCCGCAGCTGGGGGCTCCTGTGCTCGAAGCGTAGGCAGGATTGGCATCTGGATGCCTTGCTCTGGCGCTGGCCAGGGGTATGCCTGTGCAGCTGGGGCACGTGCGGATGGCTCCGCCGATTGTGCGGCTCGAGCCTCTAGTGCCTCCACTGCTTCCCGTAGCCGACGCATTTCCCGGGCATCTGCCACGTACCTTTCCTGCTGGCGCGCTTGTTCTGACTCAGCGTCGCGCTGTCCAGCATACGGGAAATGTGCTATAACTATGCCCGGCCCACGACATACAGCGCAGGGGGCCTCGTTCGGCGCACCTGGCCGCTGATTGCGGACGTGCTGCTGTGCAACACGATCCCAGCATATATCGTGGAAGAAGTGCCCACACGCCAGTCTCCACACTATAGTGCCCATCTCGTAGGTGTCCATACAGATTGGGCACTGTGTGAAGTTGTAGTCTGAAATGACTGGAGCAGGCACGTCTGGGCGAGTCCGAGCTTGGCGCTCGAAAGTGGTTTCGCCCTCCCGATATGGCGTCGGTGGCGGCCGTCTATCTGTCCGTTCAGCGGGTGGCCCCGCGTCTGCGGGTGTCCCCGCTTGGGTCTCACGCTCAATCCTTCTCTGGATCGCGCGTTGTTGGCGCAGCCTGGCGTTGTCCCGAGCCTGCTGCCTAGATGCCAGTATCGCTTGCTGCGTGTTGTGCACGTCGCGGATGTAGTCTGGCACGCTGCCCATAGCGGCTGGCACCGCGAGACCAGCTGGCTGAACTACGGTCTCGGGGTCCGTCGGCGTGGGCATGTAGGCGCAGTGCGGCATAGACTGCGCATCGACCGCTCGTGTAAACTGCAAACGAAACATCTCATTGGCAAGATTCCGAGTGTATTCGTTCGCAGGTGGCCCCGCAATCATAGGAGTGTTATTCATCTGCGCGTAGTACTCCGGGTACATCGGCGCGTCCATGGCCTGTGCCTCTGCTGGTCCATGATTGTCCCATCCATATATTGGGTGTGATGCTATTCCTGGAATAAACACCTGTCGATATGGATTCGTGGGATCAGCATTTGGAGCATCTTCAGAAGTCCAGCTCCAGAGAGGCCGAAAGTCGCCATGATTCGTAACATCTATGTTGCGGTTCCGCAACAGGCTGGGCACTCTATCAGCTTGTTGCTGCAGAAAAGTAGCCTGTGCTCTTAAGTTGGCTGCCCGACGTTCGTAGTCTGAACCTTGCTGTCCGTCAGCGGGTGGCCCCGCATGTGCGGGTGGCTCCGCAGGCGTTCGCTCGGCGGGTGTCCCCGCAGCCACTCCTCCTTCACTACCCCTCGGAGTGCCAAAGGGAGTGGTCGCCTGGAGTGCTGCTGCGAGCGCCGGATTCCCGCGAATCGCCTGGAGTCTTTGCCACAAGCTGTTCTCGCTCGTTTCAGACGGCGGAGTCCGAAACGGCGAGCCACCATCTGAACCGCCCATAGGGACAAACCTCGCACCTCCAGCCTGCTGCGGAGGGCGTTGTGGTTGTGGTCCTAGGACGCCTGGTGGCCCCGCAGGAGTGCGCAGGTTCCTCTGCTGTGCGTCTTGGATACCTGTATGCACTGCCCACGGGTCAGCACGATATAGCTGATCGGTCAGTCCAGAGACGTCGGCTGGTGTCAAATAGCTGTTGAGGGCCTGGACCCATGTCTGCTGGTCCGGCCTCCAAGGAGATGCTACCGTTGCTACTGGTGTGACCACTTGTTGCCATGAACCGTCCGAGGTGTCTACCGCGGGTGTCCCCGCACCTGCGGGTGGCCCCGCTTCAGGCATGACCTCGTCCTCCTGGGCATTCATCATGAGGACTGTCTGTGTGTCGTACGGTCGTGGAGCAACATCTTGCTCGGTCATGATCAAATTGAATGGGCGACCGTCCGTCTTAGTCCAGCCCTTTAGGTACATGGCGTGATCTTCCATTACACCCAGAGTTCTGTCACACAATTTAAGTGGCAGGTAGTCATCGGTGCGAATCCTGTCCGCGGGTTGGCCCCGCCTCCGCGACTTGTCATAAGCCAGCGGATTGCTCCAGGCTTCGCCGACCCGATATTTCGCAATGCTCACAATCTGGAGGATATGATCGGGCGGTATACGTCCGTCGTGGCCCCGTGTCATGACTATGTCATTTGCTGATCTCCATAGGGAGAAGCCACTGGACAGCATCTTGTTGATGCTGCAGAATATGAGCACCTCCGAGTCAGGACGGATGCCCGATTGAATCCTCGGGTCGCCCGGGAGGTAGGGGCAGCCGTGTACAAATTGGCGCCCCCCCTTCCTTTTAGGGTTGTCCTGTGCGAGGCATGAAAGGCCATTAGCAAGGATGTCCTTGACATACTCCCACTGTGTCCCGTGGATGAAATATACTGGGTCGTCTGGTTCTTTCATCCATGTTGTGATCGGCTTATAAAGCGACTCGGGACAGTGGATGCCTGGACTGCTGTGGCCGTTCGTGGCTCTGATGAAGTACTGTGGCCTGCGTGCCGTTGGTCGAAACCTGGGAGGCAGCAGCATGCTGTCATCAACGCACTTCATCTGGAGCCTGCCCTTCTGCATGCCGTGATGGTCAATCATCTCACAGCAGTTTAGCAGCACCCAATACACGTATGACGTGTGGGGCCTGCCCTTGATCAGCACCTCGTGCATTTCACGATAGCCTTTCCACTGATCATTTTCAGTCCAGTTTGTCAGCAGATCGTCAACAACAACCCAGCCATCGTATGGATCGAAAGTGCTGATCTTTTCGAAGTGTCGGCTGAATCCGTCCTTCCAATATGGACTATGGCGTAGGGCTGTAGAGAACCATATTGACACCTTGGTCATTTGCCCTTCGCGCGGCAAAGTCGGATCCATGCCGAACCTCTCCATGACCTTCAGGAGCTCTGCTTTATGCTGCGCAACGCGTAGTGGCGGCCTGTCTCGCAACATATTTCCCACGGTTTGTTGTTCACGTTCCCAGTCGTTGCGGCACTCGAAGTTACGACGATCAGGGCAATTAATGACCTCGTATCGGTCCGTATCGTCTCGAGTGACTCGTGGGTTTATGGTGCGCTTCGGGCCTTTGCCTTCAATGCCTTGCCAGTATTCCATGGCTCCCAGAGGGATGTTCCTAAGAACAGACATTACTGGCTGCCAGCGCGCGGGTGGCCCCGCTAATGCAGCTGGCGGCGCTTTAACGGGTGGCCCAGCAGAGCCTGCGGCTGACGAGGCAGCTCCAGCGGATGACTCCGCGCCAGGGTGCGGGTGACCTTGGTCAGCAACTGCATCATCGGTTAGTTTCTGTCGGTCGCCAAATTCTTTGAGGACTTTGAAGCGTTCTTCTCTTGAGAGAGTGCCTTCTGCGGGTGTCCCCGCTGCCGCAGCTGGCGCCGCTTTAGCGGGTGGCCCCGCAGAGCCCTTGTCCTCCTTAGCCTTGGCGGCCGCTTCTGCCCGCGCCGACCTCATCCCAGCTTCGGGCTTCGGCTGCGCTTTCATTCGTGCCGAACCTGGTCGTGGTGCAAGGCGCGGCTGATGCAGAGTTGGAGTCCAGTCACCTCGGAAAGCTGCCTGAGGCTTGTCGCGAACTTCGTCCTTGACATCGCCTTGGGTCGCCGGTGGCATCGGGGTCGATGGTCCAGCAAAAGCCTTCCTCCTCTCCGTCACGGACAGACCGGGAGGATCTACCGGCTCAGGGTCGTCCGTCTTGGCGATCCCTCTGGCCTTCGCCCGCCCCTGTGTGCCTTCGGGGCTCTTGGACGGGTGCCTTTTCGCAGGAGTCGGTGAAGACGAGGAGTCGGCTTCAGGTCTTGGAGGTGGTCTGCTGCCCTTGCCCGGTTGTGGACCAGGAGGGTCTCTAGGAGGGCCTTCTGGCTGGCCATGATCATGGATGATCTGCCTCATCTGGTCGATGTCGGCAGTACCTTTTATGGCCAGCTTGTACTTGCCATTTTCATGGCGGTGAATTACCCTCGTGCAAAACCACTTCTGCGCCGAAGAGCTGTAGTACCAGCAGGCGCATCCATCAGGGAATGGATTCTCTGAGCCGTCTTCCGCCGCCCATTCTTCATTCAGTTCGGTGTGGTCAGTGCCGGCGGCGGACCCAGCAGCAGATGCAACAGCTATCCAATCTTCGTCCGCGGACCCAGCGGCTGGCGCCGCGTCTGCGGGTGACCCCGCTTCTTTGCTGGATCCTGCGGGTGACCCCGCCTCTTTATGGAATCGGCGGTTCCATTCCTTGAGGCGATGGTCATTGGGAAGCTGTACCCAATTTTCCCTGACGATGTTGGCCACCTCTTCGGTCATAGGGACGCGATCGGCTTCGGTGATGCGCTTTCCTCCTCCAGGGACCTCCTTGTTAGGATCATGGACGTTGCCAGCGTCATCTCCATGAGACCAATTCCACGGGGTCTCACCGTGATGAGGACTCCTGGAGGGGCGGTCCATCGGACAACTGCGCATGTGACCTTTGAAGGGCTCGCACTGACATACTTGTTTCCTGTATGTCTTGCGATCGTTGATGATCTCCTGTTTCTTAGCCCTTTTGTCCCAAGCCTCTGGCGTTTTGGTCTTGCCACCCTTGGTACGTATTATCATGCCAGTTTCGTCCCTTTTGGTGCAGTACTCCTTAGAATACCAGTGGCGGATCACGTCCATCGAGTAGCCGGGGTACCAGTTGATGTACCAATCCGGCACGTGCTGAGCGGATACACCAACGGAGTGCTCAGTACTGTACGGGTAGCCCGATGCATCATGTGTAGGGCGTCTGGGAGCTGAACGGCTCCTCCTGCGGGCTGGCCCCGCTGACGCACTACCACGTTCCATTGGCCTTTGATCGTCATGCTCTGAGTCTCGGGGAGGCGATGGTCGTCTGTCCCTCTTGGCGTAGCGCATGTCCTCCGAGTCCTCTGAGCTGTCCTGGACCATGAATACGTGTTGATACGGGCTTCGGAAGTACCCGATGTCGTTTAACTGCTCCATCGTGAGGTCGTTGAGGTCCATTTGATCACAACCCTGCATAAATACATCCATAGACCAAGCGGGTGGCCCCGCTGTTGCGGCTGGCGTCACTTCGGCGGGTGACCCCGCTAGAGCCTGGAGTGCTGTCAGCATCTGAGGTGCCGACATGTCCGAATCCAGGTATGGACGCAGCCGTGCAGCCCCTGGGCGCGACAGCAGGTCGTTCATGGTTATCTGCTGATGTGCTGGCGCACTCAGGAGCCGGATTGCTTCTGCGACCTGCTCTTGGAGCATGTCCTTATAGTCCTCTTCGGCCTCTTCGGAGTCAGAATACGCGGGATGGCCCCGCATTTCGTCATCAGCGTCTCCCGCCTCCGAGCCAGCTCGCGAAAGATCTGGCAGCAACGGCGTGCCAATCACCTGCGGTGCCAGCGCGGCGGTGAGCTCTTCCTCGGTCGCCGGGACGGTCTCAGCTTCGGAGACCTCGTCGCCGGCGGGTGGCCCCGCTGGAAGACCGAACCAAGCATTGAACGCGACCTCGTCGACTTCGTCCCAGCCGTGGAGCTCGTCGAAGAGGGTCACTGCGTAGTCTTCCAGGGCTACGGTTGCTTCAGCGTAGCGGGCCATCGCGTAATGCGTGGAGGAGCCCGCAGCGGGAGCCGCTTGTGGATTGACGTAGAACTCGTAGTCAATGTAGTCTATGTCGTCCATAAAAGAATTTTGAGCCAAATGTACGGATCCCTTTCCTTTCCCCTTCGGGCATTGATCGCGCAAATGCTCTGTGCTACCGCATGTATGACACTTCGTAGTATTGCCAGAAGCGTCCTTAGGGTTGCCCCTCCGCCCTTTTCCCTTACCGGAGGTCCGCCTGTGACCCCGACCTTTGCCTCCGATAAGAACTTCTTCAAAGGCTATATCAGTTAAGGACGTGAGGAAAGCAGTAATACCCCTACCATGCATACGGCGTCTGCGACCCCCTTTGCCACGACCCTTTCCAAATCGTTTGAAATGTCGGCGTACTGCACGTCTCACCTTTCTGACTGGTTTCTTCATAAAGCGCCTCCAACGGCGTTTTGATTTGCGATAAGCCATAAAAGCGGCTTCCGCTCTTTGTTGTTCAGAGAGGTGAGTGTCATCCGCTGGATAGTCATTACCAGCAGAGACTATGCCATTGTGCTCATCGTCAGATGAGGTATCTGTGTCTGTGCCAGATTCAAACGGTGAGGGTGGCTGAGACCATTGAGCGGATGACTCCGCTTGGCCCCAGAGGGTTGTGCCTGAGGGCGGGCTTGCAGTGTAGGCGGCGCCTGGCGAGTAGTTCGACCAGGCGTTCGCCTCAGCTGCCTCTGCCGATGCCTGGCCGGTCTGCCCTAAGAAGGCAGTGGCCTCGTTGGGCATATCGGCTGGGTCAGCCCAGGGATTTGGCTCGCCAGGACCAGCGGGTGACCCCGCAGTCGTGGCGTAGACACCTGCATGTGAGTGGTGCCCTGCGAAGATACCCGCAATGTTGCCAGGAGAGCGCTCGGCAACATGTCCGTAGTTCCTCATCCTGGTCAGCAGCCTGTCATAGTCTGCTTGTGTTCGGGGCATCTGATGATTAAAGGGCTCAAGCAGGTGTTGGGCTCGTGACGCGCCAACGCCTAACGCTCTGAAGAGAATCAGCGTTAGGATCTGAAAGTTGGGGATGACAAAGCCAACAGAGTTAGCCTCGTCACGGGCCATCTCGAATCGAGCTAACACTGAGTCGATTCGCTCGCCCCTTTCGACGCGAAAGTCGATAAGGGCAGTGCCAGAGTTGAGCTGGCGCTCATCTTCCAGATTTTCAAATTTGGTGCTCAGTAAGTACAGTATATATGTTACTGCATCCGTTGGCTGTCCATTGACAGTTACACCATAATTGATGATCTGGGAGGGGACCTGCATGGCGATACGACGAGCAAGACCTTGAAGGCCTCGTTGTAGTGCTGCAGCTTGTTGTGGTGGTGTCATATTGCCGCTCGTTACGTTTAACCATGCATGTACTTCGCGAACATATTCGCGAAAAGGCGTAGTACCGGCAGGGTCCCATGAAGGGCCAGTAGTACGCGTGTCGTCCATCCCCTGCCGCATGTATCCCACAGCACATCCCATTATTACCCACAGAATGCCGAAGATAGTTATCTTAATCCAGTGCATGTGCATTTCGGCTTCGGTGATTGGTTTAGGCTGTGGTTTGTCAGGCTCTGGCGTAGTAGCCGTGAGGCGCCTGACTGGCACGGGATGCAGGTGGCCCCGCTGCGGGTAGCCCCGCAGGGTGACCACGTTCTCGATCGAGTTGCCGATTGGCATCTGGTGGAAGTCGGGAGTGAAGTAGCGCAGTGAAGTAGGAGAGAGCGTCTCGAGTTCGCGGGTTGCCCCGCTAGCTCGATCGCGGACTGGCTCCGCTCCTCGCAGAGCCGGCGCAACATGGTATTCCACCGTAGTAGTAGTCCACCAAGTTGTGCCGTGGATTACAGGAATCAGAGCGAGAGCCAGCCACACGAGAGTGTAGCCAGCTCCGCTACCAAGTCGAAAACAAGCTGGTAAGCTTAGGTATGTGTTACGCTTTAAGCGTTGCCATATCCCAGGCTTTGGCTCATATCGCATGAGCAAGAGAGCAAGACGAAGCATGGGATCTGGAGTAAAGGATAGGATGGGCATCGTCAATGGAAAAGGTATTTTCCGATCTCAGATACAAGTCGTGCGCCTCGGTGAGGCACAATCACATATTTGGCCGGGCCCGGCTTGAGCCAGGCACGGCAGCGGTACATGCTCGATTGATACCTCGCCTTTAACCTTCTCCGTTTAAAGTGGCAGAGCGAGAGCTCCAGGCCGGGGAGGGAGCAAGGTGAGGGCAACCTTGGGGGGGGGGGGACCAGATCATGGGGGGGAGACGCCGAGATTGAATCGGCGACGCATCGCCGATGGATCGGCGAGAGGCCCCCGATTGCGCAACTGCGTGTTGCTGGGCGGTGGGCTGTCGGGCCCCTGCCGGCGAGGAATGGGCGACTGGGAGGCGACGCGTCCCCGCCTGAGCCGATGTCCCCAAAAATCCTCCTCCTCCTCCTCCTCCTCCTCCTCCTCCTCCTCCTCCTCCTCCTCCTCCTTCCTCCTCCTCCTCCTCCTCTCCCCCTCCCCCTCCTTCTCCTCCTCCTCCCCCCTCCTCCTCCTCCTCCTCTCCTCCTCCCTATCTTCTTCGCGCGGTTTTGGAGTCATCGCTCGGGACTCTGGCGGCCGGTCGGGGCGATCCTGGACCCCCCCCCCCCGGCCGCCTCGCGGCGAGGCGCAGCCGCTGGGGAGCGTCCCCGGGGCCGGAGAGCCCCCGAGAGCCCCCGAAGATGCTCGAACGAAGGACCGACGAAGGAACGCCACTGCAGCGAAAGCCGTCGCATCTACGGGGCTGGGCGTGTAGCGCCGCAGCGCTCCGTGCGCATGCTCGACGAAGCCTTCTTGTGGATGATGGGTGTCGCTGCCTCGAAGAAGGGTGTGCCAATTCTTTGGTGTACCAGCGAAGGTGCTCGAACACTGCGAACCTCGAACCCCTGAGCCTCTCCCCCCACTTCCTGTCGGTCGGGCATGTCCCTTGGTGCTCGAACACTGCGAACCTCGAACCCCTGAGCCTCTCCCCCCGCTGCCTTTAGGTCGGGCATGTCCCCCTACAGGCCGATTTGGGAGAAAAAATCAGAATCGTCAAACAATGCCCCCACAATGTCCACAACTAGTCTCAAAAAATCCCCAGACTATTTTTCTTACTATTTCTGAATATATCTCCTCTCGAGGGACAGGCCCGACTTCACACTTCCTTCCCCCCGGGGTTGCCTCCCGAAAGGGCCGGCGGAGGGCCGAGAGGCTGCCGAGCCAAGGGGGCGGGCGCCGCGGAGGGGGGCCGCGGGAGGAGGAGGAGGAGGAGGAGGAGGAGGAGGAGGGAGGAAGGAGGAGAGAAGGAGGGAGGAGGAGGAGGGAAGGGGGGAGAGCCGCAGGCGGGAAGGCGGGGGGCGCTCCACCTCCCTTCTATCCTCCTCCCTCCTCCTCCTCCTCTCCTCCTCCTCCTCCTCTCCTCCTCTCTTCCTCGCGCCTCCTGACGTCTCCCTCTGCCTCCTCCTTACTTCTCTCTTCAGCTCCTCTCCTCCTCCTTCTCCTCTCTCTCCTCTCCTCCCTCTCCCTTCTCTCCTCTCCTCTCCTCTCCCTCCCCTCCTCTCCTCTCCTCCTCCTCTCCTCTCCTCTCCTCTCCTCTCCTCCTTCTCATCCTCCTTATCATCCTCTCGCTTCCCATCGTCCTCCTCCGATTTCTTCTTCCCTTCTTGCTCCCCCTCCTTGTCCTTCTCTTCCTCTTGCTCCTCCTCCTCCTCCTCTTCCTCCTCCTCCTCTTCCTTCTCCTCCTCCTCCTCCTCCCATGTTCCGCCACATTATCCTGCAGCTCTTCCTTCTTCTCCGCATTCTCCTTCGCCATCCTGACTTCTTTGTCCCTCCTGCTCCCCCAACCTCCCCATGTATAAACCTTCAGGACCTGTCACAAGCCTTCGAAAACGATTAGAATTCTCCAGAAACCACCGAAACTGAGTGGAGTATTGCAGAACAGCAATAGACAAACCCTCCGAATAGCCTTCGAGGACACTCGAGAATCGTCTGACCAGAACCGCAGAAGACAGCCGACAACCTTTGAGATTCTGCGGCTGTCTCAGACGGCGAGCTCCCCGCCGCCGCGAGGAGGCCCGACGAGGGCAACGTGGTGCCCACCCAAGCCCCAAAGACCCGGATCGCACACCACACCCCAGCGTACACGTCGTTCATGTCTAATCATGCTCATTTCTAATTGTGCTCGTTTCTAATTGTTCCTGGCCCCCTCAGGGCCAGGAAGAGGCCCAGGATAGAACAATTAGAAATGAAAGGATCTTGGCCCCCAAAAAAATCAAAGAACTTTCGAAGAATTGGAAATGCACCATGTGTAGCCACAGCCTGTGCAGTCGCCGAGAGGCGGCGGAGGAGGGAGGAGAGGAGGAGGAGGAGGAGGAGGCAGACAAGGAGGACGCCTCGCGGCGGGGTGCTGACCTGAGCCGGCGCTACGAGTCGACGACGACGACGAGGAGGAGGAGGAGGAGGAGGAGGAGGAGGAGGAGGAGGAGGAACAGGAGGAGGGGGAGGCGTCGGGCCCGGGCGTCCCCCCCCCACTCTTGCGACCAGGGGGCACTCGCGGCCACGCCCTGCGCGGCCTGCCGCAGCTTTGCCTCGCATGCCTTTCCGATTCTCACGCGTTGGCCTGCGATCAGCTTCTCTCTTCTCTTGCCGCTGGCCGGCTGCTCGAGAGCGTGCTCGCGAGGGTGCCGCCCAACCGACACGGAGAAGACGCCGCAGGCCGCCCCGAGCATCACCGCCTTCGTGGGCTCGCTCCCGAGCATGGGCGCGCCTGGAGGTGGGCGGCCTGCGAGAGGCGACCCACAGCATGGTCACCGGGGCCAGCCCCATCCTCGCCGAGCGTGTGCAGTGTACCCTCAGCTGCGCGCGCCCGTGCGGTGTGTCTTCAGCCTCCTCAGCGCGGTCGTGGTGCTCGCGACTACCTGGCTCCTGCACTAGGGGGGCTGAGCTCCTGCGCTGAGGGCCTCGGTTCACCTTGCGGTCGTGGCGGTGGCTAACTTTCCTTCCCTTCAGGGGGGGGGAGGAGGAGGAGGCAAGAGAGAAGGACAACGCGTTCGCGTGCTTGGCGTGCTTGCCAGCATCAGTGTGCGTTTCCTCAGACTTCGCCCTTCCAGGGCGGTCGTGCTTCCAGGCCCGTGCTCCTGACTTTTCGCATTGGTCCTGAGGCGATCTCCTCCTCCTCCGCCTCCTCCTCCTCCTCCTCCTCCCCCTCCTCCTCCTCCTCCTCCTCCTCTCCTCCCTCCGCACCCCGTTGGCACTCGCAACCGTGGACCCCCGACGCGCGCGCAGTCCAGTCCCAGCTTCACATCGCACCTGTTCGCGCGGCAACACTGGGCCAGGGTGCGAAACCCGAGAAGAAACACCAAAAAGCACCGGCGGGTTGGACCCGCAACAGTGTTCCGCCCTCGCTCGCAGGCGCTGTTCGGGGATTTGAGGGGAGGTTGCTGGGGCAACCGCCAAACCCCAGAAGAGACGGTCGACAAGGCCCAACAGCTGCGCAGCTTGATGCCTCCCTTCTCCCCCTTCGACCATACTAGCCCCGCCCCCTGTTGGGCCCCAACGCGTGCAACCTTGCGACGCCCTGTAGGTGCCTGAGGGCCTCGCCTACCTAGGGGCACTTCGCGCGAAGCACGTCGCGCCTTTGATTCCACTTCCGATGCCCCACACGCCGCGGCAGATAAGCGGAGACCTCGGGCCAGGCATGCGTGACGGACGTCGCCCCAGTCCGCGCCGACATGCTGGTTCACCTCAGCCGCCTGATGGCAGCGGCATCAGGATCTCACTCATCTATTCCATTCCTTTCATGGGCCCCGACCCTCCTCGTTATGCCCCCCTAATCAGACAGGTCTACCGCTCTGCTACCACACAGCGCGTAACCGCACGCGCGCCCCGTGCCTGCGCCCCTTCCTCAATCCAAACGCCCGCGAGGTCGCTCGGCGACTCGCACGCAGGTATCGGTAACACCCTGACCGAACATCCCTACACTCTGGACGGCACCGAGCCCCGCCTATAGAGGGGGCTGCCCACCGCTGCCAAAAGCCGTGTGGGGGGGGGCAGGGAGGCAGGTTGGGCGGGCTTCGGGACGCTCTTTTCACCCGCTTGCCATTATCCCTAGCGCCCCGTCAGCATTTTGCTCGCGCCTTGTAGTGCCACTGAGCACGCGTCTTGGCAGTGCCACCGAACTGCCGTCTCCCGCGTTGGGGCCCTCGATCTTCCCCGCAGTTTCACCAGGATTGTACAAACTATCATCTCGCCTTTCCTCGTTTACGTGCCCGAGACGTCATTTTGAATGTTGCAATTTGTTATCGGATGATGCTTGTGCTGATCCGATATCGAAGGTGGGCAAGGGGAGGCGACGACGCGGTGGAGGAGGACACCTGTCGCTTCGCTCTGTACTAACCATCCAGGCCCCGGCTCCCCAGTGACCCTTGCAGTCCCCCCTCCCTCCAGGTGTGCGCCACTGAGGGATTGTCGGATCGGGGCCACGACGCTCCTCTGGAGTCGAACTCCCGCCGCTATCGGTAGGGGGCGCTCGGGGCTTCACTAGATTGCCGGGACCTCCCCCCCTCCCCTCTCCTAGTCGTGCCTGTTCCTCCTCCTCGCCTTGTCCTCCCGTGTCGTCCCCGCTCCGCGTTCTCCCTCGCCTCCAGGGGAAGCCCCCCGTTTCGGTTGGAGGTGCCCACTTTCAACACCTGCCACGCCCACCGCGGCAGGGCAGGGAAGGGCTGCATCCTTTGGATTCGTTCGCCCTGAGCAGCAGCAGCAGGGGGAGGAGGGAGGAGGAGAGGAGGGAGGGAGGGAGGGAGGGAGGGAGGGAGGGAGGGGGAGGGAGGAGGGAGAGGAGGGAGGGGATGTAGGAGGAGGAGGAGGAGGAGGACGAGGAGGAGGAGGAGGAGGAGGAGGAGGAGGAGGAGGAGGAGGAGGAGGAGGAGGAGGAGGAGGGTGAGGAGGAGGCGAAGGCGAAGGCGGAGGCGGAGGGGGTGGAGGCGGACGGGCGCATCGCCGTCCTCCGCGCCCGACGCCGGGGCCGCCGGCAAGTCCGCCCACAGCAGCGCCGGGAGCCCTGAACCGCCGACGCCTGCGGCGGCCGCCGGGCGGCGACGTCGACGTCGACGACGGACGGACTGACGTCGACGACAGACGGACGGCAAGGTGGTCGAACGGCAAGATCCCCTCGAGGCTTGAGATTTGAGCAGGGGCCGACTGTCCTGGCATTCCCAGGGGCCTACCACTTCAAGTTCTCATCGTCAAAGCACGCTCTACTAAAGAACTCTGCTCTCAGAACGTAAAGGCCGACGCAGTAGAACAAGACAGCCTCAACCAGAAGAGTTCTAAGAACATGTCGTGCAAACCACAAAAGGTTCTCAAGGCATGTTTGGGTGGGCCTGTGCGCGTCGGTCATTTCTCATCGTGCTCATTTCTGCTTGTGCTCGTTTCTAAACTGTTCCTGGCCCCCTATGGTGGCCAGGACGAGGCCCAGGATAGAGGAACAAGTAGAAATGAAAGGATCTTGGCCCCCCCAAGAACCAAATAACTTTTGAAGAACTAGACATGAACCATGTGCATCGGCAAGCCCAGACCCCCGACGTCATGATTTTTTCATGACGCGACCCCCAGAGGTCCGGACCCATTCCCCGGGACCGGTTTGTCATCCTGAGTCGTTTTTTGACGCTCCCGAGGCCCGGTGAGGGCCCCCCGAGGCCGAAAATGGCGAAAAACCTCCCGTCGTGATTTTTTCATTGCTCGAGGGGGTCTGGGAGCCAGGACGCTCCGCCACTGCTCGCGAGACCAAAAAGCTCCTCGCCACGGGCCCCCCTTTGGGCGGCCGATACGCCTGGGCCCCTCGAGAGGCTCGAGACGCGCGGGCGCCCGCGGCGGCCAGACCCGACGGCGCGGCCCGCGCGGCCCGCCCGACGACGGAGAGGGACGGCCGCACGGACGTCGACGACGGGCGGCCGGACGGTCGGCCGGACCGTCGGACGGACGGCGACGACGGACCCAGACCCCCTCGAGCCATGAAAAAATCACGACGGGAGGTTTGTCGCCATTTTCGCCCTCCGGAGGCCCTTACCGGCCCTCGGGACCGCCAAAAAACGACTCGGGATGACAAACCGGTCCCGGCGAATAGGTCCGGACCTCTGGGGGTCGCGTCATGAAAAAATCATGACGTCGGGGGTCTGGGCTTGCCGATGCACATGGTTCATGTCTAGTTCTTCAAAAGTTATTTGGTTCTTGGGGGGGCCAAGCTCCTTTCAGTTCTACTTGTTCCTCTATCCTGGGCCTCGTCCTGGCCCAGGATAGGGGGTCTGGGGAGGGAGGGGGTCTGGGGAGGGAGGGAGGGACGTCGACGAGGAGGGACGTCGACGTCTACGTCGGGGGTCTGGGGAGGGAGGGACGTCGACGACGGACGGGCGGACGTCGGCGACGGCCGGGCGGCGGCGACGTCGGCCGGACGGTCGGACGGACGGATACGGCCGGAGACGGACGGCGACGTCGACGGCGACGGAGGGACGGGCGGCGCCGGGCGGGCGGGCGGCCGGGCTGCAGGGGGCCTCTCGGGGCTGGAGAGAGATGTGCTCGCCGGCGCTCGGGCGGGCATGCCCCCGGGGCACGGGTCGGTCTCGTGGGGTTTTCGGTTTCCCCATGGTGGTCCAGGATGCTCGTCGATGGTCCTCTGCGAGGAAGGAGCGCACAAGTCCGAGCGGTGCCAAGTTCAGGAGCTCTTCGGACGCTTTTGGCCCTCGCCGGGCCTCCAGAGGCCTCCAGAGGCCTCCGCGGACCCTGGGGAACTTTGGAAGCACATGCTCGCAGCCCAGACGAAGCCCGCGGGATAGAATGACTGCAATATGCAAGTCTGCCATCCGCAGGCAAGACCGCGGGAAGCTCAGGCTGGGCAGCTGTCCGGAATCCTTCGGCGGGCGCCACTTGAAGCTCCCAGGACGCGAACCAGGGCCCCGTGAGCCAGGACACTGAGAACCAGGACCCTGAGTTTGCGCCTGGAGAGGACGAAGGGTGGAGGATGATGCTGCCCCCCGCTGCAGTGTCCTCGGGCGCGCCGATGCCCTGGCTTACGGAGGCGTCCCCGCGCAGGGGGCCCCGAGAACGGACGGTCGTCGGACGCCATCCGCCGCCGACGGCGGCGGCGGAGGCGACGGTGCTGGTGGCGCCGGCGGACGCCGACGGCGCCAGCGACGGCGATGACGACGATGACGACGCGAGTCGTCGGAATCGTCGTGGCGGTCGCGAACCTCTTGGTCGTCGTAGCCGTGGGAGTGGTCATCGTGGTCGTGGCAGCGGACCTCGTGGTCGTGGAAGTCGTCGTCGTCGTCGCCCACCGAGGAGCGAGGATGCTTGTGATGATGATGATGATGATGATGATGATGATGATGATGATGATGATGATGATGATGATGATGATACTGATGGTGATGATGATGATGCTGATGCTGATGCTGATGCTGATGATGATGATGATGATGATGATGATGATGATGATGATGATGATGATGATGATGATGATGACGAGGAGGAGCAGGAGGAGGAGGAGGAGGAGGAGGCACTGCGAAGAGAGCGAGGAGGAAAATAGGGTCGCGCAAGGACAGCTGCCAAGCGACATGGAAGGAACGCGACTCTGACTGTGTTCGGTGACTTTTGATGGCCTCTGGCGGCGTTCGGAGATCCCTGGCCCTGGAGATTACGGCCAGACCTAGGACACAAGAACATCCTTCAAGAACATGAGACCCTCCGCTGGCCACACTGACGAACATTCGAGGGCGCCCCCCGCCCTTCCAGGATGCACAAGAACATCCAACAGACACGCAGAACGTCACGGTACCCTCCCCAATCCGGCCTCGATCTGATACCTCGGTCCGACCATCTCTCAGGACGCTTCCCAAACCAACTCTTGCCCGCGCTCCGCCGCCGCCATACAGGGTCTCGGTAGCGGCCGACGAGCGATTTCTTGCCAATCGCCGGTCGAGAACTCCGCACGCATGGGACAGTTTTCACAGATGAGGCTCCGCAAACACACACAGGGCTCCATACCCATAGGTCTCCACACACATAGAGTTCCAACACACACGCACTCAAACACACGTCGTTCCTCCACACACTGGGTTCCTCCACACACTGCGTTCCTCCACGCATTGGGTTCCTCCACGCTCAAACACACCCCATGCACGCATAAACACAACCACACACGCTTCCTCCAGTGGCGAGCTGGCGGCACCGTCGCGAGCACTAAGCAGGGGACACGCCTAGCCGCACCCACACACACACACACACAAGGGGGGGGGCAACCAACAGAGATCCACGCCCCGATGGTTCCGCTCGTACAGGGCTCTCCACACAGGGTTGGCGCCTGCCTACCTTCGTTGCTCGAAATCCACGCACTGGTGTCATCACTGGCACTGAGCGCTCTTCCTCGTCTCCTTCGTCGTCGTCCTCCCCTCCTCCTTCTGCTCACCGCTCCCACCTTCCTCCTCTTCCTCCTCCTCTTCCTCCTCCTCCTCCTCTTCATCATCCTTCTCATAAGCGCCTCCTTCCCATCTCCCCCTCCTCTCCTCATACTCTTGCTGCTGCTCTTCCTCCTGCTGCTCCTACTGCCCCTGCTCCTGCTCCTGCTCTTGCTCCTCCTCCTCCTCCTCCTCCTCCTCCTCCTCCTCCTCCTCCTCCTCCTCTCTCTCTCTCTCTCTCTTTCATCCTCCCGTCTCATCTTGTCCCCTGCCTCGAACTCGAACCGGCGCAATGCGACACCCACCCCCCCGCCTCCTCCTCCTCCTCCTTCCTCCTCCCCTTCTCGTCCTCCTCCTCCTCCTCCACCTCCTCCTTTGCTCCTCCTCCTTCTCCTCCTCCTCCTCCCCCTCCTCCTCCTCCTCCTCCTCCTCCTCCTCCTCGTCCGCCTCCTTCTCCTCCAATTCCCTCCCCATATCCTTGCCGCCCCCAGGGTCGAAGTCGTCGTCGCTCGGCCCAGAGGGGAGAGGCCGTAGCGTCGCCGCGCGCGCAGGACAACCCGCGGGCTTTGCTCTGTCGGGCACCAAGGGCGCCGCGGAGAGCATCGGGGAGTCGGGCCTCCAGCCTTCGCTGGACGGGGAGTCGGCCCTCCAGCCTTCGCTGGGGAGGGCTGCTCCTTGTGCTCCTCCCTCCCTCCCCCTCCTCCCCCTCCTCCTTCCTCCCTCCACCCTCCAACCTCCTCCCTCCCTGGTCCCTGGTCCCTGGTCCATGATTCAAAATCCCTCCTCCGTCCTCCTCCTCGTCCTCCTCCGTCCTCCGTCCTCCTGCTCCTCCTCCTCCTCCTCCTCCTCCTCCTCCTCCTCACGCAACGCAGTAATCGTGAAACGTATTTGGGCGCGATCTAAAACCCTCATGGCACAACCGTCGCGCTGATTCGCAGAGTTGGGGTCTCAGGAATTGTGGTCGGGCACGATTCAGGATCGTCAAGACGCAACAGTAACGTGGATTCACCGCGTTCAAGTACCAGGGATACGGTTCTTGCACGTTCCAAGAATTAAGCAGTTGTCTTCCAACGGGTCACTTCCCTCAGCGAACATAAATCCTGGTAGGGACCTGTGAAGAGGGAACATGTAGGGAGGGCTTATTGCAACAACGTTGGTGGATCGTGGGTTTGCACTGGTCTTCCTCATTTCTCCTCCACCTCCAACGAAGACCGCGAGTGCCGGATGCCCACTATCTCACAGCTTCGAGTACGTGGCAGGCTGCTTCGTCATGAAGGCCTGGACGCTCGTCATCACATCGTTGGTCTGCAGCATGGCGCCATTGAGCGTCCTTCGGGAATCCACTGACCCGGGTCCATCCAAACCCGGGAACGTCGGACCTTGCAGTATCCTGTACGATCCTGCAGGATCCTGCGCCCTGACCCGGGTCATTGCACCCCTGGCCCTGCAGGACCCTGCAAGATCCGGCGCTCTGACTGACCCCCGTTTGCATTGACCTCCGTGCCTTGGGCCCCGAGTCCTGACGTAGTGCATACACTCGTCCGGGTCATGCCCCTCGGCG
Organism: Prorocentrum cordatum; assembly: GCA_963575745.1. NCBI lineage: Eukaryota > Dinophyceae > Prorocentrales > Prorocentraceae > Prorocentrum > Prorocentrum cordatum. The sequence continues at coordinate 1,030 of CAUYUJ010001133.1, read as the reverse complement.
TAGCAGCACATCTCCTTCGTCGCACGCAGTGCCACGGGCGACTTGCTTGCTATCGCGCTCGCCAGCTTGCTCACGGCCTTCTCCGCCCCCGTAGGCGGGTTGGGGGAGGGGGGAGGAGGGAGGGGAGGAGGGGAATGCGGAGGAGGAGAGGGAGGAAGAGGAGGGGGAAAAGGAGGAGAAGAAAGAGGAGGAGCATAATAATAATAATAATAATAATAACAAAAATAATAATAATAATAATAATAATAATAATAATAATAATAATAAGAAGAAGAAACAAATATGAATAATGATAATAACGCATCAGGCACCGCCTCATGAACGTCAGAAAAGGAGGAGATGAAGGAGGAGGAGGAGGAGGAGGAAAAGGAGGAGGAGGAGGAGGAGGAGGAGGAGGAGGAGGAGGAGGAGGAGGAGGAGTTGGAGGAGGATGAGGGAAGGCCTCCCGCAGAGAGGACTGGTCCACGGCGACGTGCGAGACGAAGCCAAAGCGTGACGCCTCGCTTGCGTCAAACTGGCGCCCTGTGAAGGCGAGCTCGCGCACCCAGCTCATGTTCCCTGTCCTTAGGAAGGCCCCACCCTGGAGGAGGCAAGGCCTGGCACTATGGGGTGGGCCGGCGACTGGCGTGTGGCTTCAAGGCGCTCTTGCTCCAGACCAGCCCCCTGCCTCGGCTTTCTCTCCAGAGGAGAAGGAGGAGGAAGAGGAGGAGGAGGAAGAGGAGGAGGAAGAGGATGAGGAGGAGAAGGAGGCGGAGGAGGTTGTGATTAGGGACGGACGGGCCTAAATCCGGGGCGATCCAAGATCAAACAAAATCAGACGCGAATGAATCCGACTCCTCACCACCGGGAGCCGCAAGACGAGTCAGCGCCTCCCCCGAGCCTTCACCCAGGAGAGGCCATCATCAGTGAAACAAAATTGACCTAGGACAGGGGGAGGAGGATGAGGAGGAGGAGGAGGAGGAGGAGGAGGAGGAGGAGGAAGTGGATGATGAGGAGGAGGAGGCAGGAGGGATGAGGCTGACGGAGGGGG
>CAUYUJ010001132.1:95000-104823 GCA_963575745.1 Prorocentrum cordatum | reverse complement strand
ACGTTCACCCACCTCGCGGTCAGATCTCTCGCTGCCAAAAGCGCATTCCGTCATGACCTGTTCCCCTGTTGGCGACTGCGGGACCGTCTGTCTTGTCGTGCCCGTCCTCCTCGTCGTGCTTTTCCTCCTTCTCCTCTTCTTCGTCCTCGCCGTCCTAGCTGCGGATCATTCGTTTCTGTTTCTATTCCGTTGACGCTCATGGCATTGCTCCTTGAATGTCCTGGCCGCAACACCCCTCGTGGTCATCACTTCCGCTCACCTCGCATGCGTGACGTTGGCCCCGTCACGCCGATGCCTTTTCCCCCCAACCGAAGACATGCCTGTGGCCCGTTCCCAAATTATGACCGTCCCCCCCCCTCGTGGTCATCATCTGTTTTCCCCAATCACCCATTCACCGAGCGGGTGTAAGCGCATGGACGCAGGACCAAGATTGAGGTGAAGCGAAGCGAACCCTCAAGTATTGTATGAGTGTGTGTATATATATATATATATGAATGTATACACAAGAGTGCGTGCATGTGTACTCGTGCGTCTACTTTACCTGTACGTGACAAGTGGCATAATGTATGCAATGTAGGCCAGGGGTCGACAACAAGAGCTTGGCACGTGATTTGACGTACGATGTGCATGTCACGAGGGAAGCAAAACATGCACCTGGCGCACAGGTGGCTCGCGAGGCCCCGGGAATCCCCGCCAGGCCCACAGAAGCCCCCATGGATGCCAGGAGACACGGGGAGGCCCCCGGAGGCCGCAGGAGGTCCCAGGCGGCTCCTGGATGCCTCGGGGTGCCCCAGGAGAAGCCCCAGGAAATCCAGGGAAGCTCCGGGAAGGTCCAGGAGGCCCCAGGACGCTCCAAGACGCTCTCCAGGAAGCTCCAGGAGACCCCAGCAAAGCCCCAGCAGAGCCCAAGTGAGGAGGAGGTTAGCAGGAAGGGAGGAAGGTAGTGTGTTTAGGATAGGAGGACTTGAGGTGAGGGTAGGAATGTTTAGATGGGCGAGGAAGGAGGTGGAGGGAGGGTCTTTGCGGTATGGAGGAGGAGGGTGGTGACGAGGGGGATGTGGGACGTGGAGGGAGGAGGTTAGGAGGAGGTTGATTGGAGAGGAGGAAGGAGGGTGGAGGTAGGAGGAGGGGAGGTGGAGGAGAGACGGACGAAGGAGGAGCGTAGGAGGAGGTGAGAGGCGGACAAGGAGGAGGACGACGAGGAGGAGGAGGAGGAGGAGGAGTCCTAGACAGCCCGCGGGCGGCCCCACAAGGCCCTCGAGGCGACTCCGGGGCGCCTCCAGGAGCGTCCGGAGGGAGCCTGGCCACGAAGGCCCCCCCCCCAGGAGGCTCTGGGAGCCTCCAGGGAGGCCTCGGGAGGCCCCACGAGGAAGTCTGAGGCGGTACAGGAGGGGCCCGACCACGAGAGACCTTCCACAAGAAACCCAACCCTGATACCCCGGACGCCCACTGATTTTTAGTGTGGGAGCGTCACGCTCTCCATCGAAGAACCATCGAGACCCAAGAAACCCAGGGCACCCCAGAGGCAAGCAGGGTGTGACTTGGCATGGGCCTCCACTGTAGGCCCCAGGAGGCCACACGAGAATGACAAGCATTGTGAAGAAGTCTGAGGCGGTACGCGATCACCGAGCTGCGCATCGCTGCACACAGCACGCAGCACAGCACAGCATGGAATAGTAGATCGGAGAATCGTGCACCACGGAAATAATATTCATATTGTGATGAGGTTCGGCCGAGATTCCCTACTGAGATCGTGGGCCCCGCAAGCTATATGCGCTTGAGCGCCGCTGGGTCTCGGGGGAACCCCGTTCGTGGAGGAGGGGGATCGCATTGGGGTCGCGTGCGCAGTCTAATCGATCGGTGCCGCAGGAAAGACATCGACGCGAATCACCGGATCGACCGTACAGCGCGACAGCATCGCAAGGATGCACGGCAAGACTGCAAGGCCCTTGAAGGCACAAGTCGAAACCAAAAATGGAAGCCCATGGCCAATGGCTAAGGGCTAGGATGGGCCGACAGGCAAGGATGCAAGGCTACTCTTGGCAAGCTACTCGTCCTTATGATGCGGTGTGACTGCATCGTGGTCAGCCCCTCTGCCCTAGCTTCCCACCAGCTCTTCTGCTTGCCACCATCCCGCGCAACAAAGGCTGCAGCTATGACGGAAGGGGTCACCATCGTAGTCCAGGATAGGCTTGCTGCGACTTGTGCAGTTGAAGCCTGAGCATGCCTTCTGCATCCAGTGGGGCGGGTCGGAGATGAACGCCTGAGACGTTCTGCAGCGCGCCATGGGAGGAACGAAGGGGGCTTGGACAAAATAGGCAGTTGGTCTCTTTGCTCATGTCGCCTCCCCATGCCCCGTGTGGCGCGCTGCAGACTCATCGTGCAAGCCATGAGCCTGGCAGAACTGTGTGCGCATCCTCAGTGCAATGCCCTCAAACTTACGCACCGAGATTGCAGCATGTGAGATGGTAGCGCACCATATCCTCATGTCTGTCGCTGCCCTGGCACACCGCAGAGAGTACGGCGAGAGCGGCTTCCCCTTGTGCAGATGAGGCATGAAAGTCCAGGCTGCCACACACATTGCTCGTGGCACTGGCCTTCTCAGACACCCTGAGATCGAAGGCTCTGGTTCGCCTCGGGCGGATGAAAAGGCTCCGCCCTGTCGACAAGATAGCCTGAGTGCGCTCGGGAAAGTTGCCCAGTACCTTGGGCGCCCGGGTTATCCGGGGTAACTCGGGCCCGGGGTAACTCGGGCTTGTATTCCCGAAAAGCGAACCCGAGTTAGCCCTGACCCGAATTATCCAGGATGACTTGGGGCTCTGGACGCCCGAGTTATCCGGGGTAACTCGGGCCCGGGGCAACTCAGGTTCGGATTCCCGAAAAACGAACCCGAAAAACAAACCCGAGTTAGCCCTGACCCGAGTTACCCCTGATGATTCGGGTCTCTGAAGAGCGCGCCGCCATCAGACTCCTCTGTTACACCGCGGTGACTGCCGATGGCTGATGACATCCGCCGACCCCGCAGGCGCGTGCCGAGGATGACCCTCGCCCCCTCCCTGTGGCCACCGCTCGTGCTTGTGCAGCGAGCGACCACCGCACAGAGGCCGCGCAGCACGAACGTGTCCCTGGCCTTAGGTCGAGCGGGCATGTTCCCCTACAGGTGGACTTCGGACGAAACATTAAACATGGCCAAACTATACTCAAGAATGGTCAGAAGATAGCAGGAGCATCCTTCCCAGACTATGTGTGGACTCTTTTTGGGAATATTCCCCCTGTGGAGGGACACGCCCGACTTAATCCTAGGCGCGACCCCCACCCCCGTGCCCAAGGGACGGGCCGCACGGCAGGGGCGCCTCGCAGCGGAGCAGCGCAGCGAGGGAGAGCAGGCTTCTCCGCGCTGCCGCCATCGCCGGGGCGGTTCACCGAGCTCCTGCCCCTCCCAGTCGGCCCAGGCCCTCCCCGGCCTTTGCCTCCCCGCGCGGGCGGAGGACGGAGGGAGGGGAGCGAATCTAGCCCCATAGGGAGCTCCACCTGCGGCCTCAGTGGGCGCGACCGCATGGCGTCCCAAAACTCATTCCAGCACGCCCCTGACAAGTCCGTGGGCACATCGGGAGCTCAGCATGCAGCATCAGTGGGCGCGACCGCATGCCGTCCCCGTTCCTCGTTCGGCACTCCCCTCATGGGTTGCGGGGGCACAGAAAGAGCACACCCGAGTGCCCCAATGGCAAGGTCCTCATTGCGCCACCCCGCACATGTCGGCACACCCCTCGCACGCCTCGTGGCCTCACAGGGAGCTCCATCGAAGGCCTCAATGGCAGGGTCCGCATGACGCCAGGTCGCCCATCTCGTCACACCCCTTGCACGTTTCGCTGCCCTCATACGAAGCTCCACCGAAGGCCCCAGAGGCAGGGTTCGCATGGTGCCACCCCGCTCATTTCGGCACACCCCGTACACTCACGTAAACAAAAAAACGGGCTCCACCGAGGGTCCCAGAGGCATGGTCCGCATGGCGCCACCCCGCCCATGTCGGCACACACACACACACCTTTTTTTACAGCGCAATTATTGGAGAGGGAAGGAAAGGGAAGGGAAGGGAACACGCGAAGCACCAGCCAATGTCCACAACTCGATGTCTCCAGTCGGGCCGCCGGCTGCCAAATGCACGCACCCGCGTGCTACCCGCCAGGCCCGAAGCAAAAACTCTGGACTGGGGCAGCGATGCAGACGCATACCTCATGGACACGGTGTTCAGACATCCCGCAGGTCCAGGACGAGCGATAAAAGGAGGAGGAGGAGGAGGGGGAGGACGACGACGACGACGACGACGACAACGACGAGGAGGAGGAGGAGGAGGAGGAGGAGGAGGAGGAGGAGAAGAGGAAAGCTGGCGTTGTGCGCGCATCCCCCATGGTCAGGACGACCATTTATGTAATAAGGCCCGACACAACGACAATCAAAGAGGGGTATTGCAGTACACATAATATCAAACCCCCTGACAATCGTAAGTGAGACAGACATGCCCATGTCGGCACACACCTCACGCACCTCGGTGCCGAAAAAGAGAACTGCACCAAAGGCCTGACAGGCAGGGTCCCCACGGCGCCAGCTCGCCCCTTTCGGCACACGGCTCGCACGCTTCGCGGCCCGCACCAGGAGCTGCACCGAGGGCCCGCGTGGCAGGCCCGCGTGACGCCACGCGGCCCATGTCGGCACACCCCCCTCCAACCTTTTGTGACCTCAATATTGAGCTACACCACCTCCTCCTCCTCCTCCTCTTCCTCCTCCTCCTCCTCTTCCTCCTCCTCCCTCCTCCTGCTCCTCCTCCTGCTCCTCCTCCTCCTCCTCCTCCTCCTCCTCCTCCTCCTCCTCCTCCAGGGGCGGCGTTCGCTTGCTGCCCCGCCCCGCTTTGGCACGCACCCCTCACAAAACGCTCCGCGGGAGCGGGGTCTGCAGCGCTCTATTTCGGCGCGCCCCTCGCACGTGCCGCGGCCTCCAGCTGGAGCTCCACCGAAGGCACCAGCGGCAGGGCCTGCATGACGTCGGAGCTCCATCTTTCGAGACACCCCTCCACACGCTCCGGGGCCCGAGAGGGAGCCCCATCGTTTCTCTACCTCACTTTTCTGAAGGGTCCCAAGGACACACAACAAATACACACAAATAACAGGATCCCCCATATGTTTCCATATTTGTTGGATGTTCGTTGTCCCCCCTTCCCATCTTTTCCCATGTTTTCCTGGGGATCGACGATGAATTGTGTGTGTGTTTTTTTGTCCTCCTGATTTTCTCATGCCTGACGCACCTGCTATGCTGTATGCTTCGTCCTCGCCCTTCCCATCCAACTCCCAGTCCTCTTGCTCGCCCCCATCTCTTCAGAGGAACCAAAGCTGCATACGCATCACCTCTCAGAGGTTCGCGAGGGCCCTGATCGAGCAGGGGCCCCCGCCGGGCTCTCGTAGGGCCGTCCCCCGGGACGACTGACCTGCACCTTCCGGAACGTCGAGCAGCAGGCAGTATCTCCTCTATTTGGGTTTGCACTAGGGCCTGGCTGCGCTGATTTGTTTTATCTCTTGTCCAGAATCCGCCTGTAGCTTCGGGGAGCACGCCAGGAACGGCGCGGGAGGCGCCGCCAGGGAGGTCCAGCGCCGATCCGAGAAATCCGCGCGGACCTCAGGTTGGGTCCTTCGCCAGACTCGGCAGTTCTGCTTCTGGGGGGGGGGGCCTGCCGGGGCCCCGGGCCGCCGCCAGGCGTCATGGGACGAGACGCTGGCACCCGGGAAGGGGTCCCGACCTGTCGGGGGGTCCCGTCCTGAAACAAGCAGACGTCGGATGCCCTGGGAGTGTGGAAGGAGACATGGGACGCACAGAAACATATTAATGCCATACGTCCTCCTTGGAGGCGCGCGCCCGACCCGGACATGTAGCATGCCCATCGCCCATCTTGTAGTAGATCGTTCCCCGAACGGTACGGCCAAAAAATGCCCGCCACGATGCATATACTACAAGACTTCTCGGTGCGCGCGGCGCCCCTGGGGGAGCGACGCACACATAGTATTGGTATGCTGGGGCGCCGCCGAAAACAATTCGTTCCCACTCACCCCCTCTCCCGCGAACTCAAGAAGTGGCACGCGCGGCGGAGGACACTGCGGCCGAAGTGCAACCTCATCAGACCCACGGCCGACTCTGAACGTTGTGGGGGAGGGGAGGGGGGGGGGGCGTGGACTTATGATTAGGTCGGGCGTGTCCCCCTACAGGCGGATTTTAGACGAAAGGATTTTGGACGGAAAAATAAAAAACAAATGTTCAAACATACTCGAAAATAATGAAAATCGTTCCCATACTATGTTTCAATAGTTTTGATTATTCCTCCTGTAGAGGGACACGCCCGACTTAAACCTATGAGTGTGGCACGAGTGCTCGCTACTTGTATTCCGAGGCCTGAAGGGACGGTGCGAGGGCCTCGGCCCTCGTGCAGGGGAGCCCCAGATCGACCCGACAGGCCGCATCGGCGCTCGACACGAAGCGGATCGGCGGACATCGGCGGCCCGTCAGTCAGTCAATCAAAGCCGTGCGTCAGAAGGCAGATGAACAGTATGGTGCACTTAACGCGCCAAGCAGAATGAACGCACAGCCTGCTTCCAGCCTCTAACTGAGATTGTGCGTAACTGACCAATTGAAACCTCAAGATTGGCATATACATCACTTGCAAGTTTGTACAACTCAGCGGACCACCTCTGTCGCAGTATGCCTCTCTTCCGCTTGCCGGAGGGGGGGCGGAGGTCGAGGAAGGACGGTTTGAACATAGCTGAACGCAAAACGGTGATCATCTCCGTTACATGCCACATTAAAGAAATACATGAGCTGACGCTGCAAAAGAACGCTGCTAAGCTTCATCCAGCGCGCGCGAGCCAGCACGCTCTCATGACACTCGGATGACGCACGAATGCTGGATGCCTAAGATCGTTCGCAAGCACATCGTCGTCCAGCTTAAACTACGACGACAGCAGGCTGTACAACAATTTTGTCTGGACGCCCGCTTCATATACGAGTACTTTCCTGTTCACGGGGATGCTGCTGCGGTTCCAAACACGGCACAACAAGTCGAATTCTGCTCGCGCCTGCCCTAAACGTCGGCCCAGTTCAGCTTGCCTCGTCCCGTCTGCGGAGAGCACGGAGCCGAAGTAGACGATGCCTGTATTCTGGGAGATGGCGGCCCCGTCCGGCTGGCGAATGACAGCGCCGCTGCCCACGGACAAGATTTCCAGCTTCCCCCATTTGAAGTTGAGGCCGTAGTTGGCGCCCGCCCTTTCCACGGCCTTCATGTACTGCCCCGCGTGCCCGGGAGCGCTCGCGACGATGAGCGTGTCGTCCGCGTACACCAGCTCGTCTACCATCCCCGACAGGTCCCCGAGACTGCGCCTAGCGTCGCTCAAGAGCACCGTCATGACCATCACAGAAACAAAGGGTGATAACGGACACCCTTGGCAGATGCCCGCTCTTTGCTCTCGCGATGTCGAGGTGAGTCCACAGTCCTTCACTGCGAAGCTCCGGTCTGAGCAGATGGCGCGCGCAGCGCCCAGCACCTCTGGCGGCAAGCCGAACCGGCGCAGCGCTTCGAGGAGAGCATCCGGCACCACACTGGCAAACGCCTTGGCCCAGTCCAGCGCGAGCAAGATCAGCGGGGAGTTTTGCGACGCACGGGACTCCTCCAAGAGGCGCCGTGCTAAGAAAATGGCGTCGGCTGCTCCATGCTTGGACTTGAAGCCGAACTGCGTCCGCCAGATCCTGGCCTCCGCTCTGGCGGCCTTCAAGCGGTGCAGGATAATCATGGCGTGCACCTTGCATCCGGTTTGTAGAAGACAAATCGGCCTGTAGCACTGTGAGGCATCCCCCTTTTTGAATATTGAAGTCACGAGAGCTTCATGCCAGGCGTCTGGGACGCACCCGTCTCTCCAGCACTTCTGACACAATGCGAGCGCCCACTCCCTCCTGGGCCCAGCGTGCATGCAAATGGCTTTCCAAAACTCCCCAGGGACGCGATCCTGGCCGCAAGCCTTGCCCCAGCGCATGCGCCGCGCCGCCTCGACGACTTCCTCCACGGTGATGTCGCCCGTCTGGACCTCCGGCTCCGGACCAATCGGATCGGGCACCATCGGCGTCGTTGCACGGGGGGCCCATTGAACATCGCGCAGATAGTCGGCCATCGCGCCAGCTCTCTGGTCTGACTGCACCACTGCGCCGCCCATGCCGCGAAGGAGCCCATGCCGCGCTGAAGCGAAGCCTCTTCTGAGCTTGCGGACCTGGCTCCAGTCGCCCATCTCCAGCAGATTGTTGAGCCACGACGACCTGTCATCCTTGACCGACTTCTTCACCTCCACGTGCAGACTGTGCTCTTCGTCTATCTGCCCAGAGCGGCGGGCGGCGGTTCTATGCTCGATCAGCGAGAGGGTGCGTGACGAGATCCAGGGCTCCCTCGGCGAGGCCGTGGCTTCCGGGATAGTTGCGGCAGCGGCAGCGCAGAAGGCTGGCCGCATAGTCGCCTCCAACTCGTTCGCCGTCAGGCCCTCTGTCGCAGTGCCCGCTGCCTCGCCGAAGGCCTTCGCGAAAGCGGCCCCCCAGGGTGGGCTCTGGAGGGACTGCAAGTCCAGTCGTGGATCGCGAGTTTTCTTGTGTGACGGCACTTCTATGTCGAGGTCGGCACAAACCAAGAAGTGATGGGAGGCCAGCGCTCGGCTTCGGTCGCTATGCACGTCCTTGAGGTGATGGGTCCAGCCCTACGATATGAGGGCGAAATCGATTTGTCTGAAATTCTCGATCGAATCGATCGATCGACGGAGACGTCGAATGTCGAAATCGATGTCGAGGGGGAGAAGTCGAATCGATCGGCGGACATCGGCAGGCGAGTAGGCCTCCAATAATTAAGACATCGGAACCCACATCGGAATCCCAAGCCGAGTCGAATCGGCATGAAAGACAGGCGACATCGAATCGAATCGGATCGAATGGGAGGACTCGCAACGAGCCCTGGGAGGGACGATGCGAGGGTCTCAGGCCCCTGGGGCGAGCCGACACGCAGCGCCGATGCGGCGAGATGGGTGGGCGCGAGGGCGGGCGGGCGGCAGAGCTACGTGGAGGCGGGCGGCCACGCCACATCGGGCTCCGCGCCCTTTTCCGGGCGCGCCCCTCGCTCTACTCGCTGCCCTCCGCAGAGGACCCCTCCTCCTCCTCCTCCTCCACCACCACCTTCCGCCTCCACCTTCCTCCTCCATCTTCCACCTCCTCCTCCTCCTCCTCCACCACCTTACTCCTCCATCTTCCTCCTCCTCCTACTCCTCCTCCATCTTCCTCCTCCTTCTTCTCCCTCCTCCTCCTCCTCCCCCTCCTCCTCCTTCTCCAACAAAACTGGAGCGGGGGGATTTGGGCAATTTTCGGCCTCCGGGGCCCTCGTCGGTTCTCGGGAGCGCGAAAATGAGCGACTCGGGGTGAACGACCGGCCCCCCGGGGAAGTGGTCCAGACCTCCAGGGCCCACGCATCGAAGAAATTAGAGCAGCCGGATGTCAGGGTTCCCTCCTCTGGCACAAAAACCAAGCATCCTCACGTCGTGCTGGAATCACGGCGAAATGTGTTCGACACGTTCCACTGATTTTTGGCGGGGAGCCACCACCGTACAGGGCCCCAAGACCGTCAAAAAACAAGGCAGGATGGAAAACGGGTCCCTGGGAAGGTGTCCACGCGTGTTGAAAAAACGCGACGTCGAATGTCGCAGGGCGGAGGTGAGACGAGGGCAGGATGGTGATACGGCAGGTTCGCGTCGTGTCGACCCCG
>CAUYUJ010001132.1:70000-90000 GCA_963575745.1 Prorocentrum cordatum | reverse complement strand
GGGATGATGATGATGATGAGGAAGAAGAGGAGGAGGAGGAGGAAGAGAGGGTGGAAAGGGAGAGAGAGGGAGGAGACGGGGGGTGGGCAGAGAGGTGGGTGGTAAGCTAGGTGCGCTCGCGACTTGTCTGACATCTACCCCCTCCCATCCAATCTTTCCCATTGCGCGAATTTATTGTCCATCCGTCGGCTGGGGTGTCCCAGGGCGCCTTGATCCCCACAGTAACACAATCGTGTGATGCGCAGTGAGGGGTATTTGCCCACTGGACGAGAAGTAGGTGGCTGATCAGCAGGTGAATGAGCAGGACAATGAGGGAAAGGAAGGGGGACGGCGGGGACGGCAACGAAGACGAACGAACCGAATCCAGAAATCCTACCAGCGCTGGGGCGAGAGGGCAAACCCAAACGGCGGGAGCTTGAGGCGGCCAACGCTGAAGCGGGAGCATCACTTCTGAAGGACCGGAGACGACCTGTTGGGAAACAAATTGTAAGACGAGTCGGGACAATCCTGTGTAAAAGCAGTCTGTGATATTATGCTGGGGGATAAAGATAGCATCAAGGGGGAGGGGAGAGGAATACTCATCTAGAACACTTGTACAGGGAATGGGAGGGCAGGGTGAGGGGGATGAGCGCGGGGAGAAGGGGGAGGACAAGGGGGAGGGAGAGGAGGGGGAAGGAAGAGGGGAAGGAGGGAAGGGAGGAGGGAGAGGTGAGGAAAGAGGATGGGGGGAGGAGGAGGGCGTGGAGGCGGATGGGGAGAGGGAGGGATGCAAACACACACACACACACACACACACACACGCACGCACGCACGCACGCACGCACGCACGCACACGCACACGCACACGCACACGCACACGCACACGCACACGCACACGCACACGCACGCGCACGCGCACACGCACACGCACACGCACACGCACACGCACACGCACACGCACACGCACACGCACACCCACACACACACATACACATACACACACACACACGCACACACAAACACAAACAAACAAACAAAAAGCGCTCAGGATCGCCCCTCCCTGGCCAGGGCCAGCGAGGTGGTCAGCCGAGCGCTCCTCCCCCGCTCCCCCTCCCCCCCGCCCTGCGCACTGGAGCTCGCCGGGCGGCTCACCCTGCACCCCTCCCCCTCCCCCCCGCGTTCCTGGCACAGCTGGCCATCCCCCGATCCTTCCCCCCCCGCCCGCCCGCGGCCCTCTGCGCCCTGGGCGCCTCGTCGTCCTGCTCCTCCTCCTGCTCCTGCTCCTGCTCCTCCTCCTCCTCCTCCTCCTCCTCCTCCTCCTCCTCCTCCTCCTCCTCCCCTTCTCCTCCTCCCCTCCTCCTCCTTCCTCCTCCTCCTCCTCCTCTCCTCCTCCTCCTCCCTCCTCTCTCCTCCTCCTCCTCCTCTCCTCCTCCTCCTCCTCCTCCTCCTCCTCCTCCTCCTCCTCCTCCTCCTCCTCCTCCTCCTCCTCCTCCTCCTCCTCCTCCTCCTCCTCCTCCTCCTCCTCCTCCTCCTCCTCCTCTCTCTCCTCCTCCGGCCCCCCCGGTTCCTGGCACGGCGCACGGGCGCGGCATCTGCGAGGGGTGGGGGAGGGCGGGGGCTCCTGCCGCCTCGAGCCGCCAGCGGGAGGCAGAGGCCGAGGGGCCACATGACAGACATCTGGCGCATCGTCCACAGAATGGTCCTCCTCCTCCTCCCTTTTCCTCCTTCGTCTCGTCCAGCCCCTTCTCCCCTCCCCCTCCTTCCTCCTCCGGGCTCTGCGCTGGCAGACATCCGGCGCATCTCGTCCCAGGGATGGAGTGAGGGATCGACCACAGAATTGGTTTACTACTCCAAGCTTGATTTTCTCGCCGAACCCAAGGGGCAAATACGTGTATAATAACGGCAGTAGATATATGGAGCATTCTGCGTGTGTTTCGTAAGCGACGTGGAAACAATTTTGGGGCAAATCGATTATGTAGTCGATCCCCTACTCGAAACCTGGAGTGTATAGGCCTCCATGGGCGCACGCACCGAGTCGGGGCGCCGGGCGTTTGGGCAAAGCAGACAGGCCTCGCGACGTGGTGTCTTTGTCGAATCGCCTCCCCCCACGCGCCGAAGATGACGAACAGCTTCCGCCTTGGCTTCTTAAGACGCGGGGCGGGGTTCGATGATCCTTCTGGGGACCTTCGTGGAGCCACGCGCTCCACTCATGCGACGATGCTGCGTCGAGTGTCCGTCGACTTGCGTCGAACTAGAGTCGGACCAGAGTCGAACTAGAGTCGAACTACAGAGGCAAACTAGAGCCGAACAGATCCGTCAGGTGGGCCACCCAGGAAGGCCCCCCAAACGAGCGTCTAGGCTGGAGATGTGAGCGACGAAGACAAAGGGATCTCACGCGAGATGGCGTAGCGACCTCACGCCGCGGCTTACGCGGGCCACCAGTGCGGCACGCCACGCTGGAAACGAGGTCGATCGCGCGCGACCTTACGCGGGCAGCTTACGCGCGAACGTGGGCACAGCAGAACCCGTCTTCGCGAGCCGCAGGAAAGGAAGAGCTGGAGAGCTGGCACGCTGTGGCGCCGCGTCGGCGGGAGTGGCGACCTTTGCGGTCCTCGGAGGCCGTGTGCAGACCACGGCGTGGCCAGCTCTCGGCCTGTGACGCTCTCGACAGCGCCGCGCCACCGCTCGGCGAAGGAGGGCTTCGCCAGGGAACGGCAGGCCTCGGCGCCGCTGCTAGACTTCCGGCAGCACTTGAGCGTGTAGCCCTCGGTGCAAGCTGCCAAGCATGACGCCACGGCTACGGTCGGGAACTTTTGCATAGCGTGCCGCGGCTTTGGCCCCGGCGACGTCCTCTGCCGTGGCAGCGGATCGTGTGTCGCTCCGCTCCGCGGGGCGGGGTGCAAGGAGCAGCTCGGGGCGTCGACGCCGTCGACAACAGTACACACGACGATGATCGTAACGATGATGGTGACGCTGATGACGATGACGACGGCAAGCCCCACGACGGCGCCGATGGTGATCACGCCGATGATGATCACTGTGCACTCGCGTCGGTGGTGAAGGTTTTGGAAGGAATTCGACCTGCGCGCGTGGCCGACGCGCGCGAGGATTACACCTAAGTATCTATCCTGGGGCTCGCAACTTCGCGCTTCGCGCTCCGCGAAGCGCGAATAGCTTCGCGCTCTCGCGCCGCCCTCCCCAAAGGCAAAAAAGGAGGACCAGGAGAAGGGGGAGAAGGCTAGAGGACCGCGAAGCGCGAATAACTTCGCGTTCTCGTGGGAGCCCTTGCTATCGGGACAACTATCAGCGCCATGGGAAGGGATGCGGGGGATAGGGTGTCAGATGAGGCGCGAGCGCACCCAGCTTGCCCTACCAAATAACCTCTGCGCGTGGCCGGTCCATGAGAATAGGTTTAGGTCGGGCGTGTCCTCCTACAGGCGGACTGTGGACGAAAAATTAGACATAGCCCACACATACTCCCCTAGTGTCAAAGAGTAGCAAAATACCGTCCCCAGACTCTCTTTGCCCTATCTTTGAGCACTCCTCCTGGAGAGGGACACGCCCGACCTGAGAGAAGGCCCAGACCTCCGGGGAGCCACGTCGTGAGAAGCCTCACGGCTGCCCAGCGTTGCCCGGAAGTCAGGGCGCTGGGCGCCGGCCGCGGGCCCCGACCTCGGCCGACATTGTGCTTGGAGCCGCGGCCCCACGACAGCAGGACGAAGCCAGGGCAACGACAAAACCGGGCGAGGATAAATCGAGAACCCAGACATGATCGGGTCGTTAAAAATGAAGGGGCCCTGGGACACACAAATAAAAAGATTCCCCATATTTTCCCATATTTTCTGGGTTTCTGTCTTCCCCCCCACTTCCCATATTTTCCCATATTTTCCTGGGAGTCGGCGATGAATTGTGTCTGTGTGTTTTTTTCCCTCCTGAAAAAAATCAGGACGGGCGGTTTTTTGCCATTTTCGGCCCCAGGGGGTCCCTCGCCGGGCCTCGCGGGACCGTCCAAGAATGACGCAGGACGAGAAACTGGTCCCGGGGGAAGGGTCGGGACTTCCAGGGACGCCGGCCCGAAAAAATCAGAACGTCGCATGTCTGGGAATCGAGAATCGATGCATCTGAGATCCGGCGGCTCTGGACGGTGTCTCGGGCGCCGCGGCCTTCTCGAAGCCTTCCAGAACGCCCTGGAACGCATCATCCTCGCCCAGGCCCCGTCCGACACGACCTCCTTCCTGGGGGTAGCCTGTCGTCGCGGATCCATACCCAGACATGCGACGTCCTGATTTTTCCAAAACGGCGTCCCTGGAAGTCCCGACCCTTTCCCCAGGACCGGTTATTCCTCCTGAGTCGTTTCTTGACGGCCCCGAGGCCCGGCGAGGGCTCCCCGGGGCCGAAAATGACAAATTACCCTGGCGACGTACCCAACCCCTGCGCAAATGCGGGGCATGAGTAGCCCAGGCTACTTTATGCAGGGGCGATGACGTGACATGGACGTATATATGTTTGCGACCAGCATTTGGGAGGCTCGCAGGACCCCGATCAAGGGATAAGGGCGCGGTAGAGATGACTGTCCAGCCGTCAGAGAAAGGCCAAGGACCAAGAGGAGGACGTTGGCAGGGGGGCTTGACATGTCAGCGGGGCAGTAGCAACACGACATGGCCAGAACACGACCCCCAGCAGGCCTCGAAAGTGACGACAGTTTCACACATCGCAGCCCCCCAGGGATTTTTTTTTTTTGGGGGGGGGGCCACGGCGGCCTGACCTGTTTGAAAGCGGCTGCCTGGGCAACCCTTCTGAACCTAACGCCAGAAGAGGGACCAGCAAGCGACCACGGACTCATTTCCCAAGGAGGGAGGATGTCCCTTGGCCACTCGCCAGTCCCCCAGGCATTAGTCTGACCCCGACTCCGAGCACTCAGGGCGGTTCGGAATCAGAGGAGCCTCATCCTCCTCGCACCGCGGCAAGTCGGACAAACCCCTCATCCCCGCACGGGGGTCAGACACAGCGGAGGTGTCACGCACGGGAGCCTCTGTCATTGCACCAGGCTCCCCGTCCTCCAACAAAACTCGGGCTTCGGCTTCCTCAGCCTCGAACAAAACATCAAAAACTTCATCTCCTGGTGCAGGTCCCTGCACTCTCGGAGCTTCTTGCTGCCCTCCCCGCCCACCGCTCCCGAAGTCCACCCGCACCCCCGTTTCTCTCTCAGCAATCCTAGCCCTCAGAGGGGCCAGGCAAGCCAAATGAGACGAGCACGGAGGGATGAGATGAACCCGCGAAGCGGTGGCAAAGGCTCGCACAGCCGCTCCTGACGCTGGCCGTTCAGGAGCCGCACATGAAACTGCAACATTACGCTGAGGGTGAAGGCCTCTCTTGAGCCTACTCAGCACACTGGCACCTGCACTGTGTTCCCTCGGATCACACTTCCCTGCCAGATTACGCACTTTTTCTTGCGAGTAGCTACCACAAAGCATACAAAACACTAGGGGCAGCTTCTCGTCGCCTACTTGCGTACTAGCTAACTTGTGGCCGTGGGCGGGGGCCTCAGAGAGCAACTTGGTGAGGCTCCTCGAGAGACCCTTACACCCCACCTCTGGCCTATCTTGGAGGTGCCCCCCATAAAAACTTAAACACTTGGCACACCTGTGGCCCCACAGCCAGGGCTCCCAGTCGTGCCAGCTCGCGGCGCACTCAATGACCTTGCGCTGGCGCTCACGTCGGGGCGGGCGCTGGTGGTGCACCCTAGGAAAACACGGCCACACATTCGCCACAAGGCGGGCAACCGTCTCAAGACTCTCGATCGAACTATCTAACTGCTGCCAGTCGGCGGGCGCGGGTCTGGGATGGAGGTCAAGGGCTCCTTTCGCCTCCCGATCCGCTCGCCAGTTGGCCTGGCCTATCCACCGCTCAGGTGGGGGCAGTTGCTCGATGTCTTCTAACTTTCTATGGGCTGGGGTGTGAACAGCTGGGGCACACTCTTGATTCCTCATGTGGAGCAAGGCCCCCCTTCTCAACCCTCCATAACGTTGCTTGGCCGACACTTGACATGACGGTTCCATGTTATGCAGTTTGACGGCATTCCTACAGTCGCTGTATAACGTCGGCCCATGATTTGGTACATATATTGGTAACAAAGCGAGCTGGAGTTGTTCTGCCGCTTGACTGGTGTGGGGTAGGCTCGGCCACACAACTCCTTTTGCAACATATCGCTGCACACCCTCCGCATCAAAGAAAACCCACGAGTAAGCCGCCCTCGAGAGCTCTCGGATGGTGTGCCGAGCGCAAGACCCATCTCCTGCTTGGCAAAAGGCGGAACCATCAAACTGATCCCACTCCACTTTTTGCCCATTCATGTCGAAAAGCTCTGGCTCGTGCACATCCGAGAGGTTCGGCCACTCGGCCGCTGGGTGCTGAAACTTCGCAGGGCCTCGAAAAACTGCGCGCCCCCGCTCTGAGCGCGCTGAAGAAAGGCCATGGAGACGTCGGCGGCCTGCCTTGCCGCGACGACCTCCGCGTGCTGGCATCTGAAGATCCTGTGGCCTACTGAATCGGGCTCTTGACACAGGGGGCAGAGGCCTGGTGTGATGTACCCTGACCGTAACGCCCTGTCCTCGGTCCAGAGCCCTTCACAAAAACACGCCATCACTAAGTATTTACCCTGGGCATTGAGTCCAATACCTTTTATCCCAGACTTAGTAATGCGTCGGATCGGTTCAACACACACCCTGGTCCCAGGGGTCCACCCAAGCTTTTCCCCCAGGACGCGTTCGTGGTGCCTCTGAACCCCCAAACAAAGCCAGTGCCCGATCATGGACGGGGTGGAGTACAGCAGGGATATCCCCACGCCATTATCATCGCGCCAGTCGAGGGGGGCGCAGGCTTCCCACCCGATACGCTGCAGGGAGAGGTGCATTCTACTAATCGGGCCTTTGCTTTTAGCCCAGTTGTAGCCTGTGGGCGGGACGGTCCGCCACATACTGCACAGCTCCTGAATCGAGAAGAAGGCGTGCTCGGGGCGCGTGGTAGCCATCCAGACCGCATGTGACCACGCCAAAGCAGGTGCGATCATGCTCCTCCACATGGGGTCACATAGGAGCGCCGTCTTGGCTCTCAAAGAAACCCCAGCATGCCTGGGCGCTTGAACGACAACATCACGCTACGCGCTCGCTTAAGTTCAGCGTCGCTCATACCCACCACAGTGTCCCCGAAGCTTAAACCAGGTTTGACCCCCGCCGTGTAGACCTTGCCAATCCTGAAACGCTCCTTGGGAAGGGCCTTCCTATACCTACACAAGATCCTGTGTCTCTTGATCATGTCTTTTATCCTGCATCGTCTTTTGCTCAGGTGGCCTTTCTTACTCCGTTCGCCCCCTGGGGCGAGATCACAACCTAAGGTCACCATGTGGGCCCCGACTTGACCCGCCAATTTGTCGAGCTGCTCCCCGAGGCGACAAGCAACCCTGGGGGACGACCCAAAGGTCATCAACTTATCTTGGGCTAAATTGACTCCGAGCTCCTGCTTGAAAACGCGGTGCAAGTCCTGCGCCGCAGCCGCAAGTGCGTGGATGACCTCGGTCTCGAAACCGTACGCTGAGACCGTGTCGTCGTCCACATACGACGCCAGATCAATGCTGGGGTTCCGCTCCACGAAACCGTCGAAAGGCTCGAGCGCGTACACTCGCACGAAGATATCGTTAAAAATCGACCCTGCTGGCAGCCCGCTTTTAGCGTGCAACACCGCCAGCGCATGATCCGTGCCTAAACGCAGGATCCGAGGGCCTCTCCAGAAATTGTACGTGACTTTAAGCACCACGGGATCGAGGCCCGCTCTCTGGCCCCTGTCACGGAGAAGTCTCAGGTCGAAACTCCCATAGTACTTCGAACCACCCCAAGAGAAACCCGCAGTGACCCCGCCTTCGGCCACTCGGGCCTCCGCTTTGACCGCCTGGTTCCACACACTACCTTCCGCCGACTTCCCAGCTCCAAAGGCCCAGTACCTACGCGGGTGGCGGTCGTTGAAGGACGTCAGCTTCGGTCTACGGAGCCGCTCCCAAAGCCTAACTGGGGAGGAACACAACAGAATCGGGCGCAACCCACCTTTCGGCTTTTCCAGGAGAGGGAAGAGCATCCAGTACAACGCCCGAGGAAAGAGACCGATCTTTTCAACACACTGAAAAATGCACGCCAGGGTGTCGAGGCCAGTGTCCGACATACAAGCGAACTGTCGCACGTGCACCCCATCCAGGGACTGAGCCGTGCGCGGCGAGAACATCTTGGCTGCAGCTCAGCTCGCAGCTCCGCCGCGGTGGCTCGCTCAAAACAGTGCCTATCTGGGACATCAACTGGGGGCGGGGTGGTGGTGGCATTCCAATACCCTCCTAAAACATTGGCTTCATGGGCCAATAACTCCCGCGGGTCCGACGTGAAGGTCCCAGGACTGGTTTCTATCACCGTCGGTTGCCACTTGGCCTTCAACCTCGTAAGCCTGCGCATCTTTCGGGCCGACCCCGCCAGGGCCTCGGTCTGCCACTGGTCCCAACTCTGCTTCGCTTTTTGATCCAGCCCGTCACGGGCCGCTTGAAAATATTCAGCCCAGTCCTCTAAGGTCTCCGAGCAGTGATCAATCCATCCAGCGGGGGCCACCAAGTCTTGCGGCAATGCCGCCGCCAGCTCACGCGCCTTGCGGACAGTGAGATCCAATCTCGGAGACAAACCCTCAGCTTCAAATGGCTGAGAGACAATCTGCACAAGGTTAAGGGCAGCCTGCACTTCACTGTGATCAATGAACTTGTCAGCTTGCACGAGAATGCGCTGACTAGTGTTCCTAAGGTCGTTCATCCCCTGTTGCAGCCACACCCATCCCTCCCCAATGCGCACATCATCATCATCTTTGCACTTCGGGGGGTTCATAACAGGCACCCACTTAGCCTGAAGCTGCTTACCTTTGAGCCCTTTATGTTTGATGGGGGTGCCCGTTCTACTTTCTAACTCTAACTCCATCGCATCCGAGAAAGCTTTCCACGCACGGCCCAGGACCCCCCAAACAAGCCCAACCTCGTCATGGTCGGCCCTACGGTTCGCCTCCTCGGCCACAGCTCGGGCCACGGACCAGTCGATCGGGTGAGGGGTGGGGCCGACGGGCAGGTCCACTGGGAGTTTCTGGTGAGTCTGGTAAACCAGTTGCCGCAGCTTGGTTGCCCCAGGCCTTAATCGAAGCTGTACAGGGCGGTGGGGCCTCTTCGGCCACGTGCTGTCGACCTCGGTGGTCTGCGCAAGCTTGCAGAAGGCCGCCGACGCCATGAAATAATCAATATTGGTGTTTGCTTTCGGCGTGGCACACGTTTCGATACTGGGCTGCATCATCATCATGGAGGCCTTGCGAGGCATGCCAGACGCCTCAGCAACCACGGCCGGGAAATTCCAATCAGCAGCAAACACCGAGAGATGTACACCTTCTAAGACTTCACCTGCGTGTCTTAAAATCTGGAGGTTCCGCTTGCTCAGCCCCTCACTGGTGAACATGTACGCGCATCCCGCTAGTAGCTCGGGCCACCCTGGAATGTCGATCGTAGCGAAAATCAGCCTGTGTTGTATAAGTATGCCTCTGGGGAGCTGAGTGGGCCACCTCAGGCCGATAGACGTCCGTGCCAGTATAGCAACTCCGGCTGACGTTTGCCCACCTGCACACTTGACCGAAGGAGCACAAAGCATGTTCCAGCCTAAACTCTTAGCAGTCGAAGTTCTCGCCGCCAAGTCCTCTTCAGTAATACCTATTTCCTGTGCAAACACCACCAGGGCCTGTGTACTCCTCAGTCTCTTCCTGAGTGTGCCCCAGCTGTTACCGTTATATGATTCAAACACGAGAGTCTGACCCTCCAGGTCGGCAGGGGCGGCGGCTTTAGGCGGTGAGCCAACTCCGTGTGCCGTGACACGCAAACCAGTGCACTTGGGCCCCAGGTGGGGCCGCACACGGGCACTGTCACCCAAAACAGGCGGCTGCGGGGACTCAGAGGGACTCAGGTGCTCGGGCACTCCATTGTGCCTGGCGACTCGCTCCTCGTCATCCTCGTTGAACTTGATACCCTGGCCGTGCTGCAGCACGTCCAGCAGGTACCACACTGCCTTCAGGTCCACGTAGGCCTGAAGTCTGAGCCACCTCTCGTCGCACGTAACCTCGAAGAAATGCACCGCGTCATCAGGCAAGGCTTGAGGAACTTCTGACCTTTCATCGTCAGTAGCCTGTCGCCGATGACCCCCTTCGCCAGGAACGTCTGGCATGCGTCTGACACCCTCAGATCCCGAAGAACCTGAGGTATGGTTTTCCTCACTGCGTGAAGCAAAATGTTTGGATGAGAATCTCGCCGCCGTCCACGTCGAGCCATGCCACCTAGCCCATGACGGTGGGTGGCTAAAGCTGCGGCGCAGTCTTCGGCTTCTTGAGCTGAGCGCCCAGCAGGGCTTGGGTGAAGGCTCGCTTGTCGCCACGGTGCTTCTCCCAGAAAGCCTCTGCCGCTGCTTCGTCCTGGAACGCATCAGCCATCTCCTCGTCGTGTGGCGTGGGCACTTGCTCACCGTCGTCGACATTGGATTCAGCGTCAGCACCAGGACCAGAGGCAGCTCGATGCACAGCAAACAGCTTAACGAACTCCTTGAACTCGTCCGTCTCGAGCATAGACTTGATCGCGTCCTTGCCTTCCAAGGCCTCTGGAGGGAGGGAGAAGTCAACGGGCCGCTTGTCGCCCACGTCAGAAGCCTGACCAGGGAGTGACTGCACGTGCTGCCTCTGAAGTTCAGCCACTTCAGCCTCCGCTGCGATCTTGCGTGCCCTGATCTCGTCCGTCTTGACATTGAGCTCGTCAAGCAACTTGATATGCTCCTCCAGCTCTGTCGTGACCTTCTCCATCTTCGTAGTAGCACGAGCCAAGCGATGCCCCACATTGGTGTGCTGCGTGATGCTCGGCTTCTTGCTCTCGATCTCCGAGCGCACCGCCTTGAGCTTGGTCTCAAGTAGCGTCCGTGCCTCGACCGTGTCGTCACTCTTGCCACAGGCCTTGATCGCACCCTCGAGCTCGAGCACTCGTGCCTGTAGCGGATCTTGCCCGTCGCCTCCTCCACCATTGGATTGCGTGCCCCCATGCTGGCCAGGCCCTTGTCCAACAGTAGGGGCACGGGCAGGCTTGGTAGCACCTCCAATGACCTGGTCCAGCTTCTTCTGCAACTCTGCCAGCTTGGATTCCAGTTTGGCCTCTCGCCTCGAGCCAGCAGCAGGAGGACGGCCGCGCCCAGGCTCCAGCCGAGGAGGGTTCCCGCCGCCGACAAAGGCCTTGGCGCGCTGCAGCACGAACGCGGGGGCCTTCGCCCCGCAGCGGCACCGCAGCCTGCACGCCCAGTTGCTGGTGAGCCCGCAACTCTGGCAGCCCCAGAAAGGCGTCTTGGGGCCGCGGACCACATCTGCACCATCCATGAAGGCCGCCGCACTGCTGTGCCTGCGACCAAGTCCCTCGGAGCGCCGAGGGGCGAAAGACTTGCACCACCAGGTGCTCACTGAGAAGCTAGCTGAGGCAGCCAGGCCAATGGAAGGGGCTGCCCTTCCACCTCAGCCTCGAGCCTTGAGCCAAAATGGCTACGGGCCCCCCCCCCCCCAGGGATGACGAGGTCAAATTTGAATCCGCGTGGGGCGTCACTGTGCTGGACCCCCCCAGCAGGCCTCGAAAGTGGCGACAGATTCACAGATCGCAACCCCCCAGGGATGGCGAGGTCTAATTTGGATCCGCGTCGGGCGTCGCTGTGCTGGGCCCCCACAGCAGGCCTCGAAAGTGGCGACAGTTTCACAGATCGCAGCCCCCCAGGGATGGCGAGGTCTAATTTGAATCCGCGTAGGACGTCGCTGTGCTGGACCCCCCAGCAGCCCTCGAAAGTGGCGACAGTTTCACAGATCGCAGCCCCCAGGGATGGCGAGGTCTAATTTGAATCCGCATCGGGCGTCGCTGTGATGGGCCCCCCAGCAGGCCTCGAAAGTGGCGACAGTTTCACAGATCGCAGCCACCAGGGATGGCGAGGTCTACTTTGAATCCGCGCGTGGCGTCACTGTGCTGGGCCCCCCAGCAGGCCTCGAAAGTGGCGACAGTTTCACAGATCGCAGCCCCCCAAGGATGGCGAGGTCTACTTTGAATCCGCGCGTGGCGTCACTGTGCTGGGCCCCCCAGCAGGCCTCGAAAGTGGCGACAGTTTCACAGATCGCAGCCCCCCAGGGATGGCGAGGTCTAATTTGAATCCTGCGTGTGGCGTCACTGTGCTGGGCCCCCCAGCAGGCCTCGAAAGTGGCGACAGTTTCACAGATCGCAGCCCCCCAGGGATGGCGAGGTCTAATTTGAATCCGCGGTGCGTCACTGTGCTGGGCCCCCCAGCAGGCCTCGAAAGTGGCGACAGTTTCACAGATCGCAGCCCCCCAGGGATGGCGAGGTCTAATTTGATCTGCGGTGGCGTCACTGTGCTGGGCCCCCCAGCAGGCCTCGAAAGTGGCGACAGTTTTTGGCGAGGTAGAAGCCCCCAGCAGATGGGCAGATCGCAGCCCCCCAGGGATGGCGAATTTGAATCCGCGTAGGACGTCACTGTGCTGGGCCCCCCAGCAGGCCTCGAAAGTGGCGACAGTTTCACAGATCGCAGCCCCCCAGGGATGGCGAGGTCTAATTTGAATCCGCCGTGGGTCACTGTGCTGGGCCCCCCAGCAGGCCTCGAAAGTGGCGACAGTTTCACAGATCGCAAGTGGCGACAGTTTCACAGATCGCAGCCCCCCAGGGATGGCGAGGTCTAATTTGAATCCGCGCGTGGCGTCACTGTGCTGGGCCCCCCAGCAGGCCTCGAAAGTGGCGACAGTTTCACAGATCGCAGCCCCCCCAGGGATGGCGAGGTCTAATTTGAATCCGCCCGTGGCGTCACTGTGCTGGGCCCCCCAGCAGGCCTCGAAAGTGGCGACAGTTTCACAGATCGCAGCCCCCCAGGGATGGCGAGGTCTAATTTGAATCCGCGGTGAGTCCCACTGTGCTGGGCCCCCCAGCAGGCCTCGAAAGTGGCGACAGTTTCACAGATCGCAGCCCCCCAGGGATGGCGAGGTCTAATTTGAATCCCCGTGGCGTCACTGTGCTGGGCCCCCCAGCAGGCCTCGAAAGTGGCGACAGTTTCACAGATCGCAGCCCCCCAGGGATGGCGAGGTCTAATTTGAATCTGCCGTGGCGTCACTGTGCTGGGCCCCCCAGCAGGCCTCGAAAGTGGCGACAGTTTCACAGATCGCAGCCCCCCAGGGATGGCGAGGTCTAATTTGAATCCGCCGTGTGTCACTGTGCTGGGCCCCCCAGCAGGCCTCGAAAGTGGCGACAGTTTCACAGATCGCAGCCCCCCAGGGATGGCGAGGTCTAATTTGAATCCGCGGTGGCGTACCCACTGTGCTGGGCCCCCCAGCAGGCCTCGAAAGTGGCGACAGTTTCACAGATCGCAGCCCCCCAGGGATGGCGAGGTCTAATTTGAGTCCGCGGTGGGTACCCACTGTGCTGGGCCCCCCAGCAGGCCTCGAAAGTGGCGACAGTTTCACAGATCGCAGCCCCCCAGGGATGGCGAGGTCTAATTTGAATCCGCCGTGGCGTCACTGTGCTGGGCCCCCCAGCAGGCCTCGAAAGTGGCGACAGTTTCACAGATCGCAGCCCCCCAGGGATGGCGAGGTCTAATTTGAATCCGCGTGTGGCGTCACTGTGCTGGGCCCCCCAGCAGGCCTCGAAAGTGGCGACAGTTTCACAGATCGCAGCCCCCCAGGGATGGCGAGGTCTAATTTGAACCTGCGTGTGGCGTCACTGTGCTGGGCCCCCCAGCAGGCCTCGAAAGTGGCGACAGTTTCACAGATCGCAGCCCCCCGCAGGCAAGACAGGAGGAGGCAACAGGGAGGCGGGAAGGAGTGGAGGCCACACTGCCGTATTCAAAACGAATACCCAGCCAAGGAGGGTTGGGAAATATCGCCCGTCCTGATTTGTCTGGGTATCTGACGGCCCGTGGGCCCGATGACGGGCCTCAGAGGCCACCCTCTGGCCGATTTCGGAAACCCTGAACCCAAAAGCGCTTTCACCTCTTCGGGGCGCATCTTTTGCTTCCGCCACCTTCCGCCGACCTTCCGCGGCCCTTCCGCCGATCTTCCGCGGCGGAAGAGAAGACAACTCCTTCGATCCTCGAAGACGAGGTCGTTTTTGGAACGCCCCATCTAGGATTATGTTGGGCCTGTCCCCCTACAGGGAGGTTTTGGACGAGCAGAAAAAAATACCCCAAAAATACTCAGAAAAGATGCCCAGACATACCCAAAAAATAGTCCCCAGACTATGTTTTGACTATTTTTGACCATCCCCCCTGTAGAGGGGCAGGCCCGACTTAAACCCAGGAAGAGCGCCGGGATTGGAACGAGCTCCTGCCGTCGGAGCTCTCTGGGGAGCGCAGGCCGCCCTAGGTGGCGAGCCCGCTGGCCCTCGGAGGGGGGGGGGAGCTGCCCCTTGCAAGCGCCTGCCCCCGCCGGGAACGCTCGGGAGCGGCTTCCATCCGACGGGGCCCCGGGACACACCAGTGAACAGACGCCCAGACGTGATCGCGTCGAAAAAAAAAAGATCCCGACGGGCGGCTTTTGGCCATTTTCGGCCCCCGGCGGCCCTCGCCGGGCCCCGGGACCGTCAAAAAACGACCCAGGAGGAAAAACTGGTCCCGGGGAAAGGGTCGGGACTTCCAGGGACGCCCGTCCTGAAAAAATCCAGACGTCGCATATCTGGGCACCAACCCCCGGAGTCCCCATGTTGACCCATCTTTCCCCGAGGCTCGTCTTCCCCCCCCCCACGTCCCACATCTTCCCCCCTTTCCTGGGAGACTCGAATCTGTTGTTTGTGTCCGTGTCTTCTCCCCCCTTCTGATGATCCTCGTCCTGTCCCCGCCCGATCCAGAAGCCTCCTGGATGGGGTCGGAGTAGATGGGGTCGGAGGATCGCGCCGCATCGCCAATACATCGGCTATGCATCGGCGATATATCGGCGATGCACTGGCGATGCATCATCGACGTTGGCGATGTATCGGCAGCGCCGACGTGAAGCAAATTGGGCTCAGCATCGAGCCGCATCGGCGATGCATCGGCGATCCGGCGCGATCCTCCGACCCCGTCTACTCCGACCCCATCTGGAAGCCCTAGACTTGTGGACGACGATCAGTGGAGAGGAAGCATGTTGCCAAGAATTTCCAGACATTTGAACAGCAGGTTTTACACACATTAGACGTGTCAAAGAAACATGTGGTCAGCATTTCTTCTAAAGAGCACATCGAACATTCTAAACACATGCTTATTTAGATGATAGGATTGTCAGAGTGACCATCTTAATGGCATCCACGACCCCAGACGATCGCACTCAACCCGCCCCCGCTGCCGACGCCGCTGACGCGCTGGGCGCCCCGTCTGTCGGCGGCGAGCGAGGGGGGAAATGAGAAGGAGAAGGCCTTCTCAGAAGGCGGCGAGACTTTTCAGAATCCCTCACGCCTTCTGAAAAGTTGTTTCGGGTCATAACTCGGGTCTCCAGCGGCCGTTCGGGACGAACCGGGCACCCCCGGAATGCTCTCGGCGAGGCGCAGCCGCTGGAACGCATCCCGAGGGCGGAAGACCGCCAAGAAACCTCGAAAACGCCCGACAACCTCGAACCTCGAAGTTCGAACCTCGAAGTTCCCCCCCTCGCTCGCCGCCGAATCTGGGAGCCCTAAACGGTCGCCCTCCCCCCCCCCCCCCCCGCTGACGCTGCCGACGCCGCTGACGCCGCTGAGTGCGCCTCTCCGCCTCCCGCCCGGGGCCTGCGCGGGCTCAGGCCCTCGCGCTGGCCAGGATGCGCTCCACCTCGCCATGGGGGAGCGGGGCGGCGTACACTCGGGGCGGGGGCCTGGAGGTGAGGAGGAGGAGGAGGCGGAGGAGCAGGAGGAGGGGGAGGAGGAGGGAGGAGGAGGAGGAGGAGGAGGAGGAGGAGGAGGAGGAGGAGGAGGAGGAGGAGGAGGAGGAGGAGGAGGAGGAGGAGGAGGGTGAGGAGGACGAGGGGAAGGAGGAGCAGGAGGAGGAGGAGGAGGAGGAGGAGGAGGTCCAGACTTAAGCTGTTACAGAGGCGACCCCATTACATGCAAGGAAGATGGGGGAGCGACCCCAACTCCTCTAAACCATACTAGAAACCAGAGATCAAGGAGGGGGTCGTGGGCAGGGGCTCTAAAGACCTCTGGTCTTGGCCACCGCTGCTGTCGCTTATGCGTCTGGAGCGGCCTGACCCAGCGAGGCCGCAATCCTCCCACGAGAGCCCGAAAAACTTTAGCCCTCGCTCAGCGTCCAGGCTCCTGGATCTCTGGGCGTCCCCAGGAACCTGGACCAAGGGCGGGGCAGGGACGTCCGAAGGGGAGACCAGGGCCCTGGACCACTTCTGACGGACGCTGAGCGAGAGGGGGGGGGCCGCGTTACGAATGACTCGGCTGTCCCCATATCTCGGAAACTTACCCTGCCAAAACAATTCCACATGCTTGCAATGGCCCTTGCTGGGCGTGCCGTCACAAGGGGCGTGGATATCCCCCCTGGATGGCTTCTTGTGCGCGCCCCTGGCATAGGCTCCGCACGTCGAGCAAACAAGAGAGTGTCGGTGAGCTTGTTCTCCCGACCGTCTTTAACTACCGCCCACCACAGCTCCTGGCTCCCCCCTGGTGTGCCCCTTGAAAGCCCAAGCCTCCAAAGGCTTCCCCCCTGGTGTGCCTAGGAGCGGGAGATGGGGGGGAGGGGGAGGAGGCCCCCCCCTCAGCATGGGACTCGGGATGGGGAGCCCTGGGATAGCCTTGAGGGGCACTTTGGTGAGCCACTCTAGCCCGTCATGGTCGGCCGCTCGGCCAGTACTTATCATCACCTGCCGGGAGGAAGCAAGCCTAGCAGCCTCACGGGCGAGAGAGGCACATCCTTCGATCACCAACAGCTGGGCTTGCGGGGCTCTAAAGGGCTCAGCACCTACTTTGCTAGCCTATCAGCATGAGCATTTCCTTGGCGCTGTTGGTGGGAGATGAGGCCCTCCTGGACCGCCTTCTGGAACTGGTGGGTCTCGACCTCGACGAAGCGAACCCCTTCTAGGGCCTCTGAAACCTCCGACCACCAATGGCATCTCATATGGTTCTCGTTCGCTGAGAAGGGGAGCCTATTTCCAACCGAGGCCGTAGCTTTGCAGTCCACGTGCGCTTAGACTCCAGCCTTCAGCAACGCGTGGAGTCCCAGCTGCCTGACCGCGAAGTCCTCGCCGTCCCTGGAGCTCTGCCCGGGGCCTCGGCCAGTGGGACGACCCCATAGGCGGCGCGGAGCAGGTCTCCGTTCTCATCGACTACAGGTTCACCAGCCTGCCACTCCGAACCCTGGGTTGTTCATTTCGTGGCATGACTCGTCCGTGAAGACCGCCCAGCAGCTCTTGACTACTAAGGTCCCGTGACTAGGCAAGCTTATCGACTGCAGGTAGGTCCCTTTGGGGCCTCGATGACGCCGCCCGAACCAAGCACTCGGGCCTGGGAAGATGCCGCGCGCGAAGAGCTCGCCCGCCTCCTCCGACATCCCTCTCATGTTCTGGGCAGCTCGGCGTAGATGGCGCCCCAGATGATCGCGCCTCCACGCGTCATAACCTGGGCAACAAAGTCTCCTATGGCACAACGTCCCTCGAGCTCCATGACACAGTCGGCATGTCCTCCGGGGCACTGTGGGGGGCCTAAGCTGTTCCCCGTTGCTGGAGTCCCCTTCCGAAGTCCCTGTGAGCATCCACGTGCTGGTCCCTCCTCGAATCCCAGTCGGCGTCCTCAAGGAGCGCCTGCAGGGCATCGGGGTTGGAAGTCATGAACCTGCTCTTGCCCCAATTGAGGGGGAGGTGAACCTGGGCCATGTACAAGGCAACCTTCTTGCGAGCCTGGATGGGGTGCCTGACCGAGGCGGAGGGCCCGCCTACCACGTGCAAGGCGAGGTCATCTATGAGGCTGGTGCTGCGGCAGGGAGGGATGGAGGTGGCAATGTCCCTGAGCAGCGCCAGCATCATCAACTTGGAGATCCCCGCCGCGCAGCTGCATCTTGCCACGATGGTGCCGGTGGCCCCCGCGGGGCCGCTGAGGGAGGTCCCCCACCGAGCGCGTCTGGGGCACCTGTAGCGCACGCATGACGCACGAAGAATGCCTATATCGAACGAGAAGTGCGTGGCAGCTATTCGTACTTGTTCGTGCGCAATGTTCTCGTAGAACTTAGCGACGTCGTTAGACGTGCCCACAGGAGTTAAACCTTTTGCCCTGGCATAGCACATGCGTAGGTTGTGTATGTAGCTGGCTCGCCGTGTCCTGCCGCCCGAACAATGAAGCATCTATACCTGTTTTCCCCTGTTCGGACCGCGCGCTGGCGGATCCTGCTCCAAATTCGCACCAGCGCGCATCAGGCCGATCGGGCACGCGCAACCCGTCGGCTTCGGCACGAAAACATGGATGATCGTCAGCATGGGCGACGCCTCTGGCTGCTGCTCCCAGCTGTTGAGGAGATCGACCGCGCTCTGAATAATCTCCCTGGGCATCTTCTCGAAGGACCGAAGGTGTAGGGAGTCCCAGCCCGGCGCCGCCCTGCTCGGAAAGGACGGCGACACCCCCAGGAAGTCCTCCGCCAAAATGGGGTTCAATTTCCACTCGGCCTGCCAGGTCGCTGGGCGCGGGTCGTTCTGCCTGGACTCTGCCACCCATAGCAGGTTTCTATCGTCCAAGATTTGCTCCGCTGCTTCACTGCCAGCCACTGGTAACCCGTCGTGAAACACTGGCGTGTCTTCCCGTAGCCGAGGCTCGATGACCGCGCAGGCGGTCTTGCACTTGCCGTCGAGCGCCTGCGTGCAGGAGACCTCCCAGTCCTGGTACTTGGCCGCCGCATACTTGCTCGAACTTGCCCCTATCTCACCCTCGATCAGCTCGAGCAGCTGGTGGTAGTGCGCGTGGTTGTTTCTGCCCATCTCGAGCCACTTGGTCACGTCCTTCCAGCCCTCGGCGATGCCGATCACTGAACTGCTCCTTGGGCCGCCTAGCCACCACCGCCAGGCCTGTGGGATCGGCGTTCTGCTGGCCCTGTACCCAGCCACAGAGCCTCCTCCACATCCTAGCAAACGATCTCCAAGCCATCGCGTCGGACGCGCCGGTGCATGTCTTGAGCTTCTGAACCTTGTCGAGCATAGCCGCTCTGCGCCTCTCGAGGCCCTGCGCCCCGCCACAGAAGCCCTTTTGATTGTTGCACGGGATGTCGGAGATCTTGCAGGCCTGCCTCTCCGCCACCTGGTGCCACTGCTAGGTCGGGCCGTCGAAGCTGGCCTCCTCGCCCCCGCCTTCTGTCTCCCCGGGGCAGCGCCGCCGAGAGGTCGCGAATGGGTGCATCCCCGTCTGCCCCGGGGATCTCGCGGGGAAAAGTCTCAGGCCCCAGCTGCTCCCACGCGTAGGGCCTGCGCCATGAGCCTTCAAACTCCAGCGTCGCGGGCGTGCGCGGGTCGAGCGGGGCATCGTCCGGGGCCTTCGCCTCGCGCATGAATGTAGCGAGCACCTGGGAGCACGCGAAGAAGTCGCACTCGCTGTCTTGACGCGTCGGCGCCCCCGTCGCGACGGCCACCGCCCCCATGTCCTCCAAGAGACCGCTCTCCAGCAGCTCATTAGGTGAAACGTTCCAGCCCCCCCCCCCCCCCCCCCAGGATGAACGGGCAGGGTAGCGCCTGACACGCGGTGACCAAGTATATGAGGAGCGCCTCGTTGTCGTCCACAATGCCAATGCTGCGCGCCAGGTAGACCGAGCCTGTTACCACCGCCGAGCCCGGACCTGGGTTCAGCTGCCTGGGGACGAACCGATGCTGCCACTGGGCTGGGATGTCCACCACCTGCTTAGCTCTGATCGCTTGGGGGGTGATGATCACCACTCCCCTCGACACAGCTTGGACGCGACTGGGCTGCCTGGGCGGCA
>CAUYUJ010001132.1:40000-65000 GCA_963575745.1 Prorocentrum cordatum | reverse complement strand
TGGTAATCGTACGAGTACTAGTAGTAGTAGTAGTAGCAGCAGCAGTAGTAGCAGAAGTAGTAGTAGTAGTAGTAGTAGTGTAGTTAGTAGTAGTAGTAGTAGTAGTAGTAGTGTAGTAGTAGTAAGTAGTAGTAGAGTCGTAGTAGTAGAAGTAGTAGTAGTAGAGTACTAGTGGAGTACTAGTACTAGTACTAGTACTAGTACTAGTACTAGTAGTACTATTACTGGTACGAGTAGTAGTAGTAGTAGTACTACTACTACTACGAAATGTAGTCGTAGTAGTACTAGTAATAGTAATCGTACGAGTACTCGTACTAGTAGTCGTAGTAGCAGCAGCAGTAGCAGCAGCAGTAGAAGTAGAAGTAGTAGTAGTAGTAGTGACTCTAGTAGTTGTAGTAGCAGTAGTAGTAGTAGTAGTAGTAATAATCGTACTAGTAGTAGTAGTAGTAGTAGTAGTAGTAGCAGTAGCAGTAGTAGTAGTAGTAGTAGTCGTCGTAGTCGTAGTCGTAGTCGTCGTAGTAGTACTGGTGGTAGGAGTGAATATGGCATAGCCCTGCCACACGTGGGATGATGTTTCTGCTAGTCAACATGAGAAGACAGCACCTTCGATTTGCAACTGTCCCCCGCGATAATAGAGTTCGGCCTCGCTGCACCCCTCCTTCGACCAAATCTGTATACATATGTTGGCCGGGAATATGAACTCTCAGTGGGAAAGGGGGGGTATGTTATTCTCTGGGGGTCGCGGTTACCCATGCCGTTACTCCCCCGACATCTCTCCCAGGGGTGCGTCCTGACCAGAATGTCGAGGCGAATGCAGCCGTGGCGACAAGGTCCACCCAGGAGGCCCCCAAAAGGCCCAAACCAGGCTAGGGTAGCGTAATCGGCGCGTGCCCTTTTCTCGTTTGAGCCAGCCATCTGGTGTCATGTTTGGATTTGGGCAGGGACCGACCATCCGGCAGTCCTACAGCCCTATCACGACATGTTCCCAGAACCCCAACATGTTCTAAAAAACAATGCTCTTAGAACATCAGCCCGATGTGTTAAAACCATCCGGGCGAAGGACCCAACCATATGTAGTTGGGGGAACCGCAATTGTGAATATTTTCTTCGGTGAAGCTCCCTATGAGGCAACGAAGCGATGCGTTAAAATAAAACCATCTCGGCCAAAAATGTTCTTTGAATATTTCGTGCAGACCACAAAAGGTTCTCAGAACATTGCTTGGTAGGCCTATAGGCGAGCCAGGACGCTTCGCCACTGCTTGATTGATCCACACGAGGTCCCTGGAAGTCCCGACCCTTTCCCCAGGGACGGCCTCTCGTCCCGAACCGTCACGTGATGGTCCCAGGGCCCGGCGAGGGGCCCGGCGAGGGGCCCCCCAAAGACCGAGAACGGCAAAAAACTAACCTTCCTCCTCCTCCCCCTCCCCCTCCTCTTCCTCATCCTCCTCCTCTTCCTCCTCCTCGTCTTCGTCCTCTCCCTCCCCCTCCTCCTCCTCCTCCTCCTCCTCCTCCTCCTCCTCCTCTCCCCTCCCCTCCTCCTCCCCCTCCCCCTCCTCCTCCTCCTCCTCCTCCTCCTCCTTCTCCTCCTCCTCCTCCTCCTCCTCCTCCTGGAGGGGCGGCGCCTTCTTCTGCTGCTTCTGCGAAAACTGCGGCAGCAGGGACTCCAGGCCCCCCGCAGGCAGGCCGGCCAGGGCGGCGCCGACGCTCCGGGGGGGCGTTCTCCACGCTCGGCGGGGGCGGGGGCTGTCGATCGCCCGCCGTCGGCACGCGTGATGGGCCTGCTTTCGACCACAACCACCACCGTAAGCTGGAGGGGGGAAGGAAGTGGAGGACGAGGAGGAGGAGGGGGACGAGGAGGAGGAGGAGGAGGTCCAGGGTCCAGTGTGAACCCAAGAGTCATCAACGCTGTTGAAATTGACCCTTCCTCCAAGTTCCCTCTTCATAGGCCCCTACAAGGGTTCATTCCCATTGAGGTGAACTGCCTCGTTGGAAGACAACCGTTTAAAGATCCTGAAGCGTGCCACAACATTGTTCTCGGGATTTCAGCGCCACGTATCAAGCTGACTACTGCGTCTTGACGATCCAGAATGTTGAAAGAACACCATTTGTGGGATTTCAACACCGCGAATCAACATAACTGCTGCGCCCACATAATCCAGAATCCGTGCAAACCACCATTTCTGGTACGTTGATCATGGGAATCCGTGCAACTCTTGCAAAGGCTTAAGAATGCTTAAAAAGAATGTGCGCAGCGCTAGGGCGAGAACCATATTTTGAAAAGGAACCGCCATCAATCCGCGAAACTCTTGCATCTGTTTAAAAAGAATGTGCTCGGCGCTAAAGCGAGAGCCACAATTTGAAAACGGCCCGCCCTCAACCAGTGGAAGTATTGCAAATGTTGAAAGCGAATGCGCGCGGCGCTAAACCGAAAACCACATTTTGAAAAGGAACCGCTGTCAATCCGCGAAAACCCTGCAACTGTTTTAAACGAATGTGCGCGGCGCTAAGGCGAGAGTCACATGATGAAAACCACCCGCCCCCAATCCGTGGAAAAATTGCATTTTGAAACGAGTGTGCGCGGCGCTAAGGCGAGAACCACATTTTGAAAACCATCCGCCTTCAAGCCGTGAGACTCCTTGTACTTGTTTTAAACGAATGTGCGCGGCGCGAAGGCGAGAGCCGCATTTTGAAAACCACCTGTGAAACTGTTGTCACTTTCAAGCTTCAGAATCATACGTGGTGAGGAAGTCTCAGGCGAAACACCCGGCGCGCCCAAAAAACTGGCCTTGGGGTGCGACAGGGAGAAGCTATATATAAGGAGAAGGAACGGAGGAGGTCGAGGAAGAGGAGGACCCCCTCCCCCTCCAACTTATGGTGGCGGTGGTGCAGAACAGGCCCATCAACGCGGCAGATCGCTCGGAGCTCCCCGGTTTCGGGAAGACGTAAGACTCGGGTACGGGGGACTCGGGTTGGCCTGACAGGGCCATCAACGAAAATGACGAGACCCCATCTGAGATTTTTGACGCGGCCTCCCGCTGCAAGCATCCCACTGAAACTGGACCGTCAAGATCCAGGACGCGCTCGTCAAAAAACGTCGGCAGACCCCAGTTCCGGCTTATATACTCGAGCCTTACGTTTCCCCGACGGTTGTGTGGTATGTATGAGATGGGTCTTACAACATACTCCGCCCTGCTAGCACCTAACAGTGTCTATCAGCTAGCACCTCCCAGCGCCCGTTAGCTAGCGCCTCTTGGCGCCTACTCCATATGTGAGCGCGCCTGCTGGCGCCTACTGGCGCCTGCCAGCGACCACTAGTACGCAACAGTAGACGCGAAAAGCCAGGGGAGACAGCAACTCGTGCTCAACATGTCTCTCACGTACACGTCGTTCATTTCTAATCGTGCTCATTTCTATGTGTGCTCCTTTCTAATTGTTCCTGGCCCCCTAGTGGCCAGGAGGAGGCCCAGGATAGAACAATTAGACATGAGAGGATCTTGGCCCCCTCAAAAAAAATCAAAGAACTTTCGAATAATTAAAAATGAACAATGTGTGCAACCCGGAGCAAGAACAGCACCAACCCTGAGATCCTGGCGTCGGCGTTCTCTCGCACCAGGCGGCGCCGCCCCGTGTCGGGCCCTCCTAGGGCGCCCGCGGAGCGATTCCGCTCGAGAGACGCCGCAGGAATGTGGAATGATAAAATGGGCTGTAACCTATGCCTTCAGGACATGAATTGATAGTTGGTCGTATTTTGTTGGGCCAATTGTTTTTTCCCCAAACAGCTTGCTGAACAGGAGTTGATGTGATAGAAGCCAACTCCGGCCGAGGGAATTCAAAGTTTAGACGTCCTCAGAAAAATTTGGTGGTCCGGGTCGTTTCGCCTGAGACATGCTCGCAACTCTCGTTTATGAGTTGTCAGGGATTGGGCGTTTCGCGTGAGACATCCTCCAAACTCTGAATTCCCAGATGCCGCGCAAGAGGTGGTCTGGCCCGTTTCGCGTGAGACATCCTCCAAACTCTGACCTCCGAGATGCCGCGCGAGAGGTGGTCCGGCCCGTTTCGCCTGGGACATCCTCCAACCTCTGAGATGCCGCGCGAGAGGTGGTCCGGCCCGTCTCGCCTGAGACATCCTCGCAACTCTAAGCTCTGAGATGCCGTGCGCAAGGTGGTCCGGCCCGTTTCGCACAAGACAATCTCGCAACTCTGAGCTCCCAGATGCCGCGTAAGAGGTGGTCCAGCCCATTTCGCGTGAGACATCCTCCAAACTCTGAGCTCTGAGATGCCGCGAAAGAGGTGGTCCGGCCCGTTTCGCCTGAAACATCCTCCAAACTCTGAGCCCTGATATGCCGTGCGCGAGGTGATCCGGCCTGTTTTGCCTGAGACATCCTCGCAACTCTGCGCTCTCTGATGCCGCGCGAGAGGTGGTCCGGCCCTTTTCGCTTGAGACATCCTCCAAACTCTGAGCCCCGAGATGCCGCCCAACAGGTGGTCCAGCCCGTTTCACTTGAGACACCTCGCGCTTTTGCATTCCGAGATGCCGCGCGAGAGGTTGTCTGGCCCGTTTCGTCTGAGACGTCCTCGAAACCTTGAGCTCTGAAATGCCGCGCTCGAGGTGGTCTGGCCCGTTTCGGCTGAGACATCCTCGAAACTCTGAGCTCTCAGCTGTCGCGCAAGAGGTGGTCCAGCTCATTTCGCCTGAGACATCCTCGCAACTCCGACCTCGGAGATGCCGCGCGCGACGTGGTCCAGCCCGCTTCGCCTGAGACATCCTCGCAACTCTGAGCTCTGAGATGCCCTGCGCGAGGTTGTCCGGCCCGTCTCGCCTGAGACATCCTCGCAACTCTAAGCTCTGAGATGCCGTGCGCAAGGTGGTCCGGCCCGTTTCGCACAAGACAATCTCGCAACTCTGAGCTCCCAGATGCCGCGCAAAAGGTGGTCCAGCCTGTGGGCCCAGAAGACCACATGTTACATATCCCCCCTGGGACCCTGGGAGCCCCAGGAGGCCCCAGAGAGCTTCAGGAGGCCGCAGGACGCCCAGAACAGGCCCCAGGGGTCCCCAGGAGATTCCCAGGAGGCTCACAGGAGACCCCAGGAGGCCCCCTATCAGAACGTGTCAAGGTAATACACATCCGGTGTCGATTCGTTGATTTGTCCTGCTATTGTGCCCCCCCCCCCTCATTTGGGGGAGCCCAGACGACCACATGTTAGCTATCCCCCCCTGGGAGCCCCAAGAGGCTTCAAGAAGCCCCAGGTGGGGTCCAGGAGGCGACAGGAGGCCCAGGAGGAAGCCCCAGGAGGTCCCCAGGATGCCCCAGGATGCCCCGGGAGGCCCCCGCAACTCGGAGCTCTGAGACGCCGCGCTCGAGGTGGTCCGGGCCGTTTCACCTGAGACTTCCTCGCAGCACGTTTCGCCCGAGAGAGACATCGTCGCAACTCTGGGGTCCGAGATGCCGCGCGTGAGGTGGTCCAGCCCGTTACGCTGGAGACATCTTCGCAACTCTAGGCTCCGAGATGCCGTTCGGGATGAAGAGGAGGTGGAGGAGGAGGAGGAGAAGATGGAAGGGAGAAGGAGGAGGAGGATGTGGATGAGGGAGCAGGCAGGAGGAGGGGGAGGAGGAGGAGAAGGAGGAGGAGGAGGAGGAGGGAGAAGGAAGGGAGTTGCAGGAGAGGACCTAACGGGAAGCGAGTGTGACGTGGACTTGTGTCACAGCTGTTTTCGTGTAAACAAGTTTTCGTGTAAACATCTCATGTGCAAACATCATGCTATCATATTCTAACATGCCATGCCAGCTCACACCGGGCACGCAATCGACCTTGGAAACCGCAGTGGGTTTAAACACCCTGTTTGGGGATACTGCACTCCGACCATAATTTCTGGGTCCAGTGTCCAGGGCTGGGGTCGTGATTTTAGACCACCTTGGCATTCTGTCCGCGGCGCCAGGTCTCAGGCAGTTGCACGTCACCGAGGTTAGGAGGCAACTACTAGGAGGTTTCCATCGGAAGGATTAAGGAAGATTAAGCCCCATTGGGGGGCTGTTACGCCAGAGTGGGCCTCAGATCAAGCAGGATTAAGCCGGATTAAATGGGATCAAGCGGGATTAAGCCCGATTAAGCGGGATTAAGCGGGATTAAGCCGCATTCAATGGGGTTTCGGACCAGGGCTAAATCAGAATTTGACCTCCCAGGAGTTGCATCCGAACCGAGGGGGGGAACCCATCGGCGAGTCGCTGCTAGAAAGAAGCGCCGAGCCTGCGGACAAAAAACGCAGAGGAGCAGCGCGCCGGCGGGCTCCCAGCGGCAGCGTGTCCCCGATGTCCTCTGTCCCTCCCTAGCAGGGCTGAGCAGCGCCCGGCGCTTCAGGTTCAGCTCGAGCCGGGCGCTGCTCAGCCCTGCTAGGGAGGGACAGAGGACATCGGGGACACGCTGCCGCTGGGAGCCCGCCGGCGCGCTGCTCCTCTGCGTTTTTTGTCCGCAGGCTCGGCGCTTCTTTCTAGCAGCGACTCGCCGATGGGTTTCCCCCCCTCGG
Organism: Prorocentrum cordatum; assembly: GCA_963575745.1. Classification (NCBI taxonomy): domain Eukaryota; class Dinophyceae; order Prorocentrales; family Prorocentraceae; genus Prorocentrum; species Prorocentrum cordatum. The sequence goes on along the minus strand of CAUYUJ010001132.1, from coordinate 58,477 downwards.
TTCGGATGCAACTCCTGGGAGGTCAAATTCTGATTTAGCCCTGGTCCGAAACCCCATTGAATCCGGCTTAATCCCGCTTAATCCCGCTTAATCGGGCTTAATCCCGCTTGATCCCATTTAATCCGGCTTAATCCTGCTTGATCCGAGGCCCACTCTGGCGTAACAGCCCCCCAATGGGGCTTAATCTTCCTTAATCCTTCCGACGGAAACCTCCTAGTAGTTGCCTCCTAACCTCGGTGACGTGCAACTGCCTGAGACCTGGCGCCGCGGACAGAATGCCAAGGTGGTCTAAAATCACGACCCCAGCCCTGGACACTGGACCCAGAAATTATGGTCGGAGTGCAGTATCCCCAAACAGGGTGTTTAAGCCCACTGCGGTTTCCAAGGTCGATTGCGTGCCCGGTGTGAGCTGGCATGGCATGTTAGAATATGATAGCATGATGTTTGCACATGAGATGTTTACACGAAAACTTGTTTACACGAAAACAGCTGTGACACAAGTCCACGTCACACTCGCTTCCCGTTAGGTCCTCTCCTGCAACTCCCTTCCTTCTCCCTCCTCCTCCTCCTCCTTCTCCTCCTCCTCCCCCTCCTCCTGCCTGCTCCCTCATCCACATCCTCCTCCTCATCCTCCTCCTCCTCCTCCCTCACCACCTCCTCCTCCTCCTCCTCCTCCTCGTCCTCCTCCTCATCCCCTCCTCCTCCTCCTCTTCCTCCTCCCCATCCTCATCCTCTTCCTCCTCCTCCTCCACCTCCTCCTCCTCCTCCTCCTCCTCCTCCCTCACCACCTCCTCCTCCTCCTCCTCCTCCTCTTCCTCCTCCTCCTCCCGGACTCATGGGACCGAGGATCGGGGACCGATGATCGAAGGCCGGGGATCTCTGGGATCGAGGCCCGAGGGTCGAGGACTGCGAATTCAGGATCGAGCGCTCGAGACGTCAAAGGGGCCGAGGATCGAGAGATTTGGGTTGTGTGTGTGAGTTTGGGATTCTTCTCCACATCAGGAGTGGGGTTCTTGCTTTCTCTGCTAACGCCCGCGCAGGATCTCCTCGTCCTTCTCCTTTTCCCCCTCTCTGTTTCCCAGCCACATCCTCATCCGCACCCACTCACTCACTCATCACTCGTTCACTCACTCACTTACTCAGTCGGTAACTCATTTACTCAATCATCACTACCACATCATCGTCCTCATCATCATCACCATCATCACGACGACCGATTTCCACTCGCGCTCAAAGCACCTCTGGTGAAAAGCTTTGAAAGAAAATGAAGCCGTCCTGCAAAAAAGTCTGGGGCCGCCAGAGGAAGCCGTGCGCGCGCAGGCCAGTCCAACCAACCAGACTGCCAGGGCTGCTAAAACAACTCCGACTCGGCAGAGGATGGGAACCAGAGGGTGGAACACGTGATCACGATCGCGCTCATTCCATACTGTTTTCATATCAGCTGTGCTCTCATGGCAACCGTTGTTTCACACGCGTTCCAAGCACATCTTGTGAGAAGTTTGCGAGAAAAGGAAGCCGTCCTGCTCGAAACAGTCGGAGGGCGCCAGAGGCGGCCGCGCGCGCGGCGCAGGACAGTCGAACTGGCCAGACTGCCAAGGCTACTTTAAAAGCTCAAACCACCATTGCTCACCAGCTTGCACTGCGAGTGGAATACTCTACACCACTAGGACATGAGCGCCAGCAGCGGCGGGCACAAGCAGCGCTCTCTGACACGGAAGCAATTCACGCTGCCCACTGAATGCGACTGCGTGATTGCTTCGCCGCACGCGGGCGGCACGACCGCTCAGGACGAGGAGGAGGAGGAGGAGGAGGAGGAGGAGGAGGAGAAGAGGGAGACTAGCGAGCGGGACTTGCCTACGCGCCCATGCGCCACAACGTGCAAGAGCATTAACCAGCAGGGGGTCAGCGAGGCCACAGCAGCGGGCACGCAACGCGGCCCTGAAGTGCCGTTGTCGGATTCAACGCGCATGCGTCTGCAGCAAGGCCAAGACATGCGCGACGCGGGGTTCAGCGCCGAGCGCAGCCACGTGGCCACGAGCTGTGGCACGCCGAGCCGCCGAGCTGGTCCAGGTCTAGCAACGAGGAGGGCGGGAGGCACCATCGAGGGATTCACCCGCGTAGGCGTAAAGAACACCTTCGTGAGACGCCTCGGCAAAGGGGCGCGCAGAACGGCCCGTCAGGACCGAGTGCAGCCACCAAGAAACTAAACAGCGACGAGCGCTTCGACGCCGCTCAGGAGATTTGCCATAGATGCGGCGACAACCAGCGAGGCGTCAGAGGGATGCCTGACGAGACCTGGGGAAGTCCGCCATCAAGGTGAATCTGGAGCAGACCACCGCCTCGTGCAAGTACACGCAGAGTACGCGGGTAGCCAAGCAAAGATGCCCCTGTGATCTGCGTAAGCTCGAAGTCCGGTCAGGGGCGCGCACAGGCTGCGAGTCGCGCCACTGGCATGCGCAAGCGGAGACGATGCGAAACGCGCCCAGCCGGCCATCGGCGCCGCAGAGGTGGCGCGCGCACGGGCGGAGACCCCTGCGCGCGCAGTAGCAGGAGAAGCCTTTCTCTCTCACGAGCTCGGCGCCAGTCTGCCCCCCCTCCCACGCAGGCCCGCGCAGCCCGTGGAAGCAGAGCCCGCCACCCAACTCCAGCGGGACTGCGCGGCTCTTGGAGACGAGCCTAATTTCCACCTCCAGCGGGCCGGCGTGGCTCTTCAAAAATCACCAAATCACGCGCCCCCCCGCCCGGAGGGCCAATTCGGGTCGGCGCGATCGCGGCGCCGCGTTCGCGAGCGCAGCGCGCCAGATGTGGGCGCACCAGTTGGCCGATGCGGACCGGCGTGCCCGCTGCGCCGCAATCGCGAACGCAACGCGCCAGATGCGAGCGCGCCACTGGGCCGACGCGGATCGGCGTGCTCACCGCGCCCCCCTTTGCGAACGTGGTTCGCCGGCTGCGAGCGCAGGCCTGGTTGAACTTTGATTCCCTCCGGGGTGAAGTAAGTCGGCGGTCGGCCAGACTGAGGCCAGCTCGTCGGCCAGCCCGAGCGCCCAGCATGACCCTGCGGAGGTCTTTCGTCAGGAAGGTGATGGTGATGTTCGTGAACTTCACACGTCTGGAGCCGTAGAACGTGCGGGTGGAGCATGCGTCGCCAGCTGCGAAGATGCCGTCGCCCTTCGGCTGCTCGTGGGTGATGCTGACCAGCGCGTCGACGATTATGTCGTAGCGCAGCTGGCCCTTAATTGCGCGAAGGCAGATGCGCCGGCCTGGGGGCGCCCCCGGTCTGCCTGCCGCCCATGCATTTGGTCACGCCCATTGAGGTCCAGGCGCAGAGCCCCGCCGCGCGGCCCCCGACGCAGACTCCGCCGAAGTCGGCCACGGCGCAGCGCTCCGCCTTGCAAGCCTGCCGCGCGACCCGGGCACAGTCCACCTTTGACGAGATGGCACTGAGCACGGCGTTCAGCCGCAGCCGGCCCCCCCCCCCCAGGTAGGAGGAGATGGCGCGGCAATCGAGCTCCATGTTTGACGACCTCTGCGCGGCCATCAGGAACACGAAGTGGGTGTAGGCCGAGGCGCCGCGGGCCATCGCGGCGCCCGCCGCCTGGCCGTACTCGCCGCAGCGCGAGCGCAGGAACATGGCCGCCCCCCACAGGTGGAGCCGCGCGCGTGCGTTTGTGAGTTTCGGAATTCTCAGCCTCGCCGTGTACGTCTGGGTGAAATCCATATGCTTCTCTGGTCCGCGCTGGGCGCTCCAACAGCGAAATGAGCTGCTGAATATCTCGGTCTCCGAGATCACTGCAGGCCGCAGGCACTTCCAGGTGGCCGGGGCGGACGACGACGCGCATCTCGGCGATCTCCTCTCGCGCGGTGGCCTTTTTGAACTCCGCGTAGCCAGCGGCGCCCTCGGCCTTCAGGCGAGTCTCGATAGCCCCTGACCACTGGCCGCGGCTCAGCTGCACCTCGCCGCGCTCGCGCTACGCGGCGCCATCGCTGCGGCGGGCGGCGCGTTCCATGGCGCGCCGGGCGCCCTCGACGGTCGTCAGGGGCGCCTCCGTGGACTGGGAATTCACGCTGCACTTCTCGCAGATGACGAACGCATCCTCGAGGAGGCCGCACTGCCCCAGCGCGGTCGCGGAGACGCCCGGGCCATCGCGGTTGCCGGGCGGCTGGGGCGATCCACGACGCGCATCTAGGTGCCCCTGACCCGTCAAGATCAGGAAATTCCGAGAGTTCTCGTTCTTGCTGAGCGCGGAGATGCGCGAGACTCCCTCCCCCGGCAACTCGATCGCCACGGCGGGGGGCCAGGCTTCTATGAAGGCCTTCGCGGCGACAGAGACGTCGTCGGCATTCGTCGACGCTGGCGGCGAAGTGCGCGCGATCTGGTGGACGACCTATCGCCGCCACACGTCGGTGACGAGGGGCGCCATCGCCACCGACTAGAGGGCGGGGCTCTGGCGCTCAACGAGGTAGCGCGCCGGCGGCCTGAAGGGCCCGTTCTTGCTGGTCTCGCCCGCGAACTGATCGTCGCAAGAGCCCCGGGCGCGCTTGTAGCCCGCGCGCGTGAGGCGAGGGTCGCGGAAGTACCCGCCGGCAATCGCCGAGTCGACGAACGCCCTAGCCTTCGGGAGGGCCCCCGGGCCCCGGCCGGCGTCGTCGGCAAACCATCGCGTCGCCCAGGCACGAGCCCTGGCGGCCATCTGCGGCCCGCGCCTCGACGAGAGACGCAGCGCGCGGAGGCGGCTGCGACCCCCCGCCTCTGTCGCCAGCGCCTCGACGGGGCCGGCGCCCCGAATGCCTCGCAGTAGGTCCTTGGCGACGCCCGCCGAGCTGCCCGCGTCGATCCGCGCCCCGACCGCGGGGGGGCAACTGGAGTAGACCTCGATGCGCCTCTTGCAGGAGTGCCTTCGCAGGCGCTCCGTCAACGCGGCCGCGCAGACGCGGAGGTCGCACACGCAGTTCAGCCGGCGGAGGCTGGGCAGCTCGACCTCCTCGAGGGCCGCAGGAGGTGCCCCCGCGGCAAACGCGCCCGACCTCCTGCGCGTCGCCGCGCCCGCCTGGGCGCACCCAGGGTGGGCCTCCAGTTCGGCGCTCGCGCTCCGGACGGCCCCCAGGGAGTAGAGGGCGCCCTCGTTCGGGATGCAGCCCCCGGGCCTCTCCGCGTTCTTGATCGCAACCGTCTGGCCAAAGAGCTCGATGGTCACTGGGGCGACAGTCTGCATGTTCTGCTGGCCGCGCCGCACGAGCTCGCGCAGGCATTCTGGGCGTGTCTCTAGCGGCGGGCGCGAGGGGGAACTGCGTCGGCGCCGCTGGGGTGATCTTGCTCCCGCGCATCAGTTTCCGCTCGAGGTTCGCAGGGTCCTGGCGATGCGCCAGGGCGCGCTGCATCAGGCCGGCCACGCAACGGAGCTGGCGAAAGATCTTCCCGTCGCAGTGCGTGAACGCGCTTCTCTGCAGGACGGTCGCGGCACTCCTTGGCGCCCGCCGCGTGTCCAGAGCCAAAAGCAGCACCCGCAGCTGGGCCTGGCACGGCGCGCGAGCCATCAGCGCCTCGAGGAGGAAGGGGCTGGTCTTCTGGAGCTCGCATTGGTCCACGAGGATATTCGCTCCCTGGTGGAGGTCGCCGATGGGGCTGCCCGTTGAGGTTGGACGGCAGGCGGCCCCTGGCAAAGCGCCGCGCGCACTCCGAGCCCATGGGAACCATGTTCGGAAGCAGCTTCGCGCAATCCTCCTTTCTTCGCGGTCGACCGGTCCCAGCTCCACAGAGCAGATGAGACCCTCTGGTGGCAATTGGCGCGCAGCTAGATTGACAGCGCGACCCGCGAGTCCAGCGTCTTGAACACGTCGGTGAGCTCCTCGGCGCACTGGAGCTCCTCCTCCTTCGGCCACTTCTCGATCAAATCAGGCTTCCGCTGCGCCTCCGCCGGGCGCGCCAGATCCTGGCGCCCCAGCGCGTGCAGCTCGCAATGATCGAGCACCAGCTCGAGCACCCTGGGGCGCAAACCGTCGCCGACCTTGCCCTGGTTGCCCCAGTTCGGGTTGATCTGCCCCAGGCTGCAGCGCCCGATGAGGAAGTCGAGTTTGGAGCAAACCCAGAGGAATGTCTCGCACGCCTCGCGGAAGCGGTGGATCAGCCGGTAGCTCGCGCTGGCGCTGACCATGCCGGCAGCAAGCGGGGTGGAGTCGTAGCGGCGATGGCTGGACCTCTTGTCCAGTCCGCCACAGGGGCTGACGAGGTGCAGGCCATCGCTCGCGCCCGCGCCGCGCAGCTTGGCGGCCCCAGCCCCCGCGCCCAATGCGCCGGTAGCCGGCCTGCTGACGCACGGGACAGCTGCCCGCAAAGCAGCTGCCCGCAAACGGCCAGCAAACAGTCCACGACGACTTGGCGTCGGACGCCTTAGCGCCGCGCTCGGACACCGCAGCGGCATCTGGCTCCCCCGAGGCAGGCCTCGCGGCGGCGCCGTTGGACTCTTTGAAGCAGACCACCTCTGCGCGCTCATCCTCTGGAACGCGCACGAAGAATACCTCATTGTCGCCGTGCGCGCTCACGAAGTGAAGTTTCCTCGTCACCAAACGCACGAAGGGTTGCTAGAACGGGTCGTCGTCCTCGTCGCCGGCTGCGATAATCTCAACACCCGTGTAGATGAGAAGCGCACCAAACACCAGATGCATGATACACATCGCGTGCATGAGGTCTTGCCGATGAAGATGAAAACCAAACTACAGGGCACGGCGCCGCGGATGCCCAAGTAGAGCGACCTGTGCTTCAGGTGTTCTGGCGTCTGGCACGTCTTGAAAGTCAATCGGAAAACAAACGTATTGTTAAACGACGAGGGCCCCTCCAGCATGCAACCGTTGCTGAGGAGCCCGCCCGTGAGGTCAACAAGGGTCGTGTCAGCGCGCCAGTGGGAGCTGCGAGTGGAGCCTGTACCGCCAGCGGCCGAAATGCCGCCCTCTTGGGCTTCTCGTGGATGATGCCCACGAGCTTGTCCGCCACCATGCTGTAGCAGAGCTCGCCCTCCACGATGCGCGTGCAGAAACGCTGGTCAACCAGCATGCCGCCGGACTCCTTGCCGCCGTCCAGGTACCTGCCAGTGGCTTCGGAAGTCCACTTCCTGGCCATGGCCGTGCGGTCGTTGGTGGACACCTCGGCGCACTCAGCGCCCCTCACCCTGATGATCCAGATGTCCTCGGCCGAGGATCCACGATTCTGCTCGATCACACCGAGCTGGACGGCCATGGTTTTCAGGGAACCCATCCCGGTGATCACCCCAGTCGCATCAGGGCGAATCGAAAACTCCGTCGAAGAGGCCCCCCCCAGGCTCTTCAAGCGCGCGCTTTAGATTAAAGAACTTGAGCGCGACCGCGCTCATTCTGTACTATGTTCATACCCGCTGTGCTCCCAGTATAAGCATGATCCTCCTCCTCATTATCATTACCACCGTCATCATCAACACCACCATCATCATCGTCATTACAGCACCACCATCGTCATCGTCATCACCATCACCACGATCACCCTCCCACTTGGATCACCGAGCACTGTCCGTCATCATCATCATCACCATCATCATTACCAGCACCAGCACCAACATCATCAACCTTGCGATCCTCAAAAAAATATCTGGCGTTATACGTTTGGCTTTTCGGGCTTGACTATGGAGGCGGTCTCAAGTGGTAGCCTCGTCGCTGGGTGGATTGCGAGGAGATCCGGAGGGAGAGCCCCCTCTCCCTGTGGGGCCTACACCTTCCGTTTTTTATACAAAAACAGCATCAAACCTGCAACTGTCGTCACTCCTGGGCTCCCCAAGCCGAAAGATGGAAGCAGTGTCAAGCATGAGCTTCGTCTGTGAGTGGATAGCGAGGAACTCTCAGGCGGGAACCCCCTCCATATGGGGCCCGCGCATAATCTGTTTAATCCCAGGGAGTCAACCCCAAACCTGTAACTATCGTCACTTTGAGGGTCTTCAGGCATGAAAGTGGAGGAGGTCTCAACCGGGAGCCTCGTCTGTGAGTGAATTGCCTGGGAATCTCTAGCGGGAACCTATCTTTTAATCGGGGCCCGCACCTCAGATTACTAATCCGGTGCTTTTATCCTAATTTAAACCTGTACCTGACGTCACTTTGGGGCTTCGCAGGCCTGGATAGGGAGGCGGTCTCAAGCAGGAGCCCCGTCTGTGCGAGAATCGCGCGGAAGTCTCGGGCAGGACCCCCTCCCTATGGGGTCCCCACCTCCATGTTCGAACCCGGGCGGTCGCGAGGAACTCGCAGGCGGGCAAGGCTAGGGCGGAGCAGATCGCGGCAGAGCTCGGCTTCGCGCTCCCTCCCGCCTGAGCGCGGCCGCGCCCAGCTAGAGGCCTGCGGGGTTGTCCCGACGGCTTGCTCCCGCGCCCCAGAGGCCCACGGGGTTGTCTCAACGTGCTGGCCCGCGGGCTTGCCCGAACGGCTTCGCGGTCTAGCCCGAGGCGGACGCGCCGCTGCGCGCCGTGGCGGCGAGGGCGCCAAGGAGAAGCGAAATACGTGCCCCGGCCAGAAGGAAGGCGAGGTACATGAGGAGAGAAGGCGGGATGGAGATGAGGAGAGGGAGATGGAGGAGGCGAAAAGAGTAGGAAGAACAAGGACGAGGATGGGGAGCAGGAGGAACAAAGAAAGAGAACGAGGAGGGCGAGGAAAAGGAGGCGACGGAGGGCGAGGAGGACGAGGGGGAGGAGGAGGCGCAACGGAGGGCGGGAGGAGCTCCTCCGGCAGGGCGGAGAGGAAAGGGCGCGGGGAAAGCTGAGCAGACTCTCGCGTGGGGTCCTGCCGTCGGAATCCTTGTGCTGGGGCCTGCTCGCGGGCTTTGCCCGAAGCCTCCGGGAGAGGGGGGAGGGGGCAGCGCGCCGCCCACGTCCTGGCGCTCCTCTCCTCGCAGCGCCGGGGCCGGGGGGGTCGGTGCCGTGAGCGCTTGGGGGGAGGTCGTCGTCGTCTCCCCCCACGCGCCGTGGGGGGAAAGGAGAGGGGCGGGAGGGAGGGAGGGAGGGGGGGGCACGAGGGAGGAGCGGGGACGGAGGAGGGGCGATGGATGGTGGAGGTGGAGGAGGAGGAGGAGGAGGAGGAGGAGGCGGATGAGGGAGGCTGGGTAAGAAGGAGGAGGAGAAGGACAAGGGAGGAAGACAACGACGACGAGGAAGGAGGAAGAAGGGAGCAGGAGGAGGATGGAGGAGGGAGGAGGATGGAGAAGGATGGAGGAGGATGAAGGTGGGCGGGGTGCAGAGGAGGGAGAACGCCGACGACGAGGGGTCTCGCATCCCGTTGGTTGGGACGGCCCTGCCCCCGCCGAACTCCCCCCCGGGAGGTCCCTCTCGAGCTCGTCGTCGCAGTACTCGCTCTTCCCGTGGATCCGCGGGACCGGCGGCGGCCGCCCGTGCAGTGGTTTGGAGCCGCCGGCACGGAAAGAACGGGGTCCTGGAGAAAGAGGCTTACCTAGGGGAACAAAGAGTGACATACACATAAAAACTCGGAGATCCGCGCGGATTTCTCGGATCGGCGCTGGGCCCCCCTGGCGGCGCCTCCGGCGCCGCCCCTGGCGCGCTCCGCGCTCCAGGGAGGGGGGTCCAGCGCCAATCCGAGAAATCAGCGCGGACCTCCGAGTTTTTATGTTTATGCCACTTTTTGTTCCCCTAGGAATGCCCCCCAGACATGCGACGTCCTGACGTCTTCGGGACAGCGTCCCCGGAAATCCAGACCCTTTCCCCGGGGGCCGGTTGGTCATCCCGAGCGGTTTTGTTGACGGTCCCGAGGCCTGGCGGGGGCACCCCGAGGCCAAAAGTAGCCAAAAGCCTCCCGTCCTGATGTCTTTGCGACCGATCAAGGAATGCCCTGGGACCCCCTGCACGTTTCCCCTACATGTTACGTCGTGCGAAAGAGGGGATGGGGGGGCGGTGCGGAACAAGAGGCGCAGCAGGAGGAGGATCAGAAGCCTAAGGAGCAGGCGGAACCTGACTGGCGGGCCTGTTGCGTCGAATGCTGGGAATCAGGACGACGTGAGTCCGGCGTTGGCAGACCTGGGTGTAGTGGAACCTGGTTTAGTGATTTGTACCGGGGGCGCCCCCCCGTCCCATTTCCACTAACCGGAACTGCCGTCACCCGCAAAAACACCAGCTAGGGCAAACCTGGTTCAGTGAATCTGGCCAATTCAGGGGCTCCAGGGCCCTACCACTAACCGGGTCCTGGCTATACCCGACGTGAGTTCACAGAAGGAGAAGGTTCGCGGTCTGCTCGCCGGCAGCCGCGCCGTGGCGCCAAAGAGAGGGGGCAGGGGGACGGACCGTCGGGCGCCGGGAGGCCAACACGGATCTCGCAGAGGTAGCCGAGGACCTGCGGGCGGAACGGGGTCGACGACGACGCCGTCGACGACGACGACGACGACGACGACGACGACGACGGCGACGAGGACGGCGACGACGACGACGACGACGACGACGACGACGACGACGACGACGACGACGACGACGACGACGACGACGACGGCGACGACGACGGACGACGACAACGACGACGACTAAGACGACGACGACGACGACGACGACGACGACGACGACGACGACGACGACGACGACGACGACGACGACGACGACGACGGCGGACGACGGACTCCCGCGCCCGAGGGTCGCCGTCGCGGTCTCCGGCGGGGCAGCCCCCCCCCGCCCGTGCGGCTGCTGGACGCGGGCCCGCCCGAGGCCCGGCGGAGCGCCGCGCGGGCGTGCGCCCCCCTCGGCCCCCAGGGGCGCGGGAAGGAGGAGGAGGAGGAGGAAGCAGGAGGAGGAGGAGGAAGCAGGAGGAGGAAGAGGAGGAAGCAGGAGGAGGAGGAGGAAGAAGAGGAGGAGGATGAGGGAGGAAAGGGCAGGGAGGAGGAGGAGGGAGGAAAGAGGAGGGAGGAAAGAGGAGGGAGGAAAGAGGAGGCAGGAGGGAGGAGGGAGGGGAGGAGGGAGGGGGAGGAGGAGGAGGAGGAGGAGGATGAGGAGGAGGAGGAGGAGGAGGAGGAGGAGGCAGAGGGGGGCCTGAAAGCGGGGGGGCGGGGGGAGGGCCGGCTCGCATCGGGGGTCCCCAGGGCGGCGCGGCGACCACAGCGTCGACCTCTTTCGCTCGCCTTCACGTGCAGTAGGAGCTCGACCACCAGAAGCCGTCCACGAGAAGCCCAACCCTGAGACCCCAGGACGTCCATGGGTTCTTGGTGTGGGGACGTCATGCTCTCCTCAAGGAAGCAATCGGCTCCCAGGAAACCCAGGGCACGCTGGAGGCAAGTGGGGTGTCTCACGGCATGGGTTTCCACTGCCAGGGTGACTCTGGGCAGGCGTGGCCTTTGGCGCGCTGCTTTCGGGGGCCGCCGCGGGGCCAGACTCAAGCGCGAAAAGGCCAGTGATGGGGCCACCCCTGCGGGCCCACACCAAAGGTCACTCTGGTAAAAGGTCACGCTTACGCGTAGCCGATTCGCCTTGTCGCTCGCCCAGCCCGCCCCTCGCCCAGGACGACACCGCTGGGCTTGACCACCTTCGCCACGCGTACGGGTGCAACTTGTGCTGGGCCCCCCGCTGAGATGCAGCGCAATCGTGCGGCACAGCGCCGGACGATTCAACAGTTTGAACGCGTGTGCGTGCGTCGCTGGTGACGTCGCCTGACACAATTTTCACGGCCGTTAGGCTGGCATTCGCCACAAGCCCATTGGGGGGTCGCGAAGAGATATCGATACGACCAACAAGCACGATAAACTCGACCCTGGGAGCAAGTGCTTTCCAGACGAACGGCATGGGCCGCACGCCCTTCTTACACACAGGAAAATACCTTCGCAAGTCAAGATCTGCCCAAGCTCCGCGTTCGCGACATGTTCACCATGGTGCTCCACTGCGCTCACGAGGTGGCTCGCTTGCTGCGCTCCGGCTATGGCATATTCGGCCAGTGGCTGAAACTCGGTCGCGGCGACCGAAAGACAGGCCAGCTTCGCACTACATATTACTCATGACGTGGCGACTTAGTTCACTGAATACACCATCGACCACCAGAGGGCGCTTACCCCGACGGCGCGCGCAGTTTTTGTAATGGCGGGAGTGGTCTGGCATCGAGAAGTCTCATTCCTCAAGTCCACCGCTTCCGAGGGGGTCGGATTTGAGAGGCGAGCATACTGCCTGCGCGCCGCAGCCTTGAGTTGGACCACGTAGCCGTCTATCGGGGCCGGCCAAGAGGGGGGCGTCCAAGAGGGGGGGGCGCAAGTCATGGCCGGCGGGCGCGGCCCAGGGAAGTGCCAGGGACGCATTGAAATAAGAAGAGGCGCCATGATATCTGGGGAGACATCATGGCCCCCGCCATGATCTCCCCTCCACACCCCTACTCGTCACCCCCCTCCTGGCCGCCCCCGAGTCCAGCACGAGGGAGCCAAATAAGAATGACAAGTTGATTCGAAGCCAACAACAGCACAGGGGTCGTGCTGTGCACGGGTCGAAAGGCCACCAGAAGGAAGACGCAGTTTTGAGCCGGCGGCGCGACCACAGGCGGACGCGCTACGCCTCCCTCGTGCGAGGACGAAGAAAGGGGAAGGGAGCGGAGGGGCCATACTGGACTTTTTTCGTCGGCGGCGAGGCGGCGAACTCCGCTCCGGCGAGAAGCTAGACAGGGGCACTAACTAGCGAATTGGCCGGCGGGCAAGGAGCGGGGGGGGACGGCCGAGAGGAAGAAGGGACGCTCAGACGTCGAAGAGAGGCCATACTAGACAAGCTCAAGGTAAAATTGCCTGGGGGGATGCGATCGCACACGACCTGTTGTTGTTGAGCCATTGCAAAGCTGGTAAGTAACCGTAGCAGTTCTTTTGGAAAACGTCGGGCCCATGGCCCCATGACCATGTGCGAACGAATGAGGAGGGAGAGGGAGGAAGGAAAATGCGGGGATGAGAGGGTGAGGGTGGCGCCAGTGGCACCGCGCCGGGCTGGCGAGGCCGCGAGGAGGGCCGAGCGACAGGAACACAACAGGCGACCCGAGGCCAGACTGACGCCATGTGTGGTGAGGACCCCAGGGTCGTTTTGGTGGGGGGCAAAGAATGGCTCCTGCGGCAGGGCCCAGCCCTGCCCACCGACCAGCAGCCTGACGAGTTTCCGAAGGTCTCCACCGGCGCAACGACGCAGGCGCGCCGCGGCCCAGCAGCGACGCTGGGCCGCCGTTCTGGCTGGACTCGGGATGTCACCATGGCCTTCTCGGCTTGGCTCGCTTCCCCTCCCTCCTTCTCCCCCTCCGCGCTGCTCTGCAGTCAGGAGGCCCCACGAGGCTCCAGGAGGCCCCAGGAAGCCCCAAGAGGTTTCAGGAGGCCCCAGGACGCCCCAGGCTCATACGAAGAGACAAGCTCGTACTACTGAGACTCATTCACACCTCCTACTCGTTCACAGTCAGAGTCACTCCCAGACCTTCTATTCGAAAACTCCTGCGCCTAGACAATCCCGGTGGACCGGTCCATGCTAAAAGATGCACATATGGGGAGCTCCGCGCAGTGGATTACCTTCTGTCTTTGCCAGACGATCTAAGATGCGCTCCTCGAGGGCCCTCGCCGAGAAGAGATGCACACGTCGGAGCGTTGCCGAGCGGTCGTCTGAGAGCAATGGCGCGCGGCGGGCGCGCCGTGCCCGCACCCGCGCCGCGCCTGGGCGACGCGCGACATGCTGCCCAGAGCGCCGCCGCCCTGCTTCTGGGCCTCCGCGAACAGCTTCCGGTGCACCTCGCCGGGTGAGCCGCTTCTTTTGTGTGTTCTTCTTCTTCCTCTTCTTCTTCTTCTTCTTCTTCTTCTTCTGCTTCGAGGGCCCTCCCCCTCCCCCTCCTCCTCCTCCTCCTCCTCCTCCTCCTCCTCCTCCTCCTCCTCCTCCTCCTCCTGCTCCCCTCCTCCTCCCCTCCCCCCCTCCTCCTCCTCCTCCTCCTCCTCCTCCTCCTCCTCCTCCTCCTCCTCCTCCTCCTCCTCCTCCTCCTCCTCCTCCTCCTCCTCCTCCTCCTCCTCCTCCTCCTCCGTCTTCGAGGGCCCTCCCCTGAGCGTAGTGGACGGTGGATGAAGCGCGGCTGGGAGCCCCCAGATGGCATCGCAGGCCAACGCTGTCACTTGGCAGCTCGCACTGATGCGTTGCAAGCGCCTCATTTCACAATAAAAATGCTGGGAACACAAACAGCAACGCTTATTTCACCATTAGGAGAAACCGTTTGCACTTACAGGGAGCCAGTTCTCAGTGGGTCTCTCGGACTCGGGCTCTCCGCCGCCTCGAGCGGCGTGCGCTCGGAGCTGGAGCACAGCAGAGCCGCAGGAGAGCGAGGCGCTGTCGGTGCAGCTCCGCACGCCTACCACAGGAGAGCTCCAGCGAGCAAGAGCACAGCAGAGCCCCGGGGCCAGCGAGGCGGTGGCAGCGCAGCTGAGCATCCCCGCCGCCCTCGGACCCACTCGGGAGGGCACGGGGCCCACTCTGGGCCCGGAACACAGCCGTGGCCTCGCTCAGGCACCTGGCGGCTCGGCAGGCATCGAGGCGGCCAGCTGCTTGGCACCACGGGGCATCTGGAAGGCCGTGTCGGGGCCCCCGTGGCCGTAGACTTGCCATCGCTCGGGAGTCCATGGCCCGCGCGTGCTTCGGTGTGGCACTTCTTGCCCGCGAGAAGACCCAGGATGCGGGGAGCGGAGGGTGCCATAAACGTAAAAACTCCGAGGTCCGCGCGGATTTCTCGGATCCGCGCTGGACCTCACTGGCGACGCCCCCGGCGCCGCCCCTGGCGCGCTCCGCGCGCCAGGGAGGAGGGCCCAGCGCCGATCCGAGAGATCCGCGCGGACCTTCGAGTCTGAATGTTTACGTCGTCCTTCGCTCCCCTAAAGGATGCCCCTGGATGGCCCTCGTCGAGGGACGGAGTGCGCACGCCCGAGCGCTGCCAAGCAGAACGACTGCAGCCGAAGCAGGGCCACGGGATTGATGGGCGCCTGTTTTCCACCACCACCACCACCATGAGTTGGAGGGGGAGGGGGTGCTCCTGCTCCTCCTCCTCCTCCTCCTCCTCCTCCTCCTCCACTTCCTCCTCCTCCTCCTCCTTCTCCTCCTCCTCCTCCTCCTCCTCTTCGTCCTCCTCCTCCTCCTCCTCGTCTTCCTCCTCCTTCCCCCCCATCCAACTTATGGTGGTGGAAAACAGGCCCATCAGGGATGCTCCTGCCTCCTCCTCCTCCTCCACTTCCTCCTCCTCCTCCTCCTCCTCCTCCTCCTCCTCCTCCTCCTCCTCCTCCTCTTCCATCCTCCTCGTCTTCTCCTCCTTCCCCTCTTCCTCCTCCACTTCCTCCTCCTCCTCCTCCTCCTCCTCCTCCTCCTCCTCGCCCTCCTCCTCCTCCTGCTCCTCCTCCTTCCCCCCCATCCAACGTATGGTGGTGGAAAACAGGCCCATCAGCGATGCGCGGGCGGAGGGCACGAGGAGCCCCTCCGCCGGCAGAGCCCGACGCGCTGCAGAGAGAGACGCCTCGGAGCGAGGGACACGCCAGTCGGCGGCGGGCACACGGAGGAGGAGGAGGAGGAGGAGGAGGAGGAGGAGGGGGAGGAGGAGGAGGGGGAGGAGGGGGGGGAGGAGGAGGAGGAGGAGGAGGGGGAGGAGGAGGAAGAGAAGGAGGAGGAGGAGGAGGAGGAGGAGGAGGAGGAGGAGGAGGAGGAGGAGGGAGGGAGGGAGGGAGGGAGGAGGAGGAGGCACAGGGGGGAACCTTTAGATCCGACTCCCCAAAACAAGATTCGAGCGGCGGGATTTGAGCTCGTTTCGGCCTCCGGGGGCCCTCGCCGGGCCTCGGGAGCGTCAAGAAACGACTCTGGACGAGAAACCGGCTCTGGGGAAGTGGTCCGGACCTCCGGGGCCCACGCCCCATACACATTGGAGCAGCCCCAAGCGCGAAGAACCCTGGCTCCACGGCGGGGGCTTGCTCTAGACGCGGAGGCGTCCAAGGGGAGGGGGTGGCGTCCCAAAGGGGGGGGGTGCAAACCATGGCCCGAGGCACTTGCGCGGCTCAGGGGGCGGCCAGGGACGCATGGAAATCAGAAGAGGCGCCACGAGATCTGGGGAGACGTCATGCCCCCCGCCATGATATCCCCCCCCAAGTCTTAGGTCGGGCATGTCCTCCTACAGACAGAACTTGTACAAAACGCAAAACATACCCTCAAAAATGCTCAAGACTATTTCTTGACAACTGTTGGATACTCCCCCCTGTGTCCCTGTGGAGGGGCACGCCCGACTGAGCCCTAGTCGTCACCCCCCTCTCGGCCGCCCCCGAGGAAGCCCTCTTGCCAGCTGCCCGCCGGGTGGAAAGCCAAACCCGGGGGGGTGGGTCGAGAGAAGGATTGCAAAAAAAAAGATTGCAAACAAAAGAAGGATTGCAACGAAGGATTGCAAAAAAAACCCTTGGTTTTTTTGCAATCCTTGATTTTTTTGCAATCCTTTTTTTTGCAATCCTTCGACCGTGGGCACACCCTCGGGAGGCCTGGCCCCGCTCCTGCGGGGCGAGGACTCAGCAGGAACCACGGGCTGTCAGAGAGCTCCCCGTGGATCCCTAAAAGGGCTTGACGGCTCTTCACCGAGGGACTCGTGGGGGCCGAGCCAGGTGAGTCCAGGCACGTGCAGAGGAGTCCAGGTACGTGCAGATCAATCGAGGTAGATGCAGGTGAATCCGGGCAAATCCGAGTAAATCCCGAGACCTTCAGGGACCGTTGGAGCACATGGCGGCCGCTCTCTAGCGAGTCGAAGGACGGCAGAAGTCGTTGAGCCTTTGGCGAGTGGACGGGGCCTCGAGATCCGCGCTCCGTGGCCGGCAACACGGCTTCTGAGATGGCTCCAGAGGGGCTCCGACACGCCAGAGAGGCCTCCGAGCACCCCAGGTCGCCTTCGAAACGGCCCCCAAGACGCCGAGACGGGGCCCGAAGAGAGCCTCCAGAGGCAAACGGATACGGCTGCTCCCCAGGTGTTTGCCTGAGTTCCGCGTCCTCGCCTTTTCGGGCGTCTGCAGATCCGAAGCAGTGCGAGAAGCCCCCCCAGACTGGCAGAGGACGGCCCAAGGGGACCCCGAGAGGGCCTGAAGACGGCCCAGGACGGACCCAAGACTGCCCGAGAGGCCCCCAAGATGGGGATCAAAAAAAGGCCCCCGGGAGCCTTGAGAAAGCGCCGAGAGGCTGCCCCCTGAGCCTAAAAGAGGCTCCCAAGAAGCCCCGCACAGGGCACGGAAGGAGGGGAGCACGAACCAGCAAGAACTACACGCCGGCCGCAAGCCGAGAAGCCGCCAACAACACGCACGAAATCGGAGGCCGCACATGCGTTCTTCGGGGGGCCAGCGGAAAGGCGCAAGCCTCGTGGACAAAACCACAAGCGTGCGGAGCTCCGCGTGGGGACTTCCTGGGTCGGCGTCGACGACCGTCCCAACATCCCCATCCAGTCGTGCCTCCGGCGCCACCTCTGGCGCAGTCCGCGCGCTGGGCAGGAGGGTGCGGGAAAATAGGGGGGGGGGCCGCGCCGACGCCAGGAATCCGCGCGGACGTCCGAAAGCCAATCATCATGCCACGTTGGGGTTCGGAGTTCAAGTCTTGGCCATGGCCTCGCGACTTGGCGGGGAGCCGTTGCGCAACGAGATCGGGGCCCAGGGCTGGGCATGACGGAGGCCATTCGACAGGCGATTGGCAATCTCCCTCTTCCGGCCTTGTGCCCCTCCTCAGTGTCCACCTTCAGGGGCATCCTCCGCAGGGGGGTGCGGTTGCAAGAAAGAAGAGCAGCAGCACGAGCAGCAAGGAGAGGGGGGAGAACGTCGGCGACGGCGACGACGGCCGCAGCAGTGGCGACGACGCCGACGAGATGACGGAGGAGCACTGACGAGAAGAGGAGGGGGAGGAGGAAGCCGCTGCCATCGAGCATCTGGTGCACAAGGCACCAAGGGCGGCAACGAACGTGGAGCCCTTCCGTGGGCCCCCGCGAACTTTCCCTGCTTACATCTCCCATACCATTACATCCCCGCTTCTTTCTCCACCTCCATGACCTATCGCGCCGCATCTTGCACGCAGTACGACGGCGACCACATCCACCACGGCATCGACAACAGAACCAGCGTGGCACCGCCAAGAACGACAACAGACAACTGAAGCTCGAACCCTACTACGAGTGCCCAGTGCACGACGCAGCCACCACGACCAACCACCGACATAATGACTGACTAACACTGGGAACCAATTAACGATCCCCATCCTCCGTGATCGCTGGCACTCAGTATAATCAGTTAATGATAGCACCCAAACCTTTCAATTCAGTTGAAAAACTCAGGAGAGGGGGGCGCAGCGGTGGGCGTAAGATGAGTAAGACACCCCAAGAGAGGCCTCAGGAGTCTCGCAGACAGTCCAAGTCCCTGAGACAGCCCTGAGTCTTGTTGGAATCATATTCGGATCTTGGTGGGATCCCGCGCAGAGGGGCCTGGGGACGGGATATCACTTCCTGGGG
>CAUYUJ010001132.1:0-35000 GCA_963575745.1 Prorocentrum cordatum | reverse complement strand
GGCCCACCGTGGGGCAGAGAACGCGGGCGTACCACAGGCACGTTCTGCAGCCTGCTGGAGCGTCGAACGCCGGCGCCCAGTCAGCGACTGTGTGGGCACTTGTCCTCCAGGCGAAACAGCTTGTGGAGAGCCAGCGCCTCTCTCGCGATCACTCGGGGCGACACGGGAAAAATGCCAAGAAAGCCTACGGTGCTAAGAGCGTACATGCTATGCTGAACTGAGAGCAGCTGAGGAGCAGCACCGGAGGATGTGAGTTCGATGCCACGCTGCCACCATGCCGCACCGGACTGGGACCACTGGAATTCGAGATCCTCGGCGGGCCGAACTGCACCCCAAGATATGGGGTGGCTCCTTGAAGATCAAATTGCCGACACGCCGGGAGATGAGCGTCAAACCAAGCGCGGGTGCGAGCAGCCAAAACTGTTACGCAGTCAGCCCAAAGTGGCACTATGCAGCACTTGCTTTCCTGCGGCCTGGGCAGGGCATGCTCGCGGATCTGCTCGAAACGGGGCATGCCGGAAGCAAGAGTGCGACGCCGAGGGGGCACAATGCCAACAGCATAGGCGCGCACACCTACGCCTCCGGGGGTGTCTCCTCGGGGTGGCTCCTCGACGGCCGCAGGGAGCAGCCTCGCCACAGGGTCGACAAGCAACGCCCACACAGACCCCGAGAGGGGGCACCCCTGGAGGACTCCGCGACACAGGAGGAGGAAAAGGAGGAGGAGGAGGAGGAGGAGGAGGAGGAGGAGGAGGAGGAGGGGGAGGAGGAGGAGGAGGAGGAGGAGGAGGAGGAGGAGGAGGAGGAGGAGGAGGAGGAGGAGGAGGAGGAGGAGGAGGAGGACTGAAGACTGTAAAAAGACGATGTCTTCCCAACAAGCAGACCAAGGAACGGTGAGAAGACCACGTCGGCCGTGACTCGCTGCCCGCACGAGACGGCTCGGTGCGTAGGGTGGCATGGTCCCCTGAAGCCTTCACCGTTATTTCAGGTTCCTCGGCCAGGAAAACCACGACCAACCCTGCCGAATCGAGCGGCATGCGCAACCGGACTGTACGAATACGACAAGCCCAGGGCGGGTGGACACAAGGTCCCATGGGGTTCACGGGCCACACGACCCCACCTCCCGACCAAATGCGCAATCCCCGTGCCTGGTACCCACCTCCAGGCCACGGGCGCAGCTAAGGCGCCACATGCGGACAAGCAAACTGCTTGCCGCTGGTTCCGAAAATTGGACCCGGTTGCTTCTCTCCTTGCCTGCTGCAGCGAGCAGCCCTGATAGTATGCCCTGTACGTGAAGACTGAGTACCAGGATACGGTACCCAGTGCCCACGCGTAGGGCGGAGGAGGAGGAGGAGGAGGAGAAGGGGGAGGAGGAGGAGGAGGAGGAGGAGGAGGAGGAGGAGGAGGAGGAGGAGGAGGAGAAGGAGGAGGAGGAGGAGGAGGAGCAGTTGGATCTGCCGTAGGAGGAGCAGTTGGATCTACCGTGGCCCCGGGGACGGAAATAGAGGGAGTGCAGGAGGCTGAGAGATCCCTGCGGGATGTCATGGCGACGCAAGACCTCGAACGACCACTGGTGTCCAACAGAGGGGGACGCTGCTGCTACATCAAAGGCTACGAGGCGTGGCCAATGTGTATCAGCGTTGATGTCAACGCTACGGGCGCGAGCACTGGCGTCCATGAAGACTACACTGCGGGCGAAGTTCCACCCTATACCAAAGCCGCGCTGGCTCTTATAAACCCTCTTCGCCATAAGATCGCGTAAGAGAAGGTTGGCGGCGCTGGCAATGATCTTAGAGTCAGAATTTCGGAGCGACAGGGATCTTACTTGGCTGGCCTGGCGAACGCAGTCGAACATGTCTTCAGGGCGGGAGCCCTTGGGAAGAAATGCAGACACCGAATCGCTCAAAGCAAGCGGAACAGGGTCCCCTCGGAACAGGTGAAAGCATTAGACCGTGCAGCGTGTCCAACTGCTCAGGGAGGGCGGCGCAAGCTTTATAAGTGAACCCGTCTGGTCCTGGAGCGGTGGCGCGATGAGGGGCAACGATAGGGGGGGACTGGCATACGGGGGGATGCATCGACCTGGGATCGACGATACAGCGCCGATAGATCGGCGACAGGCCCCCGGTAGTGAGTCCGCACCTTCCTGTGAAGGCTGGGGCTGTCGGGCCCCATATCGGCGATGAACGGGCGGTTGGGGATCGATGCATCCCCCCCCATTGAGGGGGCCCTAGGACACACAAATAAATGCACACAAATAAAAGGATTCTCCATATTTTCCCATATTTTCTGGGTTTCTGTCTTTCCCCCCCCTTCCCATATTTTTACCTAACAGCGTTTGCTGATAGGTTTCTAGTAGGGTCAAAAGAGAGCATCTGGACTCCACAGGGGGGTCTGGGCGGGTGCCGGGGAGGAGAACCGGGAATCGTTTTTCGCCAACAGTCACACACTTCGTGCTCTTCGACCTCCCAGAACTCCATTCCCGGGCCACATTCTGGAAAACAGGGAACAGAGCCGGGCTCGCTTTTCGCCAACAGTCACACACTTCGTGCTCTTCGACCTCCCAGAACTCCATTCCCGGGCCACATTCTGGAGAACCGGGAACAGAGCCGGGCTCGTTTTTCGTCAACAGTCACACACTTCGTGCTCTTCGACCTCCCAGAACTCCATTCCCGGGCTACATTTTGAGTGCCCGGAGCCAACTGTAGGCCACTTCGTGCTCTTCGAGTTCCCAGAACTCCATTCCCGGGCCACATTTTGGATGCCCGGAGCCAACTGTAGGCCACTTCGTGCTCTTCGAGTTCCCAGAACTCCATTCCCGGGCCACATTTTGGATGCCCGGAGCCAACTGTAGGCCACTTCGTGCTCTTCGAGTTCCCAGAACTCCATTCCTGGGCATGATTTTGAATGCCCGGAGCCAACTGTAGGCCACTTCGTGTTCTTCTAGTTCCCAGAACTCCATTCCTGGGCCACATTTTGAATGCTGAGGCAGGCTGATGCTGCGGCCGAGGCAGGCTGAGGCTGAGGCAGGCTGAGGCTGAGGCCGAGGCTGAAGGCAGACTGAGGCTGAGGCTGAAGCAGACTGAGGCTGAGGCTGAGGCAGGCTGAGGCTGAGGCTGAAGCAGGCTGATGCTGAGGCAGGCTGAGGCTGAGGCTGAGGCTGATGCAGGCTGAGGCTGAGGCAGGCTGAGGCTGAGGCCGAGGCTGAAGGCAGACTGAGGCTGAGGCTGAAGCAGGCTGAGGCTGAGGCTGAGGCAGGCTGAGGCTGAGGCAGGCTGAGGCTGAGGCTGAGGCAGGCTGAGGCTGAGGCTGTGACTGCGACTGCCGTTGCCGCTGCGACTGTCATCGCGAATGCGACTACGACTGCGAGAACAGCAGAATTCTACAACTGGATTTTCATCTGAATCTTAAGGGGAATGCTTTCAGATATGCTTCTACATATCGCTGTTAGGTTGCTTTGCCGGGATAATCCCATATTTTCCGGGGGAATCGACGATTAATTGTGTCTGTGTGTTTCTTCCCCTCCTGACCCATGCCTATCCCCCCCTCTCGTTGCCCCCGACTCGAGGGCCTTGCCCAGGCCGGCGCGAGACGGGATGGGAAGACCAGCGGTGTCAGATCCGTTCGCGCACGGAGGTCCGAGCCGTCGACATTAGTCTCGCGGCCAGTCGGGGTCCACGCGCCTGGCCCGGAGAAAGCCCAGTCCGACTACCTACCAGACCACCCCAACCCAACCCGAAGACCCGAAAGGCGGGTCGGAGGGGGGTACACACTGGAAATCGATGGTATATTCGGGCCTTCGGGTTGGGTTGGGGTGGTTTGGTGGGTGGTGACATTCCCAGTGAGACGACAGCACAGCGCGGACATCTTCGCCCGAGCGGGCGACAGGACTGCTACCTTAATCGCCTGCGAGCATCTCAGGACGGACGCCGCGTAGCATTTGGTCGGGCATGACAAATAGAAATAGTCACAAGAATACTCCCAAATGGTAAAACATAAATGTTGAAAAGTCCCCCTGCTATTTTGTTGACTATTGTTGGATTTTCCTCCTGTAGAGGGACAGGCCCGGCTTAAACATAGACGCCTGCTGGGCTAGCGTGGCGGCGCGAGATTAGCGGCGCAACAGGGCAGCAGCACCCGTGTCTCTGACAAGTGCTCCGAAGGCTGCCGGTTCAAGGAGGGAGAGTTGCGAGGGGGGAGAGGTGGAGGAACCGGGCGCCCAGAGCAGTCGTGGCTTTCAAAGCGGCCCCTGTCTCGAGGTCTTGCCTCTAAATGGCTCTGGAAATGGCTCGCAGTCAGCGAGCTTCCAGCGCATTAGGGTCTCGGGAGGTCAGTGGGAGGCCTTGGAGCTTATTGCGGGTCTCCCGGGCGGTTTCCCACATGAACCCCTCAGCGCACTGCCAACGGAGCACGTCTGGAAGATGGCCGATATCGGCGGCAGCAAGTAGGGCGGCAAGTTTCTCGCGATAGCGAGGGTCAAGGAAAGTAGAATCGGGGATCCGACGCTCAGGTGTTGTACCCATGCCGCGGTTTTGGAAGGAGAGGGAAAGCAACGCGTGATCGCTCAAACGGGTATCAGACATGTGGCATGGGCCCACATGTACCTCCATAGCGGCATCACCCTTGAGCATAAATTCCGGTGGCGTTCCTGAGAACACCTGGTCCAGCGCTTCAGCTGTGCAGTGCTGTCGGCAGAAGTGCGTCGGGAGATCTGTGGTGACCTCCGTCGCAGCCAGCATCGGCGGGCGCCAAAAGCTGGCCTGTGGCTGCACACATGCGTCCACGGCGAGACGTGCAGTCGAGGGCTCGGGGTTCGGGTGGCTGACAGGCGGCCCAGAGCCCAGACCCCCGACTTCATGACTTTTTCATGACGCGACCCCCAGAGGTCTGGACCCATTCCCCGGGACCGGTTTTTCATTCTGAATCGTTTTTTCACGGTCCCGAGGCCCAGTAAGGGCCCCCAGAGGGCGAGAATACTGACAAAAACCTCCCGTCGTGATTTTTTCCTGACGCGAGGGGGTCTGGGGGGACAGGTTGAAGTCGCCAAGCGCCACGAACGTCCGCTGAAGTGGAGCGGCGCGACACCACGCTGGCAGGCCTCACCAGCGTCCGCAGGCAGCGTGCAGGCGGTCCGCGGGCCGCTCGCAGTTGTGCACGCTCACGATGGCAATGGAGAACGGTGCGTCTTGGGGTGGGCGTGTGGCCTGCAACACCTGCGCCCTGCCAGGAGCGAGTCCCTGTGGGCCCTCGAGGAGGAGGAGGACGAGGAGGAGGAGGAGGAGGAGGAGGAGGAGGAGGAGGAGGAGGGGGGGGAGCAAAGGAGGAGGAGGAGGAGGAGGAGGAGGAGGAGGAGGAGGAGGAGGCGTCGGGACGCCCCGAGAGCCTGGGCGATGTGTTTTGTTTGTCTCTTGCTTCTGGGGGGCGTGCGGGCCAACGAGGGCGCTGGGCACCCACCCGGGCGGCCCGCCCAGCAGCGCCCCGAAGGCCCAGCCGGCCGCCGCGGGCCCGTGGCGCTCGCCGCCTCTGGGAGGAAGCCGGGACGAGCACAGCATCGGACGAGGACGCAATGGCAGGCAGCCCAGACCCCGTCGGGTCATGAAACGATCACGGCGGGAGGTTTTTCGCCATTCTCGCCCTCTGGGGGCCCTTACCGGGCCTGGGGGCAGTCAAAAACAACGATTCTGAGTGAAACACTGGTCCCGGGGAATGGGTCCAGACCTCTGGGGGTCGCGTCATGAAAAAATCATGACGTCGGGGGTCTGGGATGTGATGGGTCGAATCTTTGAGTGGCCCAAATGGGGGTCCAGCTGAAAGGGGGTGGTGCAATAGATGTGGGGCAATTGTATTGCAAATGTGTTGCGCCAGAGAATGGTACTGCATTGTATTGCAAGTAACGCATTGCACGCGAAAGCCCAGCAATACATGTACGCCCCGGAATGTATTGCACGCCCCAAATGTATTGCATCTATTGCACCAAATCTATTGCACCATCCCCTTGTCGCTGGACCCCCTTTTGGGCCAACCCGAGAAATCAAAAAATCGAATCGAATCGGAAACGGGTCGAATCGCCGGCGAATCGTCCCGAGTCAGATCGAAATCGGATCGCCGCGCCAGGTTCCGGCTGGCACCTGCTGGTGCTGGTGGAACGGAACGGATCGAGCCGAATCGGAATCGCGGCCCCAGCTGGCGAGTCGAATCGCATCGCATCGACTAGGCGGCCCTGCATGGCGGGTTCCAGAGACCCTGAACCCAAAAATGTTGTCATCTCTCGGGGGCGCATTTTGTTGCTTCCGCAGGTTTCCGCCGGCCTTCCGCCGGCTTCCGCCGGCGGAGCCGCCCTCGCTTCACTTCCGCCGCCGACCGCCGAACTGCCGCCGCCTTCCGCCGCGGAAGAGATGGTAACTCCTTCGATCCTCGGAGGCAAGGCCATTGCTGGAACGCTCCACATCGAGAATCCCTGAGACCTGGCGGGTCTGGAGGATGGGGCGCCGCGGCCTTCTCGGAGCGTCCCGGATCGGGCGTCGCCCACTCGGGGGTGATAAATGTAGGGGGGGACACAAAAGCATTTTTCGGGCCCTGGCCCTCGAGGGCCCCTCAGGGGCCCTAAAGGGCCCTTTTTCTACACCCTCGCTGCCCCCCCATGTATCGCCCCATCATGACGCGACGCCCAACAGGAACGCTCCGAGAGCGTTCCGGAACGCTCTGTGACGGCTTGTCCTCGTTTTCTTTTTTTCCCAACCATCCTGTGGTGTTGGGTCCTCGTTTTGAAGAGACGGTGCCCCGCGTTCAACCCCTCCTCCTCCCGCTGCCCCCTCCCTCCTGCCATCATCATCCTTCCCTGCGTTTCACCCACCCAGTACAGCGCTTCGTAGCCCCATAGGAGCTCCGCCGAAGGCCCCAGTACCCGCGCCCGCATGCGTCACCCACACCCAATTCGGCACACCCCTCACACGCTTCGTGGCTCCATAGGAGCTCCACCGAAGGCCCCAGTGCCCGCGCCCGCATGCGTCACGCACACCCATTTCGGCACACCCCTCACACGCTTCGTGGCTCCATAGTAGGGAGCTCCACCGAAGGCCCCAGTGCCCGCGCCCGCATGCGTCACCCACACCCATTTCGGCACACCCCTCACACGCTTCGAGGCTCCATAGGGAGCTCCACCGAAGGCCCCAGTGCCCGCGCCCGCATGCGTCACCCACACCCATTTCGGCACACCCCTCACACGTTTCGTGGCTCCATAGGGAGCTCCACCGAAGGCCCCAGTGCCCGCGCCGCATGCGTCCCCACACCCATTTCGGCACACCCCTCACACGTTTCGTGGCTCCATAGGGAGCTCCACCGAAGGCCCCAGTGCCCGCGCCGCATGCGTCCCCCACACCCATTTCGGCACACCCCTCACACGTTTCGTGGCTCCATAGGGAGCTCCACCGAAGTAGTGCCCGCGCCCGCATGCGTCCCCACACCCATTTCGGCACACCCCTCACACGTTTCGTGGCTCCATAGGGAGCTCCACCGAAGGCCCCAGTGCCCGCCCGCATGCGTCACCCACACCCAATTCGGCACACCCCTCACACGCTTCGTGGCTCCATAGGGAGCTCCGCCGAAGGCCCCAGTGCCCGCCCGCATGCGTCACCACACCCAATTCGGCACACCCCTCACACGTTTCGTGGCCCCATAGGGAGCTTCGAAGGCCCCAGCATGCGTCCATTTCGGCACACCCCTCACACGTTTCGTGGCCCCATAGGGAGCTCCACCGAAGGCCCCAGTGCCGCGTCACCCACACCCATTTCGGCTCACACATAGGGAGCTGCAGTCACACCACACCCATTTCGGCACACCCCTCACACGTTTCGTGGCTCCATAGGGAGCTGCGCCGCATGGTACCCATTCGGGTTTCGTGGCCCATAGGGAGCCACCGAAGGCCCAGTGCCCGCGCCCGCATGCGTCAGCCACACCCATTTCGGCACACCCCTCACACGTTTCGTGGCCCATAGGGAGCTCCGCCGAAGGCCCCAGTGCCCGCGCCCGCATGCGTCAGCCACACCCATTTCGGCACGCCCCTCACGCGTTCCGTGGCCCCATAGGGAGCTCCGCCGAAGGTCCCAGTGGGTGTGCCCGCATGCGTCCCGCACACCCATTTCGGCACACCCCTCACACGTTTCTTGGCCCCATAGAGAGCTCCACCGAAGGCCCCAGTGGGTGTGCCCGCATGCGTCCCGCACACCCATTTCGGCACACCCCTCGTACGTTTCGTGGCCCCGTAAGGGGCTCCACCGAGAAGATATTCACAATTGCAATATTCACAATTGCATATGGTTGGGCCCTTCGCCCGGATTTTTTGTTTTTCCCCAACCATCCTGTGGTGTTGGGTCCTCGTTTTGAAGAGACGGTGCCCCGCGTCTCCTTCCTCCTCTCCTCCTCCGCCTCCTCTCCTCTCCTCTCTTCTCCTCCTCCTCCCCCTCCTCCTCCCTCCTCCCCCTCTTCCCTGCGTTTCACCCACCCAGTACAGCGTTTCGTAGCCCCATAGGAGCTCCACCGAAGGCCCCAGTACCCGCGCCCGCATGCGTCACCCACACCCAATTCGGCACACCCCTCACACGTTTCGTGGCTCCATAGGGAGCTCCACCGAAGGCCCAGTGCCCGCGCCCGCATGCGTCACCCACACCCATTTCGGCACACCCCTCACACGTTTCGTGGCTCCATAGGGAGCTCCACCGAAGGCCCCAGTGCCCGCGGCCGCATGCGTCACCCACACCCATTTCGGCACACCCCTCACACGTTTCGTGGCTCCATAGGGAGCTCCACCGAAGGCCCCAGTGCCCGCGCCCGCATGCGTCACCCACACCCATTTCGGCACACCCCTCACACGTTTCGTGGCTCCATAGGGAGCTCCACCGAAGGCCCCAGTGCCCGCGCCCGCATGCGTCACCCACACCCATTTCGGCACACCCCTCACACGCTTCGTGGCTCCATAGGGAGCTCCACCGAAGGCCCCAGTGCCCGCGCCCGCATGCGTCACCCACACCCATTTCGGCACACCCCTCACACGTTTCGTGGCTCCATAGGGAGCTCCACCGAAGGCCCCAGTGCCCGCGCCCGCATGCGTCACCCACACCCATTTCGGCACACCCCTCACACGTTTCGTGGCTCCATAGGGAGCTCCACCGAAGGCCCCAGTGCCCGCGCCCGCATGCGTCACCCACACCCATTTCGGCACACCCCTCACACGTTTCGTGGCTCCATAGGGAGCTCCACCGAAGGCCCCAGTGCCCGCGCCCGCATGCGTCACCCACACCCATTTCGGCACACCCCTCACACGCTTCGTGGCTCCATAGGGAGCTCCACCGAAGGCCCCAGTGCCCGCGCCCGCATGCGTCCCCCACACCCATTTCGGCACACCCCTCACACGTTTCGTGGCCCATAGGGAGGAAGGCCCCAGTCCACCGACCCAGGCCTCACACTGCCCAGCATGCGTCACCCACACCCATTTCGGCACACCCCTCACACGTTTCGTGGCTCCATAGGGAGCTCCACCGAAGGCCCCAGTGCCCGCGCCCGCATGCGTCAGCCACACCCATTTCGGCACACCCCTCACACGTTTCGTGGCTCCATAGGGAGCTCCACCGAAGGCCCCACTGCCCGCGCCCGCATGCGCAGCCACACCCATTTCGGCACACCCCTCACACGTTTCGTGGCCCCATAGGGAGCTCCGCCGAAGGCCCCAGCGCCCGCGCCCGCATGCGTCACCCACACCCATTTCGGCACACCCCTCACACGTTTCGTGGCCCCATAGGGAGCTCCACCGAAGGCCCCAGTGCCCGCGCCCGCATGCGTCAGCCACACCCATTTCGGCACGCCCCTCACGCGTTCCGTGGCCCCATAGGGAGCTCCGCCGAAGGTCCCAGTGGGTGTGCCCGCATGCGTCCCGCACACCCATTTCGGCACACCCCTCACACGTTTCTTGGCCCCATAGAGAGCTCCACCGAAGGCCCCAGTGGGTGTGCCCGCATGCGTCCCGCACACCCATTTCGGCACACCCCTCGTACGTTTCGTGGCCCCGTAGGGGGCCCCACCGAGAAAATATTCACAATTGCAGTATTCACAATTGCATATGGTTGGGTCCGTCGCCAGGATCATTTTTTTTGGCCCCGTCTGGCCATCTCTCCCTGGGGGGGAGGGGGGCAGGCCCGGACCCTCCGGCGGCGTGGCGTCTTCTCGTGGCTGTTTGCCACGCGCATGGCCATTCGTACTGTCACCGTACGCGTTGCTGGTATTGCGCAGGGCTGGACCTAAACCGTGTTTTCTGTCTTCGTGCTGTGTTCGCTTTCCCTCGTTCTGTCGCCGCCCCGCCGTGGCGTCAAAACGAGACCGAAACGAAAACGGCCCACGAAAGCGCACACAAGCACTGCTTAGGTCGAGCCCCTGGCGTTGCGACTCGTCTTCCTCCTCCTCTCCTCGGTAGCAGTGGTCGTGCAATGTTTTTCTCTTCGTGTTTCTTCCTCGTTTTCTCGCTCTTCTTCCATCCAGGCGCTCGTTTTCTCGTTTCTCGTTCCCTCGTTTCTCTCTGTCCTTACTGTTGTGTGCTTCTTCTTCTTCTTCTTCTTCTTCTTCGTTTCCTCGCTCTTCCTCCATCCGGGCGCTCGCTTTCTCGTTTCTCGTTTCCTCGTCTCTCTGTGCCCTTCCGGCTGCTTCCCGTGTTCTCGTTTCCTCGTTTCTCGTTTCCTCGTTTCCTCGTTCCCTCGTTTCTCGTTTCTCGTTTCTCGTTTCCTCGTTTCTCGTTTCCTCGTTTTCTCGTTTCCTCGTTTCCTCGTTTCTCTGTGTGTGTGCTTCCTCTTCGCTCTCCCGTCCCTCCTCCATCCGGGCGCTCGCCTCCCCCGACGTCGACCCCCCTGGGGGGCCGCTCTCGGGCCCCCAGAGGGGCTCTCTCGCAGGCGGAGCTGGGGCGAGCAGCTGGCCCTGGGGAGAGCACTGCTGCCATCCTGAGGGGGTCTCCTCCTCCTCCTCCCCCTCCTCCTCCTCCTCCTCCTCCTCTTCCTCCTCCTCCTCCTCCTCCTCCTCCACCTCCTCCTCCTCCTCCTCCCATCCTGCTACCATCCTGAGGGGGTCTCCTCTCTCTTTTTTTTGCTCATCGCATTCTTCGCCTTCTTCGCAGAAAAAAGCTGGCCCTCAGGAGAGCACTGCTGTTATCTTGAATGTGTCTCCTCTTTTGTTTGTTCATCGCATGCTTCGCCTTATTCGCGGTACCGCGACAACTACTTATGGGGTCCCTCTTACTACTGCTGGCAGTAGTATCATTCGTACTGGCAGTACTCCTCTTGCCAATCGCAGGCCCCTTCGCCTTCGCGTCATTACGTGTCTTCCATCCGAGCGTTTGTCCTAGGTGTCGGCCTTTGAGGACCGCCTTCGGGCGCATAGCTTTCAAAAGCGGGTCCGGGGCGAAAAATTCGCCCGAGGGAAGGGATCGGGACGTCCTGGGCCGCGCATCGAAACAAAAAAAACAGGCCGTCGGATGTGTTTTGGGGGGGGGACAGGCTCGGAGGAGAAGACAGCGAGCTGGAATCGGCGACACATCGCCGAGAGGTCAGCGACACATCCCCGATGGCGATACCTCACGTTCCAGGGCGGGGCTTTGGGGGCATAGGCCCCCGATCGGCGAGGAATGGACGATTATGGATCAAGAAGCTCTCACCCCCCCTGGACCAGCCCCCACCTGCCGCTGCCCTTCCCCAGACATCATCCGACGTCGCGATTCTGTGTTAGCAGCGTGGCCCCCCAGAGATAGGAACCCCTCTCCGGGGACGGGATTCTCGCGCCGAGTGGCCCTGCGAGGGCCCCCCGAGGGCCGAAAGGCACCAAGAACTCTCCTTCGAAGTCTTGTCCACGCTGGTTGCCCCCCGGCTCCAGGCGCACCTCCCGACCCGAGCCGCACCAGCGAGGCTCCCCGCGGCACGGTCAGGCAGCCGCCCCCGAGCCCCGCGCCGTCGAAATCGCCGCGGGCCTCGCCGTCAGGGCCGAGCAAGGCGGCGGGGAACCAGCCCGGGGGCCCCGCGAGCTCGGCGGCGAGCGCCCAGGGCCCGGCCCGCGCCTCCGGCAGCACCACCACGGCGGCGCCCTCCGCCACTGTCAGGCAGGCGCGGGCCGCGCCCGCGCCGTCGAAGTCGGCGAGCATCCTGCGGAGGAGAAGAGGAGAAGGAGGAGGAGGAGGAGGAGGAGGAGGAGGAGGAGGAGGACGAGGAGGAGGAGGAGGAGGAGGAGGACGACGAGGACGAGGAGGCATCCTGCCCAGCGACGCGCCGCGCGGCGGCGCTGGGCGGCCGCCGTGGCCGGCGCCAGGCCCGCAGGGAGGGGCGCGGGGGGGGCCCGCGCCGCGGCTCGCGGGCGGCGGCGCCGCGGCCGTGGCGGCGGGCGCCCAGGGCGGGAGCGTCGGCGGCGGGGGGGGGTCACAGGGCGGCCGCGGGGCGGCCTCGGCCACGGCGGCCTCCGCCGCGCAGGCCTCCGCGGCCCCAGCCCGCGGAGGCTCCGCGGGCTCGGCCGTCCGCGCAGCGGCCGTGCCGCGCGCCGCCGCCGCCGCCGCGCCCGCCGCAGCCCCCGCCCAGGCCGCCGCGGCGGCGGCCGCCTCGGGGGCAACAAGGGGTCGGGGCGACCGCGCACCGCTGTCTGCAATGTTATGGGGGGGGCGTTCTCTGGGAGGGCGCGCCGCTGGTTTTACCAGGGAAGGTGGGGGGGGGGGGGGGGGGGGCCTCCCCCCGCTTTTCCCGCTTCGCCGTCCAGGACCGCCCCCCCTTCGCACCTATTTTTGGCCCGCCGTGTGGATCCCCGCCCTTCCCTTCCCCCGCCTCCACCCCTCGTCCAAAAGAGGGCGAAGCTTACTCGGGCTAAGCCAGGACCCCCCATTCTTTTAGCAAGGACTGGAGTCGAAACCACCCCAGCCCGAACACTAACACCCTAGTTACCCTTAACACCCCAACAACTCTACCCCAAACATGAGCAGCCAGCCGAACCCGAACACCGTAGCACCAGCACTAGCACAGTAACACCCTAATCCCAACCCATTTGTCCTGACCGTAAGCGCCCAGACCATGGTACCATAAACTCCTAAGTATAACGCCGGCGCCCGAATCATATCCCTAAACACTCTAACCCTAACAGCCTAACGCAAACCCTCACGCACTCACCCCCCCCAACCCGAACACCCTTACAGCCCGACCCGAACACCAAAACCGCATCCCCTTAACACTACGATAAACACCCGAACCCCAACACAGTCCCCACTACCCGACCGCTAAACCATATCCCGAACACCATAAACCCCAAACCCTATGCAACCCAACCCTAACACCCTGCCCCTAACACCCTGACCCAAACACCCTAAACCCAATCCTGACACCACCAACCCAAACACCCAACCTCTAGCCCGAAGCACCCTAACCCTAACACACTTACAGCCTAACCCTAACCCTAGCGCACTAACCCTAACCTTAAGCACCCAATGTCTCACAGCCTAACCGAAAACAACAAAACAACTTGCACACTAACCCTAACCCTTACACGCTACCGCCCTGCCCTGACCCTAACATCCTAACACTCTAACCGCAACGCCAACAGCGGAAACCTTACCGTAAGCACCATAACCCGAAGCACCCCACCCCGAACACCCCACCCCGAACACCCCACCCCGAACCCAACACGCACTACTACCACCCTGCCCCTACAACCCTAAACCGAACCTTCACGCCCCAAACCTGATATCCCCTTCTATGCGCCAGCGCGCGGCGTCCCGCCTCGTCTGCCGCCGAGGAGGGGAAGATAGGGGAGGGGGGACCCCTCTCCCAATCCTCCAGCGCATAATGGGGGAGGGGGCAGTCCAACAATGTGGAAACGGTTCGCCGGCGATCACTTCGCCCTGGACCGCTCCACCCCGGACCGCTTCGCCTCAGACCGCTTCGCCCGCGCGCGGACTGCTTCGCCCACGACCGCTCCACCCGAGACCGCTTCGCGTGTCGTCGTCTCTTGTCGTGGTCGTCGCTGGTCGTCATCGCCGCTCGTCGCCGCCTCTCGTGGTCGTCGTCCTCGCTCGCCGTCACTGGTCGTGAGCCCGCCCGACCTGCCCGTTAGGGTCCGCTCGCTCGTGTGCTTGCAAGCCCGCCCGCCCGCTTTGATGTCCCGCCCGCCCGGCCCGCCCGTGTGGGTCGGCCCGACCGGACCGCCCGTCAGGGTCCCCCAGACGCCCCACCCTACAATGAGGGCCTACCCGACTAACCCGCCCGCCAGATTAGGGTCCCTGCCCGACCCGCCCGTCGGAGCCCGCCCTCTCGACTTTCGTTTGTAAAGCCCACCCGCGCGCTTGAACGTCCCGCCTGCCCGACCCGCCCGTTGCGGTCCGCCCGCTCGACCCGCCCGTCAGGGAACCCGCACGTTGGGGTCCGCCTGCCCGACCTGCCAGTTGGGGTTCGGTCGGGCATGTCCTCCTACAGGCGGAGTTGGGGCGAAAAATGAAAAAAAACCAAACCAAAATATTCAAAAATAGTTTACAGAAGAATATAAAGATCGTCCCGAGGCTATGATTTGACTATTGTTTTGGAATGTTCCTCCTGTAGAGGGACGCGCCCGACCTGTCCGCCAGGGCCCGCCGGCTGGCTTGCTTGCCTGCCCGCCCACTTCCACGTACCGCCCGCTCGTGCCGCCCGCAGGGGTCCGCACGCCCGTCCTGCCCAGCGGGGCCCGCCCGCCCGATCCGACCCATCCGCTCGAGTTGGTTTGCTTCGTGGAGCACACCAGCCAGCGGACCGGTCCTATTCATTCATTCATTCATTCATTCATTCACCCCGCTCGCACGAGGGCGGGCCCACGAAGGGCGCGAGGAAAAAAACGCAAGCTCCAGCGCACAGCTCAGACAAGCAGGAGGAAGGATGGGGGAGGGAACACCAGACTGCGCGCAGGGAGCGGACCGGTCCTGAAGGGCCAAAAATCCCCCCCCATAATAACCGGCCCTGGGCAGGAGCGACCCGTGGTGCGGGCCCACAAGTGGTGCCAGGCCAAGAGTTGACCCCTCTGACCCCCCCCCCCGCGGCCCCCGAAAGCCGCGCACCCCCAGTCCCCGACGAAGCGTTTCGGGGCGAAGGGGCTCTGCAGCGGCGCGATCTCGCGCCGGTCCCCGCCCCGTTCTCCAGCGCAAAGAGGGGGAGGAGGGGTTCACCCCCCAACCCTGCCCCAGGAACAGGAGGGAGGGAGAAACATATGCCCTTGAACAGGAGGATAGAGAATTATCTTCCCACCTTTTCAACTAGCGGGTGAACCACGGGCGCTCTTTCCGTGTCTGGGCCTGTGCTGGGGCCACAACTGAACGACTGAGGACGTAAAGCTGGTCACCGCGAAGGGGTTGAGAGGTCTGGAGGACCCACGTCTCGAACAAAACCAGCCGCAGGCTTAGCTGCTCCCATACGCAACACGCAACACGCATCGTGTTGACAGCTCAACATATACATACATTGGTATGTCTATACACACATATATATATATATATATGTGTATGTACGTGTCTATGTATAGAGAGAGAAAGAGAAACTGAACACGCAGATCTGGCGCGATGCGCTCGCCAAGACGTGGGCCAGCACGTGCCGGGCCAGCACGCAGCGTGTTGGCACGGACGTTCTGAGCACGGCACGTGCTGCGTTTCGGCACGGGCGCAGCAGGGCAGCTGAGGCCGCAGGGTTTCTGGAACTGGAAAAGCCCCGCGCCGAGGGCGGCAGGCTGCGGAGGGGGCCCCGTGGCGCGCCTGCCAGCAGCGGCGGCAGAGCCACCTGCCGCGGAGCAGGGCGCAGTTGCGCGCTAGGCCCCCGCTGCAGCCCTGGCAGGAGCGCCTCTGGTGGGCTTGTTTTCCACCGCCACCACGATAGGTTGGAGGAGGAGGAGGAGGAGAAGGAGGAGGAGGAGGAGGAGGAGGAGGAGGAGGAGGGGGAGGAGGAGGAGGGGGAGGAGGAGGAGGAGGAGAGAGGAGGAGGCGGAGAAGGACCTCCCCATCCTCCGTTCGCCCCCGTCCTACATATGGTAGTGGTGGTGAAAAATTAACCAATCAGCCTCCACTCCACGGGCGCGTGCCCAGCCCACAGCAGCGCCTCGTCCGCCCCGGACGCCGTGGGCGGCACGCGGCCGCCGAGCGCCTGCGGGGACGCGGGCGCCGGCGAGCGCGGCAGGCCCCACAGCGGGCACCGCCGCTTGTGTGGACGGTTTCCCCCGGGGCCGCAGGCGACTCGAGGAGGGGAGGGCGAGGAGGAGGAGGAGGAGGAGGAGGAGGAGGAGGAGGAGGAGGAGAAGGAGGAGGAGGAGGAGGAGGAGGAGGAGGGAGGAGGAGAGAGGAGGAGGACGGGTCGCCAAAGCCCTTCGGAGACACCCTCCGCGCTTGTGGTCGCGGACCCAGCGCCACGTCACGTTGATGCGCGCCCCCTCCGCCGGTCCACCGGGGCTCGGCCGTCCCGCGCCCCCGCCGGCGGTGGCCGCCGCGGCGCCCGGCGGCACGCAGTGGACGCAGTGCTTCTGGCACAGGCCCTCCATCGTCAGCAGGTCGCCGTCGCCCAGGTCCACCTGGGCGAGGAGGGCCCGGACGCCCCCTCGGGCCAGGAAAAACCCACGACGGGAGGTGTGTCGCTACCTTCGGCCTCGGGGTGCCCCTGCTGGGCCTCGGGGCCGTCAAGAGCAAAAACAACTCGGGACGAAACACCGGTCTCGGGGAAAGGGGTCGGGACTTCCAGGGGCGCCGCCCTGACAAAAGTCGGGACGTCGCATGGTCTGGGTGGGCGAGGAGGACCCAGACCCCCTCGCGTCATAAAAAACACGACGGAAGGCTTGTCGCTATCTTCGGCCTCTGGGTGTCCTTGCCATGCGCCTCGGGAGCGTCAAGAAACGACTCAGGATGGAAAACTGGTCTCGGGAAAGGGGTCCGGACCTCTGGTCGGCGGTAGGTGAGAGGGGGAGGCGAGAAGGAGAAGGCCTCCTCAGAAGGCTCGGAAGTCCCCTGGCCTTCTGAGAAGTTGTGCAAGCCTTCCCCGAAAACAAGAAAAAGCTTCTCAGAAGGCGCGAGAGCTTCTGAGAAGTCCCACCGCCTTCTGAGCAGGCCTTCTCCTCTTTTTTTTGTTGTTTGTATTATTATATGTATGTGTATATATTGTATGGTTTAGCAGGCCTTTTCCTTCTCATTTCCCCCCCTCGCTCGCCGCCGATCCGGGGGTCGCGTCACGAAAAAAAAACATGACGCTGGGGACCTGGGGAGGAGGGAGGGGGCAGGCTGCTGGCGCGTCCGGCCGCGTGGAGCGGAGGGCGCCTGCGCTAAAGCCTGAGCCTGCGCGAGCGGCGCGCTCACAAGTTGGGGGGCCACATGCGAACCCTACCCCTCCCCCTCAGAAATCGTGGGGGCCAGGGATAGGATTCGCATGTGGCCGCCATGTCTGTGCTGTGTAGGCCGCCCACCTGGTCCGATGCGGACGCGCTCAATCCCAAGTGAGCGTTTTCTTGGTCGGCGCTTCGACATTGGGCGGAAGAGAGGGGGGAGGGGGGGGGTCTGGCTCTGGACCTCTGCTTGACGCGGCTGCTTGCAGCAGTGCGCCCTGTGGGGGAGGCTCCGCCTGCTCGAAGCAGGCGCCAAACACAGCCAAGCTCTGCTCCATTTGAGAGGGGGGGATGGGGGGCAGGGGCGCGAGGGCCCCCGCCGATCGGCAGAACAAGGAACAAGAAAGCGATCGCCAAAGAGCTGCCATGCCTTGGACGCCCGAAATGGGTACCGAAAGAATGGGCACCATGCCCAACAGCAACTGTTGCCCCACACCAACAGCGGCCGCTGTTGGGCAGGCGGCCCACTGTCTCAAATGTACACAGGCCGCGGCGGCGCCGACGGCGGGCCCTGTTCAAAATGGACAGGAATTGTTGTTGGGCATTGTACCCATTCTTTCGGTACCCATTTCAACGAAGGATTGCAAAAAAAACAAAGGATTGCACAAAAAAACCCTTTTTGCAATCCTGGATTGCAAAAAAACCTGCTTGCAATCCTTTTTGCAATCCTTTTTGCAATCCTTTTTGCAATCCTTTTTGCAATCCAGGGTTTTTTTGCAATCCTTTTTGCAATCCTGGTTTTTGTTTGCAATCCTTTTTGCAATCCTTCGTTTTTTTGCAATCCTGCGTCCAGACCGTGCCTCTCTCGGGGAGCACTGTGTGCTCGCCTCCGCCGGCCTGTCCGCCGGCCTCCACCCCTGCGGCGCCGCGCCTCCTCCGGCCCGCCCTCGCCGGCACTCCGCCGGAGAGGGGTCGGCCTCCCTGTGGACCCCTGGAGGGAGAGCGTGAAGTGCCTCCCCGCGTCGTCGTCGTCGTCGTCGTCGTCGCAGAGGAAGCCCACGCCCGCCGACCGCACTTCGGCCGCCCACGGGCTGGACCTCCCGACCGGCAGGAAAGGATGGGGAGGGGAGGGGAGGGACGGGGAAGAGCGCACCGAGCAGACGCGGACCGGGAGGACGGGGGAGGGGGGAGCGGCCGGGGCAGCAAGCGTGCACGCAGGGGCGGGACGGGGGGGGGGGGGAACCCCTTTCGCGT
Organism: Prorocentrum cordatum; assembly: GCA_963575745.1. Classification (NCBI taxonomy): domain Eukaryota; class Dinophyceae; order Prorocentrales; family Prorocentraceae; genus Prorocentrum; species Prorocentrum cordatum. Next base: position 16,430 of record CAUYUJ010001132.1, on the reverse strand, counting down.
CCAGGCAAAGCCAAGCCATACCACGCGCCTCCTCGTCGAGGGGCCTGACCAGTACAGGCTGCAATTTGGCATCGTTTGGTATTTCTTGGGAGCGAGGGTGGTCAAAAGCGAGGTAGGCTTGTTTTCCCCCGACTGGAGGGAGAGGCCTCTGCGGTGTTCCTCGCCACGGTGTCGAGCGCAGCGGCGGGGCCCTCAAAGGCGACCCAGGGGCCCAGGGCTCCCCTGATCCTCGGCGACAGCCAAGCGACTTAAGGCGCACCATGATGAGCACCGTTTAGCCGATCCCTCTCCCCAGCGGCTTGGCCTGGGCCCCAGTGGCCGATTTACCCCCCCTGGACGGGGATATAGCCCGTTCCCTTTGGGCTTCGAGGAGTGTATCCCCAACTGGGGGGATAATTTGACGAGTGTCTCGAAGGGGGTGGGGATGGGGATGGGGGTCGGCCAAATGATACTGACGTGAGCAGGCATTCTGAGGAAGCTCGGTGCCTACCAGAACCTGTAGAAGAAGAGAGGAGGGAGGGGGGACGGGGCGAGGCCCTTATCTGGGGCGAACACCCCTTCACGATGGAGCAATGGGGGCAACGCTGATGAGGGGCGGTGGGAGGTGCAATAGTTTGGGACGCACAAAGACATACTAATACTATACGTCCTCCTCGGAGGCGCGCGTCCGACCCGGACATATAATATACCCATCATGTAGTATACCGTTTCCCGAGCGGTACGGTCAGAAAGCGCCCGCCACGATGCATATACGATATACTATAAGATTTCTCGGTGCGCGCGTCGCCCCTGGGGGGGGGGGCACGCACACATAGTATTAGTATTCGTATTAATATTAATTACAGATAGTTCGCCTGCACGAACTATTACCAAAACTCTTGCGCGAAATATTGCTGGGGGCACAAACTATTGCAAGAGGCGTGAACTCATGCGATTGAAAGGACACATGACTGCATAAACGCGCAACTACTGCATCCAGACCGCAAACTGCTGCAGCTGTGCAACAACTACCGCAAATACAACTCCACCTACTTCGGCCCCGCCAGCCGTGCTACCCCCACTGCTCGGGCTTAGAACCACCTCGAGCACGCTGCCCTTGTCTGGCCTGGCGCCCGCGTCCGCGTCCTGGCGCAGGCTGAGCCAGAACTCGCGCGGCGACCCGAGCGACAGGGAGACGATGATCGGGCGAGCGGTAATGGGGGGTGAGCCGCATGGGTGGTGAAGAAAACAGCCCTACAGGGGCCCTTCAGGGTACCCCTAGCAGCGAACCGAAAGAGGCCCCAAAGGGCCCTTGTAGGGCCCTTTGCTTCAGATCCAATTTGGGTCACCCCGCATTTTGGAGGTAGGAGAGAGGTGTGGCAGGAAGGGGTGTGATGCCAATCGTGGGAATGAAAATGAGATCTACGATAGGTCGCATCGCATGATTCAGTATTGGCACCACCACCCTTTACTTGCCATCGCTCGGACGGTCATGCCCCGCGCATTGTTCGGCTTCGCGCGTGCATTTTTCGCAGCTCCTCGAGATGGTCCTCGCCGAGGAGAAAACGCACACGCCCGAGCGATGCCAAGTTTATGCCACACCCCTCTCCTACCTCCAGACCCATTACAATCGACTACACGCGAGAGTGACGCTAGGCAAGAGTGACGCTTGTTGCGCGACTTCCTGGGGCCGCGGAGGCACCGACCACACGCGCGCAGGCCGCTGCTATCGCATCGCACTCAGCGATCGGGGGGATCCCAATGGGCCCGCACCAAAGGTCACTCCGGCGAAGGGTCACTCTTGCGTCTGGTCGACCATCACAATCCACCCGAGATGAGGCTGCACACTCCTTTATGTCACACCCCTTCCTACTTCAAGAATGCCGTTACCGTTGGGGATCCACTGATCCGGGTCAATCCAAACCCCTGTCATAGTTACCTCTAGCCGACCATTACCACCCGCCCGAGATAAGACAGTCATCCCCCCTCCCGGCGAAGAGGGCCTCGTCGTCCGCGTGCCATCCGCAGGCCTGCACATAGCGACGGGTTCCGCAGGGCATGCCCGGCCAGGGGCTACCCTCGCCGAACCGACCTCGATATTATCCGCCGGTCCGACCGTACACCTCCCTCACACGGCGCTGTCAGGCGCTGCTGGACGCTGGTTGAGCACCAGGGGGCGTTTCTCGGCGCCTTGGAACGCTATTGGGAGAAACTGGTCGCCACACATCCTGTGCAAGGCCACCGGAAGCTTCCGTGGCGTGCTGTCTCAGACACCGTGCCGGGACCCGGGATGGCCCTGGCCCCTGGCCATGCAGGGCGGTGTTCGGGCGTGGGTGCCCTCTGCGGCGCCTGCTCCTCGCCGACGTACAGGTCGGCGACTCCAGAGGGTGTGGTTTGCAGAGGGTGTGGTTCACAACCAGCACCCTGGGGAACATCCTGTGGGGGCACCCTGGGGGACGCGCGGGGATCTCGATTGAGTTCTCCCGCGCCCCGAGGAGGCCCGACGAGAACACCGTGTCGTGCCCCCCAGGCCCCAACAGTGCCGATCGCAAACCACACCCCGGCGTCACCATACCTCTTGCAGTCGCCGGTACAGGTTCAGGTTGGCGCAGTTGGGCCAGCTCTCCCGCGGCCAGGCCGGGCACACGAGTGCGAACACGCGCTCGGTGAGCTCCTCAAGGCACGCGCGCGGGCTGCTCGAGGGGAGAAGAAGGAGGAGGAGGAGGAGGAGGAGGAGCAGGAGGAGGAGCAGGAGGAGGAGGAGGAGGAGGAAAAAGAGAGGAGGAGGATGAGGAGGAGGAGGAGGAGGAGGAGGAGGAGGAGGACAAGGACGAGGAGGAGGAGGAGGGGAGGAGGAGAGGAGGAGGAGGAGGAGGACGAGGAGGAGGAGGAGGAGGAGGAGGAGGAAGGCGAAGGGGAGGAGAGGCGGACGGGGAGCAGGAGGAGCAGGACGACGGGGAGGAGGAAGGGAGGAGGACGGGAAGGAGGAGCAGGACGGGAGCGGAAGGGATGAGAGCACGAGGAGGCAAGGGAGGCAGGAGAGAGGAGGCAGGAGGAGGAGGAGGCAGCATGAGATGGTAGGGAGGGAGGTGGGCGCTGGAGGAGGGGGGAGAAGAAGAGGAGGAGGAGGAGGAGGAGGAAGGAGGAGGAGGGAGGAGGAGGAGGAGGAGGAGGAGGAGGGGAGGAGGAGGAGGAGGAGGGCGGAGGAGGAGGAGGAGGAGCAGGAGGAGGGACAGGACGAGGAGGAGGAGGAGAAGGAGGAGGAGGAGGAAGGCGAAGGGGAGGAGAGGCGGACGGGGAGCAGGAGGAACAGGACGACGGGGAGGAGGAAGGGAGGAGGACGGGAAGGAGGAGCAGGACGGGAGCGGAAGGGATGAGAGCACGAGGAGGCAAGGGAGGCAGGAGAGAGGAGGCAGGAGGAGGAGGAGGCAGCATGAGATGGTAGGGAGGGAGGTGGGCGCTGGAGGAGGGGGGAGAAGAAGGGAGGAGGAGGAGGAGGAGGAGGAAGGAGGAGGAGGAGGGGAAGAAATACGAATCCTCCATGACGGGCGCGAAGCGGGCCTCCGCGGCCTTGGGCATGCCCACGCGCTCCGCCCCGTAGGTGTAGTCGCACCGGCACCCGCCCCGCACGTACCAGCAGGTGGAGCGCGACCGTAGTGGCTGGCCGATCGCTGGGGTCGATCACGCTGCCCGATCAAGGGATGAGGGCCCAGACATGATCGCGTCGAACAAAAAAAATCGGAACGGGAGGTGTTTGGCTATTTTCGGCCCCGGGGGGCCCTCGCTGGGCCTCAGGACCGTCAAAAAACGACTCGGGACGAAGAACCGGTCCCGGGGAGAGGGCCGGGACTTCCAGGGACGCCGTCCTGAAAAAATCAGGGCGTCGCATGTCTGTGGGCACACCCTGACTTCCCCGCGACTTGAACAAGAATCACGGCGGACTATCCTGGACACTCGTCGGCCTCCAGCGGCCCTCTCCGGGCCACGGGGCCGCCGGGAACGCCTCGGGCTGAAGAGCATGTCCCCGGGAAAAGGCCCAGACCTCTGGGGAGCCACGCTGCGACAGCAGATCACGACGTCGGATGTCTGTACGGGGAGGGAAAAATAGCATAAGCATCAAAACTCGGAGGTCCGCGCGGACTTCTTGGCTCCGCGCTGGACCCCCCTCCCTGGCGCGAGCAGCGCGCCAGGGGCGGCGCCGGAGGCGCCGCCAGGGGGCCCCAGTGCCGATCAGAGACATTCCGCCCGGACCTCCGAGTTACTATGTTTATGCCATTGTTCGTTCCCCTAGCCTGCGCACCCGACCACGCGCTCAGAGCACGCCTCCGACCACACGGCCGATTGCCGCGCTCGTGGCAGGGACGAGTTCTGGCCGACCACTCGGATGATCACGACAGTGCGACCACTCGACCATCTCGCGCACCCCCCCCCCCCCCGCGAGGCGCGACGCACTCTCACCTCGACGCCCTACGCGCTGCCGCCCTGGTGGACTGGGAAGAGGAGGGGCGGGCGGAGGCTCCACACGGAGGGGCAGGCGAGGGCTACACGGAGGCGGCCCGAAAGAGGGCCCGAACCTGCCACGACGCGTCCCAAGGTGCTGGCAGGGCGCGCCTCTCTGCACCCACCGTATATTTCCCCACGCGTCGGCCTCCTCCTCCTCCTCCTCCTCCTCCTCCTCCTCCTCCTCCTCCGCCTCCTCCTTCCCTCCCTCTCCCCTCCCCCTCCTCCTCCTCCTCCTCCTCCTCCTCCTCCTCTCCTCCTCCTCCATCCTCCTCCTCCTCCTCCTCCTCCTCCTCCTCCTCCTCCTCCTCCGCCTCCGCCTCCCCACCGTATCCCCTCTTTGCACGCCGGCCAATTCGTCAGTCTGTGCCCCTACCTAGCTGTTACGCTGCTGCGGGTTTCGCCGCCTCGCCGCTCACGAAAGAGTGATTCCCCCCGCGTCCGCCCTTGGGGTGGGGGAGAGAAAGTACGCCCGTCGGGCTCCAAAGGCACCCTTCTGGCCCCCACAGGGCCACACTCTTTGCGGGGCCCGAAGGAGGCCCTGTCCTGCAGCCCTCGCTGCCCCCCCTTTTTTTTGGCGGCACTCCCCGTGGGGGAGTGAGAAGGGGCGGGCCGCCTCGGAAGGCTCGGAAGTCCCCCCGCCCTCTGAGAAGTTTCCTAAGCCTTCCTCGAAGACAAGGAAAACGTCTCAGAAGGCGCGAGGGCTTCTGAGAAGGCCACCTCCTTCTCAGAAGGTCTTCTCCTTCTCACTTTCCCTCCTTGCTCGGCACCGACAGTGCTCGCCCCCCCATAACGCGACGCCCAACGCCCGATTGAAGAAGGAGCGCTCCGACGCGTGGTCACCTTCGCGGGGTAGCCAAGATGAAGCGGATCTGAAATTCCCCCTCCTCCTTCTCCTCCTCCTCCTCCTCCTCCTCCTCCTCCTCCTCCTCCTCCTCCTCCTCCTCATGGCCCAGGAGCAGCCCAAGAGGGCCACAAGACCCAAGAGGCCCCCAAGAGGGCCCCAAGATGGACCCAACAGAGGCCCAGGAGGGGGAACTCGGAGCCCTGAAAGAAAGCTCCCACGAAGCCGCCCCCGAGGCCTGCAAGGAGAGCCCTCAAGGAGCCTCGCAACAGGCTCCCGGGGGAAGCGGGAGACAGACCGGCAACAACTACACGCAGGGCAGCACGACGGGCAGCGGAAAAGGCAACATACAAAACCAGAAGCCGCACACGTTTAGAGGAGGAGGAGGAGAAACTTTCGGAGGCCGCGAGGATTTCCAGAAGGGCCCGGCGCCGATCCAGCAAATCCGCGAGGACATCCGAAGGCGTATAAACCGCACCCCCTCCGATAACAAAGCATTCCCGTCCCCCGCAACCCCTGTATCTCTTGATCCACGGGATGGAGTGTGGCTCGACTGCCACAGCAGGCGGGGCTGCCGAACTTGACTATCCCCTCCGATAAGTTCCTATCGCAGCTCTGATTGTGAGGATGTCTCAGGCGAAGCGCGATGCAGACATCCTAACATCGGTCTCTCCTGGAACAAACTGATCTTCCCGCCTGGACCCCAGGCTCGCCAGGGTGCGGCTACTCATGCCCATCTTCCCCCTCGAGCATTTCATCTTCTGGGGTTCGGCGACATGGCGCACAGGCTTAGATCGGGCATGTCCTTCTACAGACGCATGTCGTGCGAAAGTTGAAGAATAGCCACAAAACCATCAAGACTAGTCGAACATCGTCCCCATAGCATGTCTGGAATCTTTCTCCATACTCCTCCTGTAGAGGGACGTGCCCGACTTCAGCATGGGCCTGCTCAGCGACGGCGCCGGCAGCCTGGCCGAGCCACCTCGCCGACCGCGTGCTCGCCGCAGGCGCTGAGGCCGCGGCACCCGCCCCGAGGGCCCCGCCAGCGCCTGCCACGGCGCCACCTCGAGCAGCGCTCCCCGGCGGCGAGCGGAGGGGCCTCCGCTTCCGCTCGCGAGCTCTCCCCCGGACGTGCTCGCATCGGGGGGGGGGGAACAGAGCGCAGCGGGAGGCTTTGGGCGCCAAGATCTAGGCGTCCTGGCCGGGCCACGGGAGGTCCAGACCACTTCCCGGGGCCGGCTTCTCGTCCCGACTCATGTTTGTTTCGCTCCCGAGGCCCGGCGAGGGCCCCCGGAGGTCCAAAACTGCCCAAATCCCGCTGCTCCAATTTTCCCCAACCATCCTGTGGTGTTGGGTCCTCGTTCTGAAGAGACAGCGCCCCGCGCTCCTTCACTCCACCTCCTCCTCCTCCTCCTCCTCATCCTCCTCCTCCTCCTCCTCCTCCTCCTCCTCCTCCTCCTCCTCCTCCCCATCCTCCCTCCTCCCAACCCTGCATCGTCTCTGTTTCGGCACACCCCTCGCAGGTTTCGTGGCCCCATACGGAGCTCCACCGAAGATCTGTGGTGCAGTTCGAATGTGGGCGTCACGCCCGTTTCGGCACACCGCTCACACGTTTTGTGGCCCTGTAGGGAGCTCTTCAAAGGTCCCAGTGGTGCGGTTCGCATGTGGGCGTCACGCCCGTTTCGGCACACACACACACACACACACACCTAACACGCTTCGTGGCCGAATAGGGAACTCCGCCGAAGGTCTCATTGGTGCAGTTCTCATGTGGGCGTCACGCAAGTTTCGGCACACATCTCACGCGCTTCGTGGCCCAATAGGAAGCTCCACCGAAGGTCTCCGCGAGGCAGTTCGAATGTGGGCGTCATGCCCGTTTCGGTACACCCCTCACACGTTTCGTGGCCCCGTAGGGAGCTCCGCCAAAGGTCCCATTGCTGCAGTTCGCATGTGGGCGCCGCGCCCGTTTCAGCACACTCCTGACAGGTTTCGTGGCCCCCATATGGAGTTCCCACCGAAGGCCCCAGTGGTGCAGTTCGCATGTGGGCGTCGCGCCCGTTTCGGCACACCCCTTACGCTTTTCGTGGCCCCATAGGCCATTAGGGAGCTCCGCCGAATGTCCCAGTGGTGCAGATCGCATGTGGGCGTCACGCCCGTTTCGGCGCACCCCTCACACTTTCCGTGGCCTAGGGAGCTCCACCGGTCCCATTGCTGCAATTCGCATGTGGGCGTCACGCCCGTTTCGGCACACCCCTCACACGTTTCGTGGCCCCCATAGGGAGCTCCACCGAAGGTCTGTGGCGCAGTTCGCATGTGGGCGTCACGCCCGTTTCGGCACACCCCTCACACGTTTAAGGTCCCAGTGGGAGGGTTCACATGCACCCGCCCACCTCCCCAAATCGGCACGCCCCTCACACGCTTTGTGGCGCCATAGGGAGTTCCACCGACGACGATCCTCACAACTGCGGCACTCACAACTGCATCTGGTTGGGTCCTTCGCCAGGCTAATTCTGGAGAGTCGGATCTCAAGGAGGGAAGGGTCAAGACTTCGGGGCACCGCGAATTGCAAGTCAGGACGTCGCTTTTCTGGTCTTATGTCTCGAAGGACCTACAGGGTCAGAGGGCGGAAAAAGAGAACGGCCTCTCGGGAGGGCTAGGGCCCTGCCCGCGCATGCACACCTTGCAGGACGCAGGAGGAGGAGGAGGAGGAGGAGGAGAAGGAGGAGGAGGAAGAGGGGGCGGAGGAGGAGGAGGAGGAGGAGGAGGAGGAGGAGGAAGATTTGTTGACATCCACTGCCAAGGACACGTCGAAACGGACAAAGAGCATCAGAGAGACTAAAGAACTCCGATGCCGCCCAAATCAACTGTGACCCCTTTCCTCTGCGGGTGGAGTCTTTTGCTGAGTTTGGACCCCAACTCTCCTCTGCGAGCGTTGTGAGAGGACCAGCTCTTGTCAGCAGGGCCTCCAGCAGCCTGAGAAAGGGCGGAGGGTCGCGCCCGACAAGGGTCCCCCAAGCCACGCATCTGACCACCAGAAGTGTAAAAGAAGTACAACTGGCAGAAGGCAAGGAAACTTCCGCCGCTGCAATCAGCAACGATGCAACGATGGCCTGAGCCCCTGAGGGACTGAGGCGAAACCTTCAGTTTACAAGTGCACCTCCCTGGTGGCGGTTTTGAAACAGAACGGGAGCTCATGCAGCACTCGTTGCATTGCCAACATTTGCCGACCCAGCTCCTGGAGCGCCCAGGACCCAGGTCCCTAGGAGGTCCCAAAAGAGACGGACGCTCCCAAGACACAGCGCCCAGGTTGGTCCTGGGCCAGAAATCCAGGAGGCGGGCGGCGAGCTTGGCGACAGCCAGGGAAGCTGACACCAGGAAGGACATATTCACCGCGAAGTCGTCATCTAGAGGCGCGCGTAGGCGAGCCCCAGCCTTCGCCGCCTGATCTGCACAATTGTTGCCACGAATTTGTAGCAGCTCATCCGCGTCCATGGTGAAACCTTCTTCACGGTGAGCTTTCACTTTGGAAACGCCCTCAAGCCGGCCATTACCATTCGACAGGCACTGCAACACAAGGCCACTGTATGGCCTGTTCGGGGAAAGCTTCTGAGCGAGTGGCAAAGCGAACTGGCCGACTACAACCTTGCAGTCAGAACAAATTCAGCCATGTCTTCGAAGGATGCACGAGGTGGCAACTGGAGCGACCAAATTCAGCGGCCACGCTTGTCTGAGGGCATACATGACAACCGCGCCGTACATGCGCACGAGGATATGCCCAAGCTCGCCAAGCCGGACAGCCCCCCATCCAGAGCGAGATGAGATGGTTCGCGGACTGGGCACCTGAAGCACGAGCCACCCAAGACGGTTTCCCCCGAATCTCCCTGAGCCCCATCGGCACGAAGCGGGAGGCCCGCGGCCTCGAGAGTTGCAGGGGGCATCTCAGACACACAACCGAAACCTGCGACTCCTGGGCAGAGCGAGGGAGGGGGGCCTCGGAGGACGGGCGAGGGAACAGCCCGTCTCGCAGAGAACCTTAAACCGAGGGATGGCACCGGCCTCCAGCTAACGACGGGCGCGGCTCAACAACCCATGTTTGATGTGATCAAAACGTCCAGATTCAAAGGAGGGGCAATACCAGAGACGGTGAATGATGGCATCGCCCACGGCCCCGCAAAGGGAACAAAGGTCTTCGACTTGATATCCAAGAGCCAAGGCTCGGCTCAAAGGCCAAAGCCACTGGCGCGCGAGCGTCCTCCTAGCGCCTTTCTGATTGCGAGAGGAACGCTTCGAATTCAGAGCCGAACAGAGGACGTCGAAACATAGTCTGGAACCACGGCCGTACTTCTCACCAGCCTCACAATCAAGAGCTCTGAAATCGCAGATTTACGAAGTCCTTTAAGGGGGGCAGGAGCGACGAGGAGGAAAGAAATGTCGACTCCGCGGTCGCCGGTCAGGGAGCACGGGCCCCCCGCGGCCAACCCCAGTCTGGCCGCCGAAGGGTACATGGCCCCAAGAGGCTCCTTGAGATCTCCAGGTCCGCTGAGGTTTCTTCCAGACGATTTCCCGGCCTTCTCGAAGTTGGGCCCAGGTCATGGCGCGCCCCGTCAAACGAGCGCGCAAGAGCCAGAACTCTTTGCGGTAGCGGAGAAGAGGAGCGACAGACCCACGCCACGCTGCACCCCCTTCAACACGAAAGAGGATGCACAAGGAGTGGCCGCCACAAAAAGGCTGCATGGTGCATGGTGGATGCCGCGGGACGCATGACCTGCAGCAGTTCGCCGTCGGACATGCCGATGGCGCCCGCGCCGCACTGCAGAGCTGGAAGAGCTCCAGCACAAAAAAATTGTCGCACGCTTGCCAATGGAGCCTCGCTGCCGCGCGACTCTCCTCGCGCGGCGCGTGGCAGTCAGCAAGCGAGCCCTTGTCTTGGCGTTGCGTCCACGGACGCGGCGGGAGGCGCCAGCAGCGCGGTCGCGACCGAGATTCACAGCCCGCCCTGAGGTGGGAGCCCACAAGATCTCCAAAGGTTTCCTGGAGCCCACTGGCAATGACCTAACTGCTGGTAACCATGCCCACCTTAGCAAGGGCAATGCGAGCCTTCATCGCGCACGAGATAGCCTGCTCGAGCTGGCTGGCAGCGCTGGTCATGTCAGCGACGAGGGACTCAATCTGTCCAGCTCCGCCCAGGCGCCCACGCTGGTGTCAACGATGCACACATCGAGCGAAACCGAGGGAGGAAGCGAGAGGCCGTCATGCGCCTCGACCCCAGGCACACGGACGAGGGCGGTGGCCACGGAGCAACCAGCGGCCAAACCAGTGCCGGCGAATACCCCAGGAGCGACGACCCCGCCCAGAACGAGAAAACGACTCGATCGGTACGCGGCAAGGCAGACCCCGGCGAGAGTCGGGCGGAAGCTGAACCAATGACACCTCGCCTCGAGCAGATGCAGGGGCATCTGCTCGCAGAACTTCAAAACGTCCCAGAAGATGGGCGCCGCGTGCTCGCCAGCCGATGCGCCGGTCTCGGCTCAGACACTCTGGCGCCAGACAATGTCGGTGGCAGAACGATGCTTGCCTGCGGCCCAGTAGGGCCGATATGTTTTGGGGGGCAGGGGGGGGGGCTTCCAATGGTTCCCACATGGCTTGGACTCAGCTCTCAGGACCTTTTGCGGGTCCGAAACGACGTTCCCAAAACGGCTAGGCGTGGGCGCAGGGCGCCGCGCAGCAGGGTCACGAGTGATTTGGTCGGCGCGCCTGGCACCCGGCGGATTAACGCCTCCACTTAAAAACGCAGCCCACTCCTCACGGGCCAGCCCCTTGCATGCATCATTCCACTTAGCCACGGCCAGAGAGATGTACTGCTCGGCCGCGTCGACTCCATCGCGGCCGCGATCAGCGGCGAAACCCCCGCCGACCAAGCGTGCGCCGACAGCCGCTCCCGCCTGCAAAGCATCTGAGAACAAAATTCACCTTGGTTCATGAGAGCGAATCGGACGGCGAAGACAGAAGTCGAGCCCTTCTGGTGACCTCGGCGACGAGATCAGGCGAGTCTCCAGCAACGCACTCATTGGTCGAGGAGAAAGCCTTGAAAAAAAAACAAGAGATAACCATCTCACACTGTGGCGCCAAGGCAACGGACCGATCCGCGGTCGCGGCCCAACACGGGGCGCCGCCGCGCGTGAGCCCCCTTGCTCCTTGCCCCGTAGCAAGGGATACTTATGCCCATGGTCGCGCAGAGCTCTTGCTCTACAACGTGGGCCCAAGGCTTGTGGGCTTTAGACAGTTGAGGATCATGCGCGTCGGACTGGCCAGCGCGCGCTCGCCGAAGAGCTTTCCCGAGATGCGTCGAACAGGGATCGCGCGACGGGAGGCGCTGGAAAGGGCCGATCAGAGCGTCGACGTGGATCGGATGGGGGGCTCCGACAGGCGAGGACGCGCAGATCGGCCAGGCCGGCGAGGGCAGCCTTGGGCCGGCGCGCGTCGGCGAACGGTCGCATCGATCAGAGCAACCGAGCTAACTGCCTGAGAGAGGCCGCCAGACAGCACCAAGTAGTCCTAGAGCCGCGGGCCTTATCTACCATGGCACGCAGGACTAGATGTAGCCACAACTTGCCCTCAAAGATATTGGGGAAACTCGGCCTGCTGGGGGCTGCTGGGCCCCATGTCGAAGCCCCTGCCCAGGAGAAATGGCATGCCCGAGATCGCCATGTAGGAACCCACGGCCGATGAGATCTCCAGGATAGCATCTGAAAGTCCTTCACTATCACGTAAGCAGATGGAGGAGACGAGGAAGGACTGACCCCCAGGAGGGCGAACGGCCGCTGCGAGAGCTCGGCGGGGCCACAAAAGCCCCCCGTCTGACGGAAGATGAATGCCTGACCGTGATCTCGCAAGGATAGCGACACCACTAGACACGCCGCCTCCAGGGCCAACGACGGCAGGGGCCGAAACAGATTTGAAAGCATGACCCAGGCACCAGACGGAGGCCATGTCGATGGGGTCTCCAGCGAGGAGCTCGCGCTCCTGAATCAGGATGATGCGAGCTTCACACGTGGGGTGCCAGTCCTTCATGGACGACCCCGCATTACTGTTCAGAGCGGGAACCTTCAAATCAAAAGGTTGGTGAGAGGGGGTTCAGGGCCCCCTGGATGGCTGAAAGGTGTAACTAGAGAGTTCCCCCACTGGCTGCTGCGAGGGGGGGAGGGGGGGGGGGGGGGCAGCCTTCCGCTGACGCTTTGAAGCCCTAGCCTTGAGTGAGGAGAGAAGGGCAGCCCCAGATGTCGGCTCAGCATTCAAGTCCGACGCGGAAGAACCAGTAGCTGCGGAAGCCCCTGCGCTTAACTGAGCACCACCAGCAGCTGAGCCTCCATCGGCGGGAGCAGCAGGAGCAGCGGCAGCTCCATCTTGTCCCCTGCGTGTCTTGTCCATTCGAGCGAGGTGCTGAGCATGTTGGTCACAAATAGCTTTAGCCTGGCCCAGGGCTTCTGAGAAGAGCCACTTCGAGAGCTCGGAGATGCCTTCGGGCTCCTCCATGCCCTCCTTGGACACTTCGTTCTCGTCGTCGCCGCCGTCGAAGGAGAGGATCTTGCCGAGGCCGATCTGGAACGAATCGAACTTGCCAGCGACCAGGTCTTCGATGTTGAGTTTGGGCGCCTCAGGTGCGGGTACGTCAGAGCGCACCGCAGACGCCAGCTTGTCCACGAGCTCCGCGTAGGACTCCTCCTGTCGCGTGAGCTGCACCTCCCAGTTGTCCAACTTGCCGAGCTCATACTGCAGGTTCTTGGCCAAGCGGAGCCGCTCGCGCTGGCACTGCGCCAAACGCTGCTCCAGCGGCACGGGAGCAACGGGACGCGACGTGAGCTTGGAGAGCTGCTCCTGGTACTTGTTGGACGACTCATGATTTCCTGCGCGGCCCGTACGGTCCACGAGGAGGGCGAGCTCCGTGGAAGAGAGGCCTGCGCGAGCAGCACCGCCTAGTGCTCCACCAGCGGCTGCCGCACACGTCCGCGGAGGAGCTCCAGCGGTGAGAAGACCAGGGCGCATGGGATGCTGAGAGCGGTCAAAGCCAAAAAGGCGAAGACCATCACCTTCATTCTGAAGGCGCCTCGCTTCTGCCATTCCTTCCCGCAATGACACCGGAACCATGAGAGCTGGTTCCTGTTGCACCCGCATGACTGGCAGCGCCAGATGGCTGGCGCACGGCTGCTGCCACCACCATTGCGCTGCGCCATCCGAAAGCTGAGGACGACGCGAGATTGACGCGCGCAGGCGCCACCTGCGTACTGTAGGCTGGAAGATGTGCAGGCGCCACCTGCAAACGGTAGGCTGGATGACGAAGCCCAGGCTTGAGACAAAATGACTACGGAGGAGGAGGAGAAGGACGAGGAGGAGGAGAGAAGAAAAAGAAGAAGGAGGAGGAGAAGGAGGAGGAGGAGGAAAGGAGGAGGATGATGAGGAGGAGGAGGTAGGAGGAGAAGGAGTAGGAGGAGGGGGAGGAAGAGGAGGAGGAGGAGGAGGAGCATAACGAGGGGAGGACGCACGCACGCCTTGCATCCAGGCACCACGTTTCCGACTGGGGCGGCAACAAATATACGTACGGATACCGCTGTTCCCCGGACCTCTCCCAGAGCGCACTGTGACCAGAACTTCGAAGAGCATCCGGCCGTGGCGACGAGGGCTCTCCAGGACGAGCAGCGGACTCGGGCATCGGTATATTTTATCCTCCTTTGACCAACGTCCTGGGTCTGGGTTCCATGCGTGGGGCGCCCAGTGCCATCTCGATCCGAACATTCATCCGAACACTCGTGCAGCCAAAAGCCCTGCCACAGGAAGCACCAGGTATGGAACGGGGCCCAATTTTGGCCCCAGCGACGCCCAGATGACGGAGGAACCCCTGATGAGAAGCCTCAGGAAGGATCAGTGGACCACCGAGCCACGTGGCGAAAACAGAGCGGCCCTCGTTCAAACGTTCTTTCTGCACCTTCTCTTGGAACCCGTTCGTGCATCCGCGGGGCCCCAAAGCAGCTGGCCCAAACATACGTGTCCGTCTCACGCTCAGGGCTGGCCTTGGAGGAGGAGGAGGAGGAGGAGGAGGAGGAGGAGGAGTAGGAGGAGGAGGAGGAGGAGCAGGGAGGAGGAGGGAGGAGGAGGAGGAGGGAGGAGGAGGGAGGAGGACCCCAGAAACCCAAAGACGGCCGCCCCCTCCCTTGGGCGCGAAACGATGGGGGGGGGAGGGGGGAGGGGGGGGAGGGGGCGAGAAACGGGGGGGGGGGAGAAAGGTGCCCTTCTCGGGCCCTCAAGGCCCCCTTCTGGGCCCGAGAGGTCCCTTGGGCGCGAGCTGATGGGGGGGGCGAGACACGGGAGGGGGGGACAAGAAAGGTGCCCTGCTCGGGTCCTCGCGGCCCCCTTCTGGGCCCGAAAGGGCCCCTTTGGGGGCCCTGCAGGGCCCCCCCGTTTCGGCAGCCCTCGCTGCCACCCCATGTCATCGCCCCGCCATTACGCGTCCTCCGACTCTCGCTCGCCGCCGCGCTCCCGCGTAGTAGCGCCGGTTGGCGCCCCCCTGCAGCAGCTCTGGCCAGTGGAAGCAGAAGCAGCGCCGCGCGGAGTCCCACAGCAGCGTCCTGGTGTTGAGTAGGGGGTCGACTACAACACGATTTGCCCAAAAATTCATTGTTCCGGGATTCGACGAGAAAATCAAATTATGGGTGCATCAAATGTGTAGGATGTTGCTGTGTTTTCTCTTGATGTCGGGGGGGGTCTCCTCGGCGGCGGGCTGGATGTTGGTGGAGCGCGCCTCGGCCCTCCTCCAGCCTCCCTGGCCCATCTGTTATTCCTTCCTTCCTCCTCCCCCGCCTCTTCCTCCTCCTCCACCTCCTCCTCCTCCTCCTCCTCCTCCTCCTCCTCCTCCTCCTCCCCCCTCCTCGTCATGCTTCCCCCTTCCCCTCTCCCTCCTCCTCCGCCTCCTTTTCCTTCTCCTCCTCCTCCTGTTGCTCCTCCTCCTCCTCCTCCTCCTTCCCTCCTCTCCTCCCCCTCCTCCTCCATCTCCTCCTCCTCCTCCTCCTCCTCCTCCTCTTATTCCTCCCTCTCCTCCCTTTCCTTGTCTTTCTGACGCGCAGGTGATATCCAGACGGTGTTTTTGCGGAGCCGATTCCGTGTTTGCGAGGGAGATCGGGAGATCGTCCACACAGAATCCTCATGCACGGGCTTTCAACATAAACCCAACCAGCCCCTTGGGCTGAGGTGGTCTGGGGCGCTTCTTCTTCTAACCCCCGTATTCCCCTCTGGAGAGGAATTTGCCATTTCGCCCTCACTCTACCTGCCCCTCAACCAAGGCCAGTACCCCCTCACGACCCCACCATCCCTGTCAACAAAAACAAACAGAATACGCTTTGCGGCAAATTCTGCCTGGATCATGTTCGGGTGCCCCGCGGTCACTTTACAGCTGGCTTTCGGACAACATCTCGGTTATCAGACGACCGTTCGGGACGACTTCGGCTTCCACGGTATCCCCCAAAACATCAGAATCTGAATCTCCAATTTCGAAGGGTCTTGGACGTCAGGGGGCCCCTCCGCCTCCTCACCCCGTACGTCCAGGGTCCCGAGGTGAAAAGCCGACCCCCAGACCTGTTCTGGGACGCGTTTGGATTCGGATTCCGAAGCGGACCCTCAGCAAATGCCAAAAACGCCAAAAGAACCTCGAACCTCGAAAGTTGCCCATCCGCCTCCTCGTCCCGTCAATCCAAGCGTCCGGGGCCCGCCAAGGGCCCCGGGGAGGCCGCCGAAAACTGCGAGGAAGACAGCAGCCACACAGGAAACCGCCCGCCGCGACGCGACGATGCCAGCGACCTTCTCGCCGCGTGCGTCAAGGCGTTGGCCCCCCCCCCCTCCCCCCTTCTGATGGGCCAAGTTTCCCCACCACATGGGACGGGGGAGAAGGGCGGATGGGGAGGTCCTCTTCCTCCTCCTCCTCCTCCTCCTCCTCCTCCTCCTCCTTCTCGTGCTCCTCCTTCTCCTCCTCCTTCTCCTCCTCCTCATCCTCCTCCTCCTCCTCCTCTTCCTCCTCGTCCCCCTTCTCCTCCTCCTCCTCCTCCTCCTCCTCCTCCTCCTC
>CAUYUJ010001131.1:5000-104827 GCA_963575745.1 Prorocentrum cordatum | reverse complement strand
AACGACGACGACGACGACGAACGACGACGGCGACGACGACGACGACGGCGACGGCGACGACGAGGACGACGACGACGACGACGACGACGACGACGGACGAACGACGACGACGACGACGACGACGACGACGACGACGACGACGACGACGACGACGACGACGACGACGACGACGACGACGACGACGACGACGACGATGATGACGACGACGACGACGACGACGACGACGACGACGACGACGACGACGACGACGACGAGGGGGGGGCCGCCGCCGCCGCGCAGCCTCCACAGGCGCTCCTCCTTCTCTTCCTTTAGGCTCAAGGAGCCTTGAGCTTCGAGCGCGGCCCGGGGGTCTGCAGTCGTTCCGCAGGGAGCGGCGGCGGGCTCTGGGGCCTACCTTCGGGGCTAACCCGAGGGAGATCTGTTGTCTCACAGGAGATGGCGGGGCACCTGGTGAAAGCCCAGGACCTGCTGCTGCCTCCGGGTGGCGGTGGGGGAGCTGGTGCAAGCCTAGCAGAGTCGTGCGTCCCTGCGCGGAGTGCGGCGCGTCCGGTGCAAACCCGAGACGACCTTCTGCTGCTTCCTCCGGGAGGCGGTGGAGGAGTTGGTGAAAGCCCAGCAGAGCTGTGGCTCCCTCCGGGGACTGCGGCGTGCCCGGTGAGAACCCGGGAACCTCTCTCTTCAAGACCTGGGCTCTCCTGCCCGGGCCGCCCTTCGGGGTGTGCCTCAGAGCAATCTGAGGAAACGCTGGAGCCCGCAGAAGCTTTCGAGCACGCTGTGGGGGAAGGCTCGGCCGCGTACGCGGGTGTGCTCTCGAGTGATCGAGAGAAATGCTGGGTTGATGCCGGCTCTCCCTCCGCGGGTGCGATGCGCGGACACCCCCGGGTTAATCGCGCCGGGGTTCATCGACACTTCACGGCAGTCGCTCGGGAGTCTCCACTCTCCGAGAGAGATAGTAGTGAAGGGAACCTCGATCCTACCGAGGCTAAACAAAGGACCTATGCAGCGGGCGCTCGGGAGTCTCCTCTCCCTTGGCAGCTAGCTGTTGTGGAAGCCCCAGCTCCGGCTGGGCGCCTGGCCGCTCCACGATTTGCGGCCGGGGAAAGTCCCGCGAAAGCGGGCCCTGGTTCCCCTCCAGGTGGGCCTTGTGCCAAGGGGACCCGGTGGTTCATCACATCGGGTTACACTGAAGGAAACGTTGGTGTGGAGAGAATGTCTGTATGTGCGGAAGCGTGGTGTGGCGGTGGCGCAGCGGGTGCGGTGGGCGGACGCGACTGCGGTCTGCGCTGGGAGGACGAAACGCTCGCGAATTTTTCGCGGGCGTTTTCGGCGCCAGCGCGGGCGGTGCGGCGCGGGGAGGAGGCCTCTGGGTCAGTGCGCTGGGAGGGGGAAACTATCGCGAATTTTTCGCGACGGTTTTCTGCTTCGGCGTGTGGCCTGTTGGGCCGAGCGGGCGTCTCGGGAATTGCGCCCTCGGAGGGGGAAACGCTCGCGGATTTTTCCCGAGGGTTTTCTGCTCCGGGGGCTGCTCGGTGGGGATGTGTCTCTTCGGAGGCAGCTCGCTGGGAGGGGGAAACTATCGCGAATTTTCAGCGACAGTTTCTCGATTCTGCGCGTGCGGCGGGCGCGGTGGGCGGACGCGACTGCGGTCTGCGCTGGGAGGACGAAACGCTCGCGAATTTTTCGCGGGCGTTTTCGGCGCCAGCGCGGGCTGTGCGGCGCGGGGAGGAGGCGTCTGGGTCAGTGCGCTGGGAGGGGGAAACTATCGCGAATTTTTCGCGACGGTTTTCTGCTTCGGCGTGTGGCCTGTTGGGCCGAGCGGGCGTTTCGGGAATGGCGCCCTCGGAGGGGAAAACGCTCGCGGATTTTTCCCGAGGGTCTTCTGCTCCGGGGGCCGCTCGGTGCGGATGTGTCTCTTCGGAGGCAGCGCGCTGGGAGGGGGAAACTATCGCGAATTTTCTGCGACAGTGTTCCGATTCTGCCGCCAGCGATTGTGACAAGGACGACGAGACTGACGCTGACGACGATTGGTTTGGAGCTGACGACGTTGTCAGGCCAGCTCCGGTTTTGGTTTCCGCTTGGGCGCCGGCGTTGGCCTCGGCTTTTGTCGCGGCCGTGGCCTCGATCCCGGCTCCGTCTGTGCGGGGCGCGGAGCGCGCCCCGCCGCTGGGGGGGTCAGTTGAGTGGGAGGACCGGCTGCGTGAGAGCTTGCGCGCAGAGCACGACGTGTTCATGGAGGAAGTCGTTGATGATTCCGCCTGGGAGGCGGCGAAGCGCGAGCAGAAAGCGCATCGCAAGGCGTGCCGCGCGTTGCTTCGGAGGTCGCGCTGCGCGCGGCGGGAGGCGGAGTGGGCGCGGCGGACGGAGGCGGCGGCGGCGCGTAACGAAGAGATGGCGGTCCGTGTCCCGCTTCCGGTCGTGCCGCGCACGCTTCCGCGCGATGGGTCGCCGCGTGCGCGCGAGGAGTTGCCGCGACGTGCCCGGGTGTCCCGCGCGGCGCTGGGGGGGCGGAGAAGCGCGCGACTGCAGCAGTTTCTGAATGCCCGAGCGGCGCGGGCTGTCGATTCGGTGTCCACCCCGCGCGTGGCGCTGCCGTCTCTGGAAGCGCGGGTGTCTGCGCTGTCAGTCGGGGAGGGTGCGCTGATTGCAGCTTTAGTTTTCGCTGCGCTGGGTCTGTTCCCGCCAAGGCCACAAGTTCTTTCGGGTGGCCGCGCTGTGACGCGCGCGATGGCGCGCGCGCGGATGTGGAAAGAGAGAGAGAGCTTCTGGCGCGACGTGGGCGCTCCGTCCGATGCGGCGCCGTCTGCCGCGACGGTTTGGGTCGCCAAGTGGTTTTACTGTGGCCTGCGTGGGCTCTCCGCGCGGAGGTGCGGGGGGCGGCGCGTGTGCGCGCGCAGGTTCTCTCCCGGCATTGGCATCCGCGCTGCCAGGGCCAGGGCGGGCCGGGGCGCGGACGAGTGCGTGGGGGGCGCTGCCTGGAGGGCGTCGCAGAGGGCGGGGCAGTGCGTTGGCGATGCGGCTTTGCGCGTGGCCTGTGTCTTCGCCGCGCTGGGCGGTGTGTCCTGCGATGTGTCTTCCCGCGTGGGGCGACTCGGTGCTGCTGGGGGGTTTGGCGCGTCCCGCGCGTGGAGGCGGCGCCTTCGACGTGGCGTCGCGTCGGGGCGACTCGGAGTTGTTGATGCGGGAGATCGCCTGGGGCCGTGGCGGAATAAGTGTCTGCAATTGAGTGTCGCTCGGTGCGGGGGTGCTGGCGCGCGCGCGCAGGCGGAGGGCTTCTTCGAGTTGCAGGGCGCTAATGATTCCGGAGCTGGGGCGTGCGGTGACGCGGCGGAGAAGGCGAACTTTGCTCTCGTGCAGGATTGGCTGGAGGCGCGCCGTTCGAGGATGCGAGTCTATGAGGCGGAGAGTGCAGATGGGTTACTGCGTGGGGAGTGTTCCGGCGCATGGTTTTTGGGTTCCGCGGGGGGGTCCGAGATCGGCAGCGTTGTTTGGTACCCAGAGGGCCATGTCGCGACGGTCGTTGATGTGGACGGTCGCTTGGCCGCTGGCGTATCTCTCGGAGACGCAGTCGCCGCGCCGTGGCTGCGGTCGATTGCAGGCGCGCCGAAGAGGAGAGCGCCGAAAAAGAAGGCTGCCGCGAAAAGCCAGCGAGGTGCGCATCTCCGCTGTGCGCAGAACCCGAACGTCATGGCGGGCGTTGCTGCGCGGGAGCGACGCGCGACCGGTGAGGATGGGGCGCCGTCGTCGTCTGGCGAGGACATGCCAGTCATCCAGGGAGTCACCGTCGACGATGCCGATTCGGGCGATGCCGCGGGGGCGTCCGTGCTTCGTCGACCCGCAGCTGCGGTCGCCACTCGCGGCCGTGCGTCTTGGGACGAGAGCGATTCGGGTGAGGACATGCCGATGCTTCCAGGGGTTACGGTGGAAGAGGATGACGCGGGGGCTGCTCGGGCGCGATCGGACGCCGTCGCACCGCAGGCAGCGGCTGCGAGGCGCGCTCTTCGGGGCGCGGCTTCGGCCGCGGCGCCGCCGAGCGATTCTGATGGCGAGGAGATGCCTGTCATCCCTGGAGTGACCGAGGACGTCGGGGGTGCTGACGATGGCGCAAGCGATGGCAGCGGGCCGGCCGCGCGTCCGCGCGGTGCCCGGAGAGCACGCCGGAAGCGCGGGGCCGCGGACGGGGTGCTTGCGTCCGAGGCTGAGTCCCGGCAGTTCCAGCCGGATTACGTGGACGAGGACCGCTGCAAAGGGCTGACGTGGGGGGGGGGGCTGGGGGCGAGAGCAGTGCCGGTTTCGGCCGAAGACGGGGAGCGACGTGTGCGGGAAGTGTGTTCGATATGGGTGCCCGCACGGGCTCGTCAGGGGCCCGATTCTTGCAGGCGCGTTGGATAAGTTCAAGGAGTTCGCGCTCAAGGCGAACAAGCCATCTGTGGTACGCGCGGCACGCGATGTGGGACGTGGCGTCGAAGATGAAGCCTGAGCTGAAGTCCTTGTTTGAGGTGGACGAGCACGGGCGATTTGTGTTAACGAACAGTGAGTACGAGCAGTGCCTCAAGCAAGTCCATGACAATCTCCGAAAACATAAGAACTATGGCCGTTCTGGCTTTGTGTACGAGAAGGGGGCAGGGGTGCGGACACCTCAGGATCGCTGCGGGGAGGGAACTACTCGGTTCGGGTCCGAGAGGGAGTCGTACAATGGGTGCGGGGGTGGGACAAATTTCATGTGGTATAGCAGGCCTGTGTTTAACAAGTTTCTGGCACAGCTGCACACTTCCGAAGTGGACTGTACTGAGAAGGATTGCATGGAGGCTCTGACTTTGACCTCCGCGGAAATCGCGAGGTATCCGATGACGCAGCAGTACATGGCGAAGTTTGCAGGCCCGCAGTGCCTTCCGCACACTGATCCGCGTTCGAAGGAGAACAGGCTGCACGCGAACGAGAAAATGGGGCACGCGCCCGGAGAGGATCCGCAGGGGGGCGGCGACGGCGGCGCCTGTCTCGAGGCGTGCGGGGGAGCAGACGACGGGGCGTCGCACTTGTTCTGTATGCGGAATTGGGCGCAGTGCGATCGGTGCCACTGCTGGCGCCTCCTCCTGCCTGCCTGCGCTGCGCGCGCGCGAGGGGATGAGTACTACAGGGTTCGCGACACCGACTTGGATTGGGAGGAGTGGTTGAGGGGGGCGGCGCATCGGTGTGCGGCGGCGGCTGGTGCGTCGAGAGACCAGGACGCTGCGCTCGGTGGGGGGGGCGGCGACGCCGTGGAGGGTGCGATGCAGCAGGGCGGCGGCGCGGGTGAGGGCGGGGGTGGGGGGGGGGTGCGCGGCGGCGCTCGGAAGCGGCGCCTGGGGCGGAAGACGTCCGGGGCGGAGGCTGCCGAGCCCGCCGCGGTGCGCGGCGGGGCGCGGAAGCGGCGGCTGGGGCGCAAGACGTCCGAGGCAGAGGCTGCAGGGGGCGACGCGGGGCGCGAGGCCGCGGGGGCCGGGCGCGCGGGGGAGGGCGCCGCGGAGGTGGCGGCGGCGCGGAAGCGGCGGCAAGACGTCCGAGGCAGAGGCTGCTGAGAGCGGTGCGGGGCGCAGGGGCGCGGAGGAGGGGCGAGCTGGCGAGGGGGGCGCGGAGGTGCCGGAGGCGCGTTGGGGGCGCCGGGGACTCGAGCGCAAGACGTCCGCCGAAGAATGGGCCGAAGCGGGCGGTGCGGTCCGCGGAGCCGTGGATGAGGAGGGCGGTGGTGACGAGGCTTGCGGCGGCATGGCGGAGTTATCGGCCTCGGATTGCGACGACGAACGTTCTGCGTCAGATCATGAGTGCGCCTCGGAAGAAGACGCGGCGCCGCTGCCGCGCGAGGTGCGCAGCGCGCTCGATGCGGAGCTGGTGCATTTCGCGGGTGCTGGGCCGCCGACGGAGGCAGACCTGGCGGGGGCGCGAGCGGCCGAGGAAGGGCGCGGGAGCGCGCCGCGCCGCGCGGGATTGTCGCGAACCGGAGGTGGGGATGCGCGGGCGTGGGCAGTTGCGTCCGTGCCCCACCTCAAGGACAAGCGCATGTTGGCATTGGTCGGTGCCGTCCGCGAGTACCTGGTGTCGTGTCGTCAGTGCGATCGGGGTAGTTTTCGGATCCAGGGGTCGGACGGCGACAAGTGGTGGGGTGCGCTGATGGAGCCGGGGCGGCCAGGGCGGTTCGGGCGCGTGCTGCTGGAGATGGAGGATCGCGCGCGCGGTCGTGATCCGAGCGCGGAGCGTTCGTCGTGGGAGGCGATAGCCGTGGAGGAGGATTTTCGTCGTCGCTCGAAGTGGCCCCGAGTGCGTTTCGAGTGTAGTATGTTGCAGACGCCGGTCGTGTCTGAGAGCGGCGGGACGCAGTGGCGGGCGGTGCGGTGCTGCGATGACCCGGACGGGGGCGATGCGGACGATTTCCAGGCTCTGTGGCAGCGCGAGTCGCGTGTCGCGGCCGGGTTCGCAGCGAACGTGGTTCGGGATGACGACGTGGTCGTGTTGCCAGTGGAGCGGCCTGCCGGGTGGACAGAGCCCGCGCACATGGCGGGGGCGTGGTGGCGGGGTCAGGGCCCGCGGGAGCGCAGAGCGGAGGAGGGGGAGAACCCTGGGCGCGTCTGGGTGGGCCAGCTGCTGGAGGACGCGGCCGTGGCGGGGCTGCTGCCTGAGGGCTGCGCGGGCGAGCGCACTGCGAAAGAGGGGCTCGACGCGTTGCATCAGGCCGGTCAGGAAGCGCGGGGGGCGGGTCGCGCGGGGCGTGGTCGAGGGCGCCCGGCGAAGAAGCGCGGTCGGTACGGGAATGTCTTGAGGGTTGTGCTCCGAAGTCGGTGGGCCCCGGGCGACCGCGCGCGCCCAGGGAAGCGGGAAGTGTTTGTGTTTGCAGGCGCGCCAGAGGCTGGCCACTGGGTGTTCCGACCGCAGGCGGAGTTGCGCGATGCGTTTGGAACCGCGGGAGCGTTGACGCCCAAACTGAATCACCGAGGCCGTGTCGAGGCAGGGGACGTACACCAGAAAGTGCATGCTGCTGGCGCTGAAGACGGTGCTGCTGCGCGTGGCGAAGTATGACGTGCAGCTGCGCGATGCGTCCGTGCGGGCCGTGCAGGCGGCGCAGGCGACCCTGACGCGCATGGTGAAGTTCACGTGCCACGAGTGCCAGGAGCGGTTCCCGGCGTTCCACCCTGCCTTCGAGCCGCCGGACCAGCTCGCGGAGGAGATGCTGCTGCTGCGGCGCAGCGGGGACGGGCTGGCCGCGTGCAGCACGGAGGTGGGCCCGAGCGGACGAGGTGCCGCCGGCGGACCCGCAAGATGGCTTCGCCCTGGAGTGCGCGGGCGTGTGCATGAGGTGTAGGCGGGATCTGGACAAGCAGGCGGCGGCCGCGCCCACGGAAGACGACTTGTATCAGGTGGTGGGTCTCCGCACCGCGCAGAATCACATGGACCCGTGCTTCCGGTTCCCCTCCGATGACCTGCGCGACCTGTTCGACCAGGCCACGCTCACGGAGAGCCAGCTCATTGCTCTGGACCACATGCAGGTGCATCTGGCCACCGTGTCTCGGACAGGGCTGCGCAAGTTCCGCAAGAACATCATCTCGTTCCCGCAGGATGAGGCCGGGTTCGCGCGGCGTCACGAGCTAATGAAGGGGTACCGCGTCGGGGATCGCGTGAACTCGGTGCGCGGACCTGGCGAGCGCCCCGACGACCCGCACCGCCCGGAGCGCATTGCCGCGGGGGGCACGGACGAGGAGCGGCAGCGCTTCGGCGTGGACGTGTACGGGCGCCTGGTGTTTCCCGGTCGGGTCGCGGAGGTGCTGCTCTGTGGGGAAGTGATCATCGACTACGACCATGGCGGCAGGGGGAGGGAGCTTCAGGAGAACGTGGAGCCGCGGGTGATGCTGCCCTGGCACCCGAGGAAGGTGCCCTTCAGTCTGATGCTGCGGCGAAACGGTGGTTTCGGGAAGGAGGTGGTCGAGGGCCTGCACGTGCGCTGGCGCTACTGTGGGCACCTGCTGCGGGCGCTGTGCGCGTTCGCCGGCACGTACGGGCCCTGGCGCCTGGGCGGCACTGCGAATGAGCCCATGCACAAGTACTACGACCCGCGTTTGTTTGATGTGCTGCCGGACGACGACATCATCCGGTGCTATGCGCCGAAGGAGAGCGACGACGGCGCCGTGCTGTCGGGGGACGAGGCGGGGGAAGCCGAGGGGCCCGAGCCGGTGACTCGGGCGGAGGCCACTGCCAGGGATGCTGTTCCGTGTGGCGTCGACGTCGTCACGCCGCGGCAGTTTATTGCCGCGGGCTTCGACGTGCACTTCGTGGGGCCGCGTGACGAGGCTCAGCGCGGGGCAAGAGTCCGCGACGGCGACGGCGCACAGCGTGGCGACGAGGGCGGCCAGGACGCCGCGGGCGACGGTGGTGCCGAGGAGGCAGATGAGGACCAGTTCGATGTCGGGGACGGAGACGAGGCCATGGCCGTCGATCACGATGTGTTCAGTGCTTGGCTTGAAAAGGCGCAGTTCAGGTACGGCGGGGCTGTGCAGCGATGGTGGGCGGGGCTGCAGCCGGAGGCGGAGGGTCATTTGGAGGGGCTGCAGTTTGGTGACGACGAGACGACGGAGGACCTGTTCGGGCGCTTGCTGGACGCGGCGCGGGGGGAGAGCAAAGTGGTGGCCGTGCAGAGGGATCGTGTGCCCGTGGAGTGCGTGTGCGTCGATTTCCTCGTGCACTGGATGGGGCCGCGGGTCGGGGGGCCGTTCTCTGACCCGGGCGGTGGCGTGACTCCAGAGGCGGTCCTGGACGATGTGATGCTGGAGTTGGCCATGGCTGGCAGGTTCGTGGGAGCTGCTCAGGACAAGGATACGGGGTGCGTGGAGGAGACTTTGCCGGAGTTTGACGAGGACGAGGAGGTCGCGCGGACGGGGGAGCGGATGATTTACGGGTGGCCTGGCCAGAGTGACGACCCGATCCCGGCGCGTTCTGTCGGTCGCTTCGCGAGGGCGTTCCCGTTGGAGTTCCCGATGGGCATCGGCGACCTCTTCGAGGACCGCCCTCGCCGGGTCTCCGTGCAGGAGTGGGTGCAGCACCTGATGCGCTACCGCACCGGGCAGTTCGTTGGTGGTCCGCGTGGGCAGCGCGTGATGTGGGCTATGGTGAACGTGCCTCTCCTGAACGAGGCACGGGCGAAGGGCTTCGGCGTGTATCGGACCATGTACAGGCGGGCGGGGCTCGCGGTGCTGGGCCCGAGTGTGATGACCAAGGGTGGGCTCAGGCAGATCTTGGAGAGCGAGGACCGGGTGCGGATCCTGGTGGGTCAGCTGGCGAACGTTGGGCGCGACGTGCCCTCGACCACGATGCATTGGTCCTATGAGTCTAAGAAGTTGCAGAGTACTGTGAAGCACCTGTCCTGGCACCCGCCCTGGGTCGAGGGCCCTCTGGCGGACGGCGCGGAGCATGTCGGCAGGCGGGTCCTGCGCGAGATGGACCTGCCGGCGGGGAACGGTCGGACTCAGCGCAGGCGGCCTCTCGTGCCGGATGTTGTCGGGCTCGGCCGGCACCCGTCCATCTGGTGGACGCAGAATCCGTTCTACAATGCCGCGTTTGACATTCAGCGCATGGGAGGAGGCCGGGGGGCGCGGGCGGCAGGTGAGCGCGCTCTCGGGGATTGGGTGGGTGACGGGCGAGAGGAGCGCTTTCGGTTCGCACGGGACAACCCGGACCTGGTGGCGTACATGATTGGCCCTGCCTGGGTGGAGCTGGAAAGCGGATGGTTTGATGCCCCGCAGTGCTGCCGGCACTATGGCAGTTCAAGTACCATGCATGGCCAGGGCCGAGTGTGGCGCGGGAGGGAATCTGCACTACCACGGGTTCAGCGTAGGGTTGCCCGGGCCCGAGGTTGCGCGGGCGCGTGCGGACGTGGACGGGGGGGGCGACATGCTCCCGCCGAGCGTGACCAGCGACTTGGCGGCGTGTTTGCCATCGCTGGAGGCGGGGCCGATGGCTTGGCCCCCGCAGAACCAGAAGCGCCGCGCCGCTGCTCTCGCGGTCCTGGAGCGGGTGCTGCGCGCCGCTGCCGGCCGGCCAGGCGCGCGTGCATCCAGGGGTCGCGGGGGTGAGGATACGGGTCTGGGAGTGAGGATGGCGCGGACGACGACGATGAGGATGAGTTCGTGGGCAGGGCTGATGCGCTGCTTGACGCGCTGGTGGATCGCGGGTGGTTGGTGATCGTGGATGTTGATGAGGGTGCGCGCGGTCGGGGAGGCGACCGAGATGTTGAGTTCGAGCGTGTCGGCCGAGAGATTTCCGCGCCTGTGGACGCGCTGGGAGAGAGTCCTGTGGAGGATGGTGAGGGCGGTGACGGCGCAGAGGACGCGGGTGCGGGTTGGCCTGGTCCCGCGGGGGTCCGCTTGCAGCGCTTGACGGGTGCTGGCGCTGATTTAACGTTTCGCTGCAGAGCGTTCTGGAGAAGCGGTTCTATGAGTTCTTCGGGCACGTGGTCTCGGAGTGGAACCCCTGCTACGATGACGCGGGCGCGTGCAGATACACGTGGGACGACGAGGTTGGGGCCTTCGATGTTGACGTGGAGATGGAAGACCAGGCTGCTGCTGAGACGTCGGAGGCCCAGGCGGTCCGGAGCGTGCCTGCGTCTGCGCCGGAGTGCTTGAATTTGCGGAAGGTTCTGGACGAGGCCTTTCAGTCCGAGGCAGCAGGGACGTTGGACGTGCAGCCGGTTCGGAGAATGGTGTCCGCGCTGGTGAACAGGGTTGCGCGCCACACGAAGCATGGCATGGGCCCGCCGAAGCTCGGGGTACATGCGTGTGCGCGCGGTAAGGAGGGGTGCGTTTTCTGCCGGTATGATTTTCCGCGAGAGAGGTGGGGCCGCGTCGGGCCGAGACCGTTCCGGATGGAGAAGGGGCGCAGGGAGGGCCACTGGCAGGCGGTGTTCCCGAGGAACGACCGGCTCTGCAACAGCTACGAGGAGCACGTGCTCCTGGCCAATATGGGGAACATCGATTGGCGCCCCGTCCTGAACCTGTGGGCCGTTGTGGAGTACGTCTCGAAATATGCGACGAAAGCGCCCAAGGGCTCGCGGAAGATCAAGGAGGTGCTGGACGACGCCGTCAACGAGGTCTGCGCGTACGTTCCCGACGGCGAGGGCACCGACTTCCTCCGACGCTCGATCCAGAAGTTCTTCGCTAGGATGCTCGGGGAGAGGGATTACCATTGTTACGAAGTGGCGCTGCTGGGGTTGCGCTTGCCAATGGTCTTGTCCATGATGCCCGTCGTGACTTGAAACACGACGGGCGCTGCGTGCCCTGAAGACTGGCATGCGTCCGCACTGTTTGTTATTTTGCGGACAAGTCGGAGGAGAGCCGTTCACTGGTATAGCAAAGGGACAAGTTCGAACAAGCGCCTGGGATTCGTGCGGCGCCAGCGGGCCCTGGGGAGACGGGGTCCAAACGGAGGAAGGAGGAGGTGCGCGATGTGTTCACTCTTTGAGTTTTACATGGAAAGTACGCCGTGGTTATCGAGGGAAGCTTCTTGTTCTTTTATTGTCTGGTTTTCTTTGTTGAGGCGCGGGAACCCTGCGGTGTGCCTGCAGGTGACGCCCGGCTATAGCGCGGAGTGTGCGAACGTGGAGCACGCCTGCCACGAGGCGTACGCGCGGGCGAACGTCATCGCGCACTGGCGGCACATGGCGACGGCGGACCGCAGAGCCAAGATCGGTGCAGAGATGCGGCGCGACGTCCGCCCTGTGCCGGAAGTCTGCATTGGGGCCACGGATTTCGTGCCCCATGCTGGGGGCGATCGGTTCCTGGGAGTGCAGGATCTGTGGTTCAAGTCGGGGGGGGCGGCTTGGAGGGGCAGGGAGGATCGGTTCTGGGGAGATATGTTGATGGAGATGCTCACGGACCCCATGCTCCGACAGTGGGTGCCGGCGTGGGTCGTGGAGCAGTACGAACGCGCGAGTCCGTTCTACAAGGAGGTGCTGGGCGCAACCTTGGAGGCTGGTGGGGTGCGGACCAACCGCGAGCTGCTGAGGCGGACGCGCCGCGAGATGGTGCGTCGGCACCGGGCGCGGCAGCAGGGGCGTGACGCGGGGGCGGGCGACGCCGCGGGCGACGTGGGGGGCCAGGAATCCGACGGTGGCTCGAGGGAGGGTGACGCTGGCAGAGAGAGCGATGCGGCGGAGTCGGGGGAGGACGTGGAGGAGCTGGTGGACAGACTCGCGCAGAACGCCGAGGACGATCCCAACGAGGAGCCTCGGGATATCGTGTTGCGCGACCCGCGACCAGGGGAGGGTGGGGAGGGTGCCGCAGGTGCGGGGGAGGTGTCCGAGTGGGATCGCCGCCCAGCGGATGAGCGTGTTAGCGCGGCGGGCCCCGCGGTGCAGGCGACAGACGTGCGCGTCGGGGATGTGGCGCGGGAGGACGTTCGCGGGAGGGTGCGTGTGAACCCAAAGGATTTCAATTGGCTGGATGAACCGTGCAATGTGTCCACAGGGGAGAAGCGGCGCCTCGAGGAGCTGCGCGATGTCTGGTACGGCAAGGCCAATGTGGGTGACGGGGCCGAGGTCGTCTTGCGCGAAGACCTGGACCCCTGGCAGAAGTTTGCCCACGACATCGTTATGGATGGACGCCACTCCGAGAAGGACCCGCTCCGCCTGATGGTCACGGGCGTGGCAGGCACGGGGAAGTCGCGCACGGTGCGTAGTTTGGTGGCGGCGAGGCGACAGAGGGCGCGTCAGACGGCTCCGCGGACCAGAATGGATCGGGTGCCGGGCCTCCGGGGTGGGATGCGCGAGGGAAGGCGCTCTCAGTCGGAGATGGATGAGGAGGTGCGGAATTGCTGTTTGCTGGCTGCTCCGACAGGGTGCGCCTCGTTCCAGTTGAAGTATGGGGCGACTACTCTGCACAGGGCTTTCGGCGTTCCGGTGGGGTACTGCGGGCCTTTGAAGCAAAAGGGCGGTGAACGCTTCTTGCGGACGCGGGACCGGTTGCGGCAGGCGAAGCTGTTTGTGTTGGATGAGATGAGTATGATCGGGCGGCAGATGTTGGGGAAGATCGAGTACAAGGTGCAGGACACTCTGGGCTCGGATGCGAAGTTTGCGGCGCGCGGAGGAGGCGGACAAGGAGGAAAGGGGAGGAAGATGGAGGAGGACGAGCCAGTGTATCTCGGCGGGAAGGATGTCGTGCTGGCAGGAGATCCGCAGCAGGCGCCGCCCATCGGCGACGATCCGTTGTATCGAATGGGCAAGTATGAGGGGCATGGGAAAATAAGCCGAGGGGGGCGGAGCGCACTCCAGACGATGCGTGGAGCACGGAGAAGTTGGTGGCCACGGGCCAGTTTGTGCGCAATACGTTCCAGGACGTCGCCGTGCTACGGCGCGTGCACAGATGGAGTGGGAAGAAGGAGGGTCGGTCCGCCGAGCGGCAGGCGGAGTACCGGCGGGATGCCGATCGTTTTCTGGAGGTGACCAAAGGAATGGCGCAGTGCACGTGGGACCAGTCGGATCATGCGTGGTTGAGGCGCCGGAACAGGTCGGTGCTGCAGATGACGAAGGAGGGCAGGGAGGAGCTCGCAGCGTTCGAGACGGCGCCGCTTCTGATGGATGGCAGGAAGGATCGGGCGTCGGGTGCCTGCGGCGCGGATAGGGTGAACCTGGAGAGGCTGTACCATGTGGCGGCTGCCAGTGGCAAGCCCATTGCGTCTCTGCGCGCCTATCACAATTGGAAGGATAAAAGTAAATCTCGGCCGGAAGAGATGGCGGCCGACGATTTCCGAGGGATCGAGAACGAGCCTTCACATGTGTGAAGGGGCGCGCGTGCTGCTGACGCAGAACTTGTGGGTCGAGGCGGGGTTGATGAACGGGGCGATGGGCACGCTGCGCGGGTACATGTGGCCGGACGGGGCGGACCCGCACAACAGTGCGCGCCCGGACTTGCAGGCGCCCAGTTGTGTTTTTGTCGAGTTCGACGACGTTGATCTGGGAAAAGACGAGAATGGCGAGCCGCGGTCTTTCTTCAAGAACGATCCTGTGCGCAAGAACTGGGTGCCCATCTGGAGGCAGACTGTATCGTCCACGACGGAGGACGGCCTCGCGCGCGAGAACTACCCGCTGCAGCTGGCGTGGGCTTGACGCACTGGAAGGCGCAGGGGATGACGTTGGCGAAAGTCCGCGTGCACATGTCGGCGAAGACCGCGGCCGTCGCTGGGATCGGGTTCGTCGCAACGACGCGCGTCAGGCATCCGTGGGACTTGGTGTTCGAGGAAGACTTGCCGGAGTACGCGGACTTCATGCGGGCCAGGCACACGACGGCGTTCCGGGAGCGCCGTCGGTTCGAGCTGCGGTTGGAGGCGCGCGCTTCGTCAACGTTGCGGAAGTATGGGTACTGCGAGGCGGATTTGTGGACTGCAGAGGAGAGGCGTGCGGCGGGGAGATTGTTGGGCCGTCTCGAGACCGTCCGTGCGGCGCAGGCGGAGAGGCTCAGAGGTCTGAACAGAGTGGTGGATGATGACACTTGGCTCTGGGGTGAGGACGGCGCGCCGTGCGTGTCCGCGTTGGCTGAGGCTGTCGATGCCGAGGCGGGGGGTGATGACGTCGCGCGGCGGCGTCTGACCGCCGTGGCTGACAGGCTCCTGGACCGGAAGAGGGTGCGCGGTGTGACGTTGGAGGAACGTGAGGCCGCGCGGGAGCTGGCGGGTGGGGATGCAGAGGATTTCTATGGTGTTGACACGGTGGAAGAGTTGCGGGGGCGTTTGAGGGCTGCCGCTGCGCGTCTGTCCCGGGAGCGCCCGGACGACGACGGAGTGGAGTTGTTGGGCCGTGTCGCTGACATGATGGTGGATCGGTGGGTGGCGTGTGGGCGGTGGGATGGTCGCGTGTTCGATGTCGTGGATCCGAGCCTGGGCCCGCTGCACATGAGCGCTGTGAAGGAGGCCATGGGTGCGCTGGTGCCGCCGAGACTGCGCGGGAGCTTGGATAAGGCGGCCAGGAAGATGAAGGATGCGTTCGGGGATGTTCGCGGTGGCTGCGCGCTGCGGATGGACAAGTGGGTCGTGAACGTGCGGTCGGAGAGCGCTCTGGCGGAGGGCAGACTGGAGCGTCAGGCGTTGGAGTTCTTCCTGAAGGTGGCGCGACAGCTGTGCTCAGGGTTAGACCTGCCGATGACTGTGGCCTCGGCAAAGGTGGGCGAGCACGTCGGCGCGGAGGAGAACCCAGAGCATTTTGCTCGGGTGGCGCACAACTGGACGAGCGTTTGGGACGCGAGCAGCGTCAGCGATAAGAAGGAGTTGCTGATGGTTGATGCCGTGGACGCTCTGAGCGTGTCTGGCGTTCCCCAGGATTGGATCTTCGTGCGCGTCCAGGCTGGTCGGGCGGGGGAGGCGCTCGGGCGTGCCGAGTCTCTGACCGTGTGCGTGTACGATCGAGGCCGCAGGGAGGCGGTTGCAGGGCGAATCGCTCGGAATATCGACGCGCTGCTGCGGCCGATACAGGCCAGTGATGGGCGGCGCCCGCCACCAGCGGTAGAGTTTGGGGAGGCGCCGCACGTTCGGGTGCCTTCGCAGAGGATCGCCGGCGCACTCGGGCTCCTGCTGGGCCACGTTGGTCGCGGGGCCGGGGCCAGGGTGCTGGATGCGTCGGCGGAGTCGTTCGTGCCAGAAGTGTGTCGTGCGTTGCGGGGCGCGTTCGCGTCTTTCCGCGCGGGTGTCGGCGCGCGGGGTGCGCGGGATGTCATGGAGTTGTTGCTCTCGGACCAGGAGTGCCGTGACGCACTGGACCTCTTCGGCGTCGCCCCGCGCGCGGATGTGTCTGGGCCCAGTGCGGCGGGCGCGGGCCGGGCGATGGCGGGTGCGGTGGGGAGGGCCGTGGACGAGGCAGGCGAGGGAGAGGGCCTTGAGGGCGCGTCGACGTTGTCGTTTGCGACGTGGAACATTGCTGGTGGGCATCGCGCTGCCGTGGCGCCGCATTCCTGGACCGCGCGGGATCAGCGCGCCGCGGTCCTTGGCGAGGTGCTCCGTTGGAGGCAGGCGCGCGGGTGTGACGTCGTTGCCTTGCAGGAGTGCGAGGGCGGGGGTGCGTACGAGGAGCTGTCAGGGGAGTTTCAATTGTCGGGCGTTGCGCAGGCGCACGAGTCCAGGGGGTATGTGCATCTGTACGTCAGGCACGGTCTGCGGGCGGAATCTGTGGCTGTGCCAGGGCAGGATCCGGTCGTGCTGTGCCGTGTCCAGGTGCCCGGAGACGGCGGCGCCGGCGGCGATGGGCATGTGCACTTGGCGGCGGTGCACCTGCCCACGGACGCGTCATGGGAACGGCGTCGTGCGATACTTGGGAAGATTGTGGCGAAGTGCGGGGACGAATGCCATCGGCTGCTCATCGTGGGCGACATGAACAGCACGGATGCGCAGATGCAGGCAGCCGTGGAGCAGTTGCGTCTGAGGGACGCATGGTATGAGGGCCGATCCTGGGGTTGCCCCGGCAATAAGTTCTATTCGGGTCTCGGCGAGAGGGGGGCTGTCGGCCAGAGACGTGACCGGGTGCTCTTTGGAGCGGATCTCTGGTCCGAGGTGCACTTGGTAGGGAAAGGGAAGGTGTTCTTCGAGGGTTCCGAGTTCCACATGTCCGACCACTATGGGCTGTTCGGGTATGTGCGTGCCCACGCGTGCTTTGGATCTCGGGAGCAGAAGATGAGGGCCGTGGCGCAGCGCGCGAGAGTCGTGCTGCAGGCGACGCGCGATCAGTCACAGAGACTGGAGGGTGTGGAGGTTCAGAGTCGGTTACAGCGTGTCGAGAGTCCGCGGCGCTGGCCCGGCAGCAGGCGCAGGAACGAGATCGAGAGGCGTACTTGCGGGCGCAGCAGCGGGCTGCCGGCCGCCGACAGCGCCGTCGGGAACAAGCGATATCCGCAGCGTTCGGGCCACAGAGTTTGTTTGCTTTGGGGCGCCCAGTTCCGCCGCCGCCGAGCCCCTGCCCGCCTCGGCCGCCACTGTGCCCGGCAGACATGGATGTTCCGAACGTGGCTGGCATTCGCGCGGCTTCGTGGGACAGCGTGCGGTGCGTGCCCGTCCGAGGGATGCCGCGGCCATGGCACACCTGCTACGTGGTCAGTGTGACGCAGCTGATGTTGCGGACGCCTGCCGTCTTGGAGTGGCTTCGATGGCATTCAGAGCAGCAGTGCGAGGACCGGGGCACGGGGCGTTGTTGCGTGTGCGGGATGTGGGAGACGTACAACCAGTTGTGCTCGCGACGCTGGCAGCAGGGACCTGTGAGTGTGCTGCGGCGTACGAGCGTTGACTGCGACGACGATGTGATGGGGCGGCCGAGTGAGTTCAACGACCCGTGGCAGCAGCAGGATGTGTTTGCGTATTGGGGTAAGCTGATGGTGGCTGCGCGTGACGCAGAGATGTTGGCAGGTCGGTTTGCGCAGCGGGACCTCGGTAGTATCCGGGCGCTGAATCTGCGGGTGACGTGCGTTGATCAGATCTTCGGGTTCGTCCTGGAGAAGCGGGAGAAGTGTGACGTGTGCAATTACGAGACTGTCGCGTACGAGGCTGAGGATGTACTGAAGCTGCGTGTTCATGGACGTCCAGGTGGGCCCTTGATGCTGCAGGAGTTGTACTGCGATTTCTGTGCTCCTGAAGATATCGAGAAGAGCTGCCCGGGGTGTTGCCGCGACGAGCACGACCGGGTTAAGCACGTGAGGCAGACGAGAGCCACTGGTGTGCCACGAGTTCTGGTGGTTCAATTGAGGAGGGGCACCGAGGCGCGGGAGGCAGTGTGGGTGGAAGAGCACCTGAGGCTGCCAGGGCTTCCCCAGATGCAGTTGGTCGGTGTGGTTTACCACAATGGGCGGTCAATTTATAGCGGCCATTACACGACTCTGTGCCGCGTTCATGATGGGAGGTACTTCATGTTTGACGACGACGAGCCACCGCGCTTGATCCGAGACGAGCCGGCGCACATCAAGCAGAAGGAGGCGTACACGGCAGTGTATTGCCGCCTGGGCCGCGGTCAGGGGCAGGGCGCAGCCGCAGGTGCGACCGAGGTGGACGCAGCGCGTGAGGGGCAGGGCAGTGGCGGGAGTGGGCCGGGGGGCGGTGATGCGAGCGCGTCTGGTGGCGGCGGATGGGGCGGGGGTGGGGCTGTTGGTGGTGACGCCGACGGAGCGACGGAGCGCGAGGGGGGGGGTGGGGCGTCGGCGGCCCGAGGGATCGGGCGCGCGCGCGGCGTCGCTGGCGATCGGGCCGGGGCTTCGGCCTCTGTCGGGTCGGGGGGTGAGCCTACGTCCGGCGGTGGAGTTGGTGCAGGGCCAGGCCGTGGAGGACGCAGGGGGGGCGTTGTCTCGGTTGCCGCCGCCGAGCCGCGTTCCGCGAGCAGGCGCCTGCGGAGGAAGTGCGCGTTTTCGACGTCAGGGGAGGGGCGCGCCGTCGATGGTGATGGTGCGGCTGGGCGGCGAGCGGTCACGACGAAGGGCAGGGCTTCGGGCGCAGCCGAGTCAAGGGGCGCGGCAGGCGCCCGCGACTTGACCGCTGGGGTTGGCGGGGGGGCGGTGTCTCCGAGGGAGGGGGGGGTCTCTGGCTCGCCTGGTGGCGCCGCTCCGCGTTCCGCCGCGCGGCGGGCGCGGGGAAAGACGGCGACGCCTCGCTCGGATGCAGGGGCGGCGGGTGGCGCGGCGGGCGCGGCTGGAGTCAGGGATGTCGGCGGGGAGCGCGACGTCGCTGGGCCAGGGCGCGTCCGAGGTGCTCGAGGGTCCGGGGGGGCGCGCGCGGGCGGCGGGGGTCTAGGTGGCGATGTGGCGTGCGCGAGTGTCGCGGGGGGGAAAGATGCGGCAGCGGTGGAGACGGTGCGGGTTTCAGCGTCGGGGAAACGAAAGGTGGAGCCTCGGTCAGAGGCGGAGGTCCCGCGGAGGAGCTCGGCGCGTTTGGCGGCGCGAGCTGCGCCCGGCCCCGTCGCGGTCGAGGAGGGGGCTGCCGCGGGCGAGGGCGCGTATATACGGGGGGGGGTACTGGTGCGCCCGAGGCGCGCGGGGCCGTCTGGACCGTCGAGTGGCGGCGGCGCCGCGCGAGTGGTGACAGGTTTCGGCGCGGGAAGGATCGAGAACTTGGCTGCGTTCCAGCGCAGCCGCGATTTTGGGGATGCGACGCGCGCGTCGCAGCGG
Source organism: Prorocentrum cordatum (assembly GCA_963575745.1). NCBI lineage: Eukaryota > Dinophyceae > Prorocentrales > Prorocentraceae > Prorocentrum > Prorocentrum cordatum. The sequence goes on along the minus strand of CAUYUJ010001131.1, from coordinate 85,691 downwards.
GTCTCGGAGGGGGCCCGAGGGAGGTGCGTGGATATGCAGGGGAATGAGCTGGATCCGTCTGCGGGGTCCGCCTGGCATGCGGGTCGATAGGGCGGGGGGTGCGGTGGGAGCTGGGTGTTGAGGGGGGAAGAGTGGGGAAGCAAGACGGGGGGGGAGAGCGGGTAAACTAGGGCAAGGCTGTGCTGCGAGGTTCGGCTCCTCCCCCCTCAAGTCTTTTCTCTCCGCTGGCGCTCCGTGAGGGCGAAGTGGCTGGAGCGGAGGGAGGGCTTGGCCCGTAGTGGGGCGGTGCCTCCCCCCTCCGGAGCGCCAGCGAGGAGGGGGGTGCGCGTGGATGAAGGGCTGGAACTCTTTGTGGCGGTGGCGCCGATCAAGTGTTGGATGGTTCCGAAGGGATCGATGATTGGAGGGGCCTGGGGAGGGTCTCGGGTATGCCGGGAAATGAGTTGAATCCGTCGGCGTGGTTGTCGGAGTTCGCGAGGGCGGAGTGGTTGGAGTGGAGGGGCGGCCGGCCCCGAAATGGTGCGGCGCCTTCCCCCTCCGGAGCGCCGGAAGGGGGTGTGGTGGGTGGGTGGGGGCTCTGTGTGCCTGTCTGTGTGTCTGTGTGTCTATGTCTCTATGTGTCTATGTGTCTGTGTGTCTGTGTGTCTGTGTGTCTGTGTGTTTGCGTCTGTGTGTCTGCGTGTCAGTGTGTCAGTGTGTCTGTGTGTCTGTGTGTCTGTCTGTGTGTCTGTGTGTCAGTGTGTCAGTGTGTTTGTGTATCTGTTTGTCTGTGTGTCTGTGTGTCTGTCTGTCTGTGTGTCTGTGTGCCTGTGTGCCTTTGTGCCTGCGTGTCTGTGTGTCCTTGTGTCTGCGTGTCTGAGTGTTGGTGTATTTGCGTTTCTGCGTGTGACTGCGTCTCTGTGCGTCTGTGTGCCTGTGTGTCTGTGTGTCTGAGTGTCTGTGTGTCTGTGTGTCTGGTGCTGAGTGTGTCAGTGTAGCTTGAATTGTCTGTGTGTCTGTGTGTCTGTGTGTCTGTGTGTCTGTGTGTCTGTGTGTCTGTGTGTCTGTGTGTCTGTGTGTCTGTGTGTCTGTGTGTCTGTGTGTCTGTGTGTCTGTGTGTCTGTGCTTCCGTGTGTTTGTGTGTCTGTGTGTCTCTGTGTCTGTGTGTCTGTGTGCTTGTGTGTTCTGTCTTTCTGTCTTTCTGTGTGTCTGTGTGTCTGTGTGTCTGTGTGTCTGTGTGTCTGAATGTCCAAGTTTTTGCGTGTCTGTGTGTCTGTGTGTCTGTGTGTTTGTGTGTCTGTGTGTTTGTGTGTCTGTGTGTCCCTGTGACTGTGTGTGTTTTTCTGTCTTTCTTTGTGTCCGTGTGTCTGTGTGTCTGTGTATCTGTATGTCTGGTTGCCTGTGTGTCTTTGTGAATGTGTGTCTGTGTGTCTGTGTGTCTGGGTGTTTGGGTGTCCGTCTGTCAGTGTGTCCGTGTGTCTGTGTGTCTGTGTTTCTGTGTATCCTTGTATTTGTGTGTCTGTATGTCTCTGTGTCTGTGTGTCTGCGTTTCTGTGGGTCCGTGTGTGTCCGTGTGTCTGTGTGTCAGCGTGTCCGTGTGCCCATGTGTCTGTGTGTCTGTGCGTCTGTGTGTCTGTGGGTCCGTGTGTGTGTCTGTGTGTCTGTGTGTCAGCGTGTCCGTGTAACCATGTGTCTGTGTGTCTGTGTGTCTGTGTGTATGTGTGTGTGTGTGTCTGTGTGTCTGAATGTCTGTGAGTCTTGTGTGTTTTTGTGTTGGTGTGTCCGTGTGTCTGTGTGCTGGTGTCTGTGTGTTCGTGTGTCCGTGTGTCTGTGTGTTTGAGTGTCTGAGTGTTTGTGTGTCTGTGTTTCTGTGTGTCTGTGAGTTCGTGTGTCTGTGTGTATGTGTGTCTGTGTGTCTGTGTGTCTGTGTGTCTATGTATCTGTCTGTGTGTGTGTCTCTGTGTCTGTTTGTCTGTGTGTCTGTACGTCCGTGTCTTTTGTGTCGGTGTGTCCGTGTGGTCGTGTCTGTGTGTTTGCATGTCTGTGTGTTTGTGTGTTCGTGTGTCTGTGTGTCTGAGTGTCTGCGTGTCTGGGTGTCTATGTGTCTGTGTGACTGGTTGTCTGTGTGTCTGTGCATCCTTGTGTCTGCGTGTCTTTGTGTGTGTGTCTGCGTGTCTGTGTGTCTGTCTGTTTGTGGATCTGTCTGTGAGTCTGTCTTTCTGTGCGTCTGTGTGGGTGTCTGTCTGTCTGTGCGCGTGAATTTGCGTGTGTGTGCGCGTGTGCGTGTGCGTGTCAGTGTGTGAGTGTGTGCGCGCGCGGCGCTGGCAGCCCCGCGTTGCCGCCCCCCCCCCCCCTTCCGGGCGCTCCGCGAGGGCGGAGTGGTTGGAGTGGAGGGAGGGCCGGCCCCAAAATGGGGCGGCGCCTCCCCCCTCCGGAGCGCTGGAAGGGGGTGTGGTGGGTGGGGGGGCTCTGTCTGCCTGTCTGTGTGTCTGTGTGTCTGTGTATCTGTGTGTCTGTGTTTTTGTGCGTCTGTGTGTCTGTGTGTCAGTGTGTCAGTGTGTCTGTGTATATGTTTGTCTGTGTGTCTGTGTGTCTGTCTGTCTGGGTGTTTGTGTGTCTGTGTGCCTGTGTGCCTTTGTGCCTGCGTGTCTGTGTGTCTGTGTGTCTGTGTGTCTGTGTGTGGGTGTGTCTGCGTGGCCGCGTGTCTGTGCGTCTGCGTGTCTGTGTGTCCGTGTGTCTATGTGTCTGTGTGTCTGTGTGTCTGTGTGCTTGAGTGTCTGTGTGTCTGTGTGCTTGAGTGTCTGTGTGTTTGTGTGTCTGTGTATTTGTGTGTCTGTATGGCTGTGTGTCTGTGTGTATCCGTGTCTGTGTTTCTGTGTGTCTGTTTGTCTGTGTGTCTGTGTGTCTGTGTGTCTATGTGTCCGTGTGTCTCTGTGTCTGTGTGTCTGTGGGTCTGTGGGTCTGTGTGTCTGTTTGTCCGTGTGTCTGTGTGTCTCTATGGCCGTATGTCTGTCTGTCTGTGTGAGAGTTTGTCCGTGTGTCTGTGTGTCCGTGTGCCTGTGTGTCCGTGTGTCCGTGTGTCTGTGGGTCTTTGTGTCTGTGTGTCTATGTGTGTCTGTCTGTCTGTCTGTATGTGCGTCGGTGTGTCTGTGTGTCTGTGTGTCTGTGTGTCTGTGTGTCTGTGAGTCAGTGTGTCTGTGTGTCTGTTTGTATGTGTGCTTTGTCTTCCTGTGTTCCGCGCGTGGTGTGCCGTGGTCCATCTGTGTGTGCTATGTGGTCTGTGAGTTCTGCTGTGTCTGTGTGTTTTGGCTCTGTGTTCGTTTGTTCTGGTTTCGTGTGTCATTGGACACTAGGTTCCTCGCGGTTCCCGGGATGCCCGTGTGTGTTCTGTGTGCTGCGTGTTGTGTGTCTGTGTGTCTGGTGTCCTGTTTATTGTGTGTCTGTGTGACTGTGTGTCTGTGCGTCTGTGTGTCTGTGTGTCTGTTGCTTTTTTGCGTCTGTGTGTCTGTGTGTCAGTGTGTCAGTGTGTCGGTGTATTTGTTTGTGTGTGTCTGTGTGTCTGTGTGTCTGTGGTTCTGTGTGCCTGTGTGCCTTAATGCCTGCGTGTCTGTGTGTCCTTGTGTCTGTGTGTCTGTGTGCGTGTATGCGTGTGCCTGTGTGTCTGTGTGTTTGTGTTTCTGTGTGTCTGTGTGTCTGAGTGTCTGTGTGTCTGTGTGTCTGGTGCTGCGTGTGTCAGTGTGCTTGATTGAGTGTTTGTGTGTCTGTGTGTCTTTGTATTTGTGTGTCTGTACGTCTGTGTGTCTGTGTGTCTGCGTGTCTGTGTGTCTGTGTGTCTGTGTGTCTGTGTGTCTGTGTGTCTGTGTGTCTGTGTGTCTTTGTGTCTGTGTGCCTGTGTGCCTTTGTTTCTGTCTTTCCGTCTTTCTGTGTCTGTGTTTCTGTGTGTCTGTGTGTCTGTGTGTCTGTGTGTCTGAGCGTCCGCTTGTCTGTGCGTCTGTGTGTCTGTGGGTCTGTGGGTCTCTGTGTCTGTGTGTCTGTGTGTCTGTGTGTCTGTGTGTCCCTGTGCCTGTGTGTGTTTGTCTGCCTGTCTTTGTGCCCGTGTGTTTTTGTGTTTGTGTATCTGTGTGTGTGGTGGCCTGTGTGTCTGTGTGTCCGTGTGTCCGTGTGTCAGTGTGGCTGTGTGTTTGTGTTTCTGTGTGTCAGTGTGTCAATGTGTCAGTGTGTCAGTGTGTTGTGTGTCTATGTGTCTGTGTGTCTGTGTGTCTTGGTGTCTGGGTGTCAGTCTGTCAGTGTGTCCGCGTGTCTGTGTGTCCTGTGTGTCTGTGTGTCTGTGCATCTGTGTGTCTGGTTGTTTCTGGGTCTGTGTGTCTGTGTGTTTGCGTGTCTGTGTGTCCGTGTGCGTGTCCGTGTGGTTGTGTGTCTGCGTGACCGCGTGTCCGTGTGTCTGTTTGTCTGTGTGTCTGTGTGTCTGTGTGTCTGTGTGTCTGTGTGTCCGTGTGTCTGTGTGTTTTTGTGTTGGTGTGTCTGTGTGTCTGTGTGTTGGTGTCTGTGTTCTGTGTGTCCGTGTGTCTGTGTGCCAGTGTGTCTGTGTGTTTGTGTGTCTTTGTGTCCGTGTGTCTGTGTGTATGTGTGTCTGTGTTTCTGTGTGTCTTTGTGTCTGTGTGTCTGTGTGTCTGTGTGTCTGTGTGTTTGGGTTTTGTGTGTCTGTATGTCCGTGTGTCTTTTTGTGTCCGTGTGTCCGTGTCTGTGTTTCTGCATGGCTGTGTGTTTGTGTGTCCGCGTGTCTGTGTGTCTGAGTATCTGCGTGTCTGGATGTCTGTGTGTCTGTGTGACCGGTTGGCTGTGTGTCTGTGTATCCTGGTGTCTGCGCGTCTGCGTGTCCGTGTGTCTGCGTGTCCGTCTGTCTGTGTGTCTGTGTGTCTGTCTGCCTGTGGATCTGTCTGCGTTGTCTTTCTGTGCGTCTGTGTGTGTGTCTGTCTGTCTGTCTGTCTGTCTGTCTGTCTGTCTGTCTGTCTGTCTGTCTGTCTGTGCGCGTGTATTTGCGTGTGTGTGTGTGTGCGTGTGTGTGTGTGTGTGTGTGTGTCAGTGTGTGTGTGTGTGTGTGTGCGTGCGCGCGCGGCGCTGGCAGCCCCGCGCTGGCCCCCCCCCGCCTCTCCCTTTCTCGGGCGCTTCGCGAGGGCGGAGTGGTTGGTCCGTGGAGGGAGGGCCGGCCCCAAAATGGGGCGGTGCCTCCCCCCTCAGGAGCGCCGGAAGGGGGTGTGGTGGGTGGGGGGGGGGGGCTCTGTCTGCCAGTCAGTGTGTCTGTGTGTCTATGTGTCTGTGTGTCTATGCTTCTGTGTGTCTGTGTGTCTGTGTTTTTGTGCGTATGTGTGTCAGTGTGTCAGTGTGTCAGTGTGTCAGTGTGTCTGTCTGTCTGGGTGTCTGTGTGTCTGTGTGCCTGTGTGCCTTTGTGCCTGCGTGTCTGTGTGTCCTTGTGTCTGCGTGTCTGTGTGTTGGTGTGTCTGCGTGTCTGCGTGTCTGTGTGTCTGCGTGTCTGTGTGTCCGTGTGTCTGTGTGTTTGTGTTTCTGTGTGTGTGTGTGTGAATCTGGTGCTCTGTGTGTCTGTGTGCTTGAGTGTCTGTGTGTCTGTGTGTCTGTGTATTTGGGTGTCTGTATGTCTGTGTGTCTGTGTGTCTGCGTGTCTGTGTTTCTGTGTGTCTGTGTGTCTGTGTGTCTGTGTGTCTATGTGTCCGTGTGTCTGTGTGTCCGTGTGTCTGTGTGCCTGTGTGTCTGTGTGTCTGTGTGTCTGTGTGCCTGTGTCTGTGTGTCTGTGTGTCTGTGTGTCCGTGTGTTTGTGTCTGTATGGCCGTGTGTCTGTCTGTCTGTCTGTCTGTCTGTCTGTGTGTGTGTTGTCTGTGTGTCCGTGTGTCCGTGTGTCTGTGTGTCTGTGTTTATGTGTGTCTGTGGGTCTCTGTGTTTGTGTGTCTGTGTGTGTGTCTGTCTGTCTGTCTGTGTGTCTGTCTGTCTGTGTGTCTGTGTGTCTTTGTGTCTGTGTGTCTGTGTGTCTGGTTGCATGTGTGTCTGTGTGTTCGTGTGTCTGTGTGTCTGTGTGTCTGTGTGTCTGTGTGTCTGTATGCCTGTGTGTCTGTGTGTCTGTGTGTCTGTCTGTCTGTCTGTCTGTGTGTCTGTATGTCTGATTGCCTGTGTGTCTGTGTGTCCGTGTGTCAGTGTGTCTGTGTGTCTGTGTTTCTGTGTGTCTGTGTGTCACTGTGTCAGAGTGCCAGTGTGTCTGTGTGTCTATGTGTCTATGTGTCTGTGTGTCTGGGTGTCTGTTTATCCTTGTATTTGTGTGTCTGTATGTCTCTGTGTCTGTGTGTCTGCGTGTCTGTGGGTCCGTGTGTGTGTGTCTGTGTGTCTGTGTGTTAGCGTGTCCGTGTAACCATGTGTCTGTGTGTCTGTGTGTATGTGTCTCTGTGTGTCTGTGTGTCTGAATGTCTGTGTGTCCTGTGTGTTTTTGTGTTGGTGTGTCTGTGTGTCTGTGTGTTGGTGTCTGTGTGTTCGTGTGTCCGTGTGTCTGTGTGTTTGAGTGTTTGTGTGTGTGTGTCCGTGTTTCTGTGTGTCTGTGAGTTCGCGTGTCTGTGTGTATGTGTGTCTGTGTGTCTTCGTGTCTGTGTGCCTGTGTGTCTGTGTGTCTGTGTGTCTCTGTGTCTGTTTGTCTGTGTGTCTGTATGCCCGTGTCTTTTGTGTCCTTGTGTCCGTGTGCTCGTGTCTGTGTGTTTGTATGTCTGTGTGTTTGTGTGTTCGTGTGTCTGTGTGTCTGAGTGTCTGCGTGTCTGGGTCTCTGTGTGTCTGTGTGACTGGTTGTCTGTGTGTCTGTGTATCCTTGTGTCTGCGTGTCTTTGTGTGTGTGTCTGCGTGTCTGTGTGTCTCTCTGTTTGTGGATCTGTCTGTGTGTCTGTCTTTCTGTGCGTCTGTGTGTGTGTGTGTGTCTGTCTGTCTGCTTGTGCGCGTGAATTTGCGTGTGTGTGTGTGTGCGCGTGCGTGTGTGCGTGTCAGTGTGTGAGTGTGAACGCGCGCGGCGCTGGCAGCCCCGCGCTGCCGCCCCCCCCCCCCCCCTTCCGGGCGCTCCGCGAGGGCGGAGTGGTTGGAGTGGAGGGAGGGCCGGCCCCAAAATGGGGCGGCGCTTCCCCCCTCCGGAGCGCTGGAAGGGGGTGTGGTGGGTGGGGTGGCTCTGTCTGCCTGTCTGTGTGTGTCTGTGTGTCTGTGTATCTGTGTGTCTGTGTTTTTGTGCGTCTGTGTGTCTGTGTGTCAGTGTGTCAGTGTGTCTGTGTATCTGTTTGTCTGTGTGTCTGTGTGTCTGTCTGTCTGGGTGTTTGTGTGTCTGTGTGTCTGTGTGCCTTTGTGCCTGCGTGTCTGTGTGTCCTTCGTAGCCGCGTGTCTGCGTGTCTGTGTGTCCGTGTGTCTATGTGTCTGTGTTTCTGTGTGTCTGTGTGCTTGAGTGTCTGTGTGTCTGTGTGCTTGAGTGTCTGTGTGTCTGTGTGTCTGTGTATTTGTGTGTCTGTATGGCTGTGTGTCTGTGTGTCTCCGTGTCTGTGTTTCTGTGTGTCTGTTTATCTGTGTGTCTGTGTGTCTGTGTGTCTATGTGTCCGTGTGTCTGTGTGTCTGTGTGTCTGTGTGTCTGTGTGTCTGTGTGTCTGTGTGTCTGTGTGTCTGTGTGTCTGTGTGCCTGTGTGTCTGTGTCTGTGTCTGTGTGTCTGTGTGTCTGTGTGTCCGTGTGTCTTTTGTGTCTGTATGGCCGTATGTCTGTCTGTCTGTGTGAGAGTTTGTCCGTGTGTCCGTGTGTCCGTGTGTCTGTGTGTCTGTGTGCTTGTGTATCTGGGGGTCTTTGTGTCTGTGTGTCTATGTCTCTCTGTCTGTCTGTCTGTCTGTATGTGTGTCTGTGTGTCTGTGTGTCTGTGTGTCTGTGTGTCTGTGTGTCTGTGAGTCAGTGTGTCTGTGTGTCTGTTTGTATGCGTGCCTGTGTTTCTGTCTGCGTGTCTTCCTGTGTGTCTGTGTGTTTGTGTTGCCTTGTCTGTGTGTTTGTGTGTCTGTGAGTCTGTGTGTCTGTGTGTTTGTGTCTCTGTGTGTCTGCGTGTCTTTGTTTCTGTGTGTCAGTGTGTCAGTGTGTCAATGTGTCTGTGTCTCTGTGTGTCTGTGTGTCTGTGTGTCTGTGTGTCTGGGTGTCCAGGGGTCCCTATTTCTGTGTGTCTGTGTGTCTGTGTGTCTGTGTGTCTGTTTCTTTTTTGCGTCTGTGTGTCTGTGTGTCAGTGTGTCAGTGTGTCGGTGTATCCGTTTGTGTGTGTCTGTGTGTCTGTCTGTGTGTGTCTGTGTGCCTGTGTGCCTTTTTGCCTGCGTGTCGGTGTGTCCTTGTGTCTGTGTGTCTGTGTGCGTGTATGCGTGTGCCTGTGTGTGTGTGTCTGTGTTTCTGTGTGTCTGTGTGTCTGAGTGTCTGTGTGTCTGTGTGTCTGTGCATCTGTGTGTCAGTGTGCTTGAGTGTCTGTGTGTCTGTGTGTCTTTGTATTTGTGTGTCTTTTTGTCTGTGCGTCTGTGTGTCTGCGTGTCTGTGTGTCTGTGTGTCTGTGTGTCTGTTTGTCTGTGTGTCTGTGTGTCTGTGTGTCTGTGTGCCTGTGTGCCTGTGTTTCTGTCTTTCTGTCTTTCTGTGTGTCTGTGTTTCTGTGTGTCTGTGTGTCTGTGTGTCTGAGTGTCCGCTTGTCTGTGCGTCTGTGTGTCTGTGGGTCTGTGGGTCTCTGTGTCTGTGTGTCTGTGTGTCTGTGTGTCAATGTGTCCCTGTTCCTCTGTGTGCGTGTTTGTTTGTCTGTCTTTGTGTCCGTGTGTTTTTGTGTCTGTGTATCTGTGTGTCTGGCGGCCTATGTGTGCATGTGTCTGTGTGTCTGTGTGTCAGTGTGTCCGTGTGTCAGTGTGGCTGTGTTTCTGTGTGTCAGTGTGTCAGTGTGTCAGTGTGTCAGTGTGTCAGTGTGTCTGTGTGTCTATGTGTCTGTGTGTCTGTGTGTCTTGGTGTCTGGGTGTCAGTCTGTCAGTGTGTCCGCGTGTCTGTGTGTCTGTGCGTCTGTGTGTCTGTGCATCTGTGTGTCTGGTTGTTTCTGTGTCTGTGTGTCTGTGTGTTTGCGTGTCTGTGTGTCCGTGTGTGTGTCCGTGTGGTTGTGTGTCTGCGTGGCCGCGTGTCCGTGTGTCTGTGTGTCTGTGTGTCTGTGTGTCTGTGTGTGTATGTGTGTCTGTGTGTCTGTGTGTCTGTGTGTCTGTGTGTCTGTGTGTTTTTGTGTTGGTGTGTCTGTGTGTATGTGTGTTGTTGTCTGTGTTCCGTGTGTCCGTGTGTCTGTGTGCCTGTGTGTCTGTGTGTTTGTGTGTCTGTGTGTCCGTGTGTCTGTGTGTATGTGTGTCTGTGTTTCTGTGTGTCTGTGTGTCTGTGTGTCTGTGTGTCTGTGTGTCTGTGTGTCTGGGTTTGTGTGTCTGTATGTCCGTGTGTCTTTTGTGTCCGTGTGTCCGTGTCTGTGTGTCTGCATGGCCGTGTGTTTGTGTGTCCGCGTGTTTGTGTGTCTGAGTATCTGCGTGTCTGGATGTCTGTGTGTCTGTGTGACTGGTTGGCTGTGTGTCTGTGTATCCTTGTGTCTGCGTGTCTGTGTGTCCGTGTGTCTGCGTGTCCGTCTGTCTGTGTGTCTGCGTGTCTGTCTGCCTGTGGATCTGTCTGTGTTGTCTTTCTGTGAGTCTGTGTGTTTGTCTGTCTGTATGTGTGTCTGTGCGCGTGTATTTGCGTTTGTGTGTGTATGCGTGCGTGTGTGTGTGTCAGTGTGTGTGTGTGCGTGCGCGCGCGGCGCTGGCAGCCCCGTGCTGGCCCCCCCCCGCCCATCCCCTTTCTCGGGTGCTCCGCGAGGGCGGAGTGGTTGGAGTGGAGGGAGGGCCGGCCCCAAAATGGGGCGGTGCCTCCCCCCTCCGGAGCGCCGGAAGGGGGTGTGGTGGGTGGGTGGGGGGGGGGGGCTCTGTTTGCCAGTCAGTGTGTCTGTGTGTCTATGTATCTGTGTGTCTATGTGTCTGTGTGTCTGTGTGTCCGTGTTTTTGTGCGTCTGTGTGTCAGTGTGTCAGTGTGTCAGTGTGTCTGTGTATTTGTTTGTCTGTGTGTCTGTGTGTCTGGTTGTCTGGGTGTCTGTGTGTCTGTGTGCCTGTGTGCCTTTGGGCCTGCGTGTCTGTGTGTGCTTGTGTCTGCGTGTCTGTGTGTTGGTGTGTCTGCGTGTCTGCGTGTCTGGGTGTCTGCGTGTCTGTGTGTCCGTGTGTCTGTGTGTCTGTGTGTCTGTGTGTCTGTGTATCTGGTGCTCTGTGTGTCTGTGTGCTTGAGTGTCTGTGTGCGTTGCAGATCTGTGATTTGTTGTGGTCTCCTCTGTATGCTCTGTGTTCTGCCGTTCTAACGTTCTGTTTCTGTGGTGTGTGTGATGTGTGGCTGTGTGGCCTGTGTGTCATGTGTCCGTGTGTCTGTGTGGTCTGTGGTGTCTTTGTGTCGGTACATCTTGGGCCTCTAAGGGTCTGTTGGGCCTGCGTCGCTGTGTCTGTGTGTTCTGTGTCTCCGTGTGTTTCTTTTGTGTATGTATGGCAGGGGTCTGTTTGCTGTATGTTGTGTTGTGTGTGTCGCCCTGGTGTGTCCGAGTATCCGTGTGTCTGTGTGTCTGTGGTGTCTGGTGTACTGCAGGGTCTCTGTGTTTGCGTGTCTGGTGTGTGTGTTCTGTCTGTCTGTGTGTTCTGTCTGTCTGTGGTTGTGGGTCGTGGTCTCGTGTGTCTGTTGTGTCTGGTTGCCGTGTTCTGGTGTCCGGTGTCTGTTGTCTGTGTTGTCTGTGTGTCTGTGTGTCTGTGTGTCTGTATGCCTGTGTGTGTGTGTGTCTGTCTGTCTGTCTGTCTGTCTGTGTGTCTGTGTGTCTGTGTGTCTGTGTGTCTGTGTGTCTGTCTGTCTGTCTGTCTGTCTCTGTCTGTCTGTCTGTCTGTCTGTCTGTCTGTCTCTCTGTCTGTCTGTCGGTCTGTCTGTCTGTCCGTCTTGTCTGTCTGTCTGTCTGTCTGTCTGTCTGTCTGTCTGTCTGTCTGTCTGTCTGTCTGTCTGTCTGTCTGTCTGTGCGCGTGTGTATGCGTGTGTGTGTGCGTGTGTGTGTCAGTGCGTGTGTGTGCGCGCGCGGCGCTCGCAACCCCGCGGTCCCCCTCCCCCTTCCTCCAGCGCCCCGCGAGGGCGGAGTGGTTTGAGTGGGGGGAGGGCCGGCCCCAAGATGGGGCGGTGCCTCCCCCCTCCGGAGCGCCGGGAGGGGGTCGGGGGGAGGGTTCGTGCGGGTGTTTGTAAGTGTTCGTTCGTGTGACGTGGGTGTGGTTGTAAGTGTGTTCGTTTGTGCGTGTGTGTGTGTGTGTGTGTGCGTTTGCTTGTGTGACTGTCTCTGTTCTCAGTGCGTGTTTTCTGTGGGTGTTCGCGATTGCGTTCGTGTGTCTGGTGCGTGTGTGTGTGTCTGGTGCGTGTGCGTGTGTGTGTGCGCGTGTGCCTGTGTGTTCGTGCGTGTGTGTGTGCTTTTCCGTTTGCGTGTGTTTATGTTTGTATGAGTGGGTGCGCGTGTGTCTGGTATGTGTGCGTATGTGTGTGTGTGTGTGTGTGTGTGTGTGTGTGTGTGTGTGTGTGTGCGTGCGTCTGTGTGTGTGTGTGTGTGTGGGTATGGGCGTGCGTGTGTGGTGCGCGCGCATGAATGGGCGCGCGTGGATGAGTGTGCGCGCGCGTGTGGATGTGTGTTTGTGTCTGTGCTCGTGTGATTCTGTGTGCGTGCGTGCGCGTGCGTGTGCGCGCTCGCGCCCTCGGTGGCGCCGTGGTCCGCGCGCCCCCCCCCCTTTCTCTCTCTCCCCTGCCTCGGGCGCACCGCGGGGGCGGAGGGGGTGGAGTGGGGGGAGGGCCGGCCCCGGAATGGCGCAGCGCCTCCCCCCTCCGGAGCGCCGGCGGAGAGGGCGGGGGGCGAGGCGCGCGTGGGCGGCTCGTGTGTAGGGGTGTGTGCGCCTGTGTGTATGTATGTATGTATGTATGTATGTATGTATTGATGTATGTATATATATATGTATATATATATATATACATATATATATATATATGATTATGTGTGAACGCGTGCGTGCGTGCGTGTCTGTGTGTGCGTGAGTGTGTATGTGTGTGTGTGTGTTCGCATGCTGTCCTACGCGTGGTTTCATGTTTCTCTGTATGTCTGTGTTTTTAGGTGTGTGGCGTGTCTGTTGTGTGTGTGTGCTCGTTTGTGCTCGTGTGTGCGTGTGCTTGTATGTGTGAATGCATCTTCGCTACTCGGTTTCTCGACCTCGCGCCGAACACTTTCAGGGTCGGATGGGGACATGGGAAATACCTTGTTTGAAATGTCTAAGAAGATCATATCTGAAACTCTCTGCTTTTTTTCCGAGCACTCTCGAGGGTGCGAGGAGCTCTACGAGGTCCCCGGCGGTAACCAGGTGCATTGTGCAGTAGGGAGTCTTCGGTTCCACATACTGTACACGGAAGGCGGAAGCGCGGGAATCGAAATCTGGCGGGGCATTCCTTCACAACGTGGTTCCACATACTGTACACGGTGCTTCAGAGCCTGTTTTGCCTGAGTACCGCGGGTGCACATATCAGATTGTTTCTCCGTATTGCTCCAGTGGTGGGGAACTCTCAATACTTTGGGATTGATTCTTGCCAGAGCTTGTCAGTTTTGCTCCCTGTGCACATTTCTGTGGACTCTGTCACACGTGTGTTCATTGAAGTTGGCCACAATATACAACTCCGTCGCACGAGTGCCCATTAGAGTATGGCGCTTCCAGTGTCGGGCAGCCGGCGCAAGAGAGAAGACGACGGGGCTGAGGGCATGGACGCTGAGAATGTACTAGATGCTGATATCCACGGATTGGCTTTTGATGAACAGAATCCCATGAAGCAATTCTTCGAACTGGGGAAGCAGCAACTGCAGCAGCAAAGAATTACTGACCGCAAGGTGACAGGCATGGTTAACGATATGGCTACCATGCAACGACGGCAGGACAGTGCTGAACGACGAATGGCTGAAGGCCAGGCTCAGATGGATAAACGAATGACAGATCTTGAGAAGCAGGTCTTAGAGCTCAAGTCGCATACTGCTGCAGGTTCTGGGGCATCCACTGGTGCTACTTCTGCTGGCTTTGGGGGTGAGGCGACTTGGCCAAACGAGAGCAGGCGTCCATTCCGAGCCTTCAATCCAGAGTGGATCGATTTTCGTGGATGGGTGACTGACTGGAGGAATCCGATTCGACGGTCAGAGCAAATGATTTCAGATCGGGACGTGGGCATTCTCATTCACAACTTGAAGATGAGCCTCCCAGAGGATGACCGTGCGAAGATTGACGAGCTTGGTACGCTTCGTATGAATGGGAATCGTCCCAACTACGCAAACTTCCGCATCAAGTTTACCACTGGTACTGAGTCAGACGTACTCTGGAGGTGCAAAAAGTTTTGGGAAGAAGCTCTGATCCCGCCTGAGGATCGAACTGAGGAGCAAAGGTCTCTTGCCCGTCCGACGCCACAGGATCTTTTCAAAGACATGGACAACAGACCGTGTGCGGCTGGAGGCTCCATTCGGATCAAGACACAGGCACCGCCATGGAAAGAGGACCACATCAATGCTGTTGGCAGATTCCATGGTGTGTGGCGCGATACGGTCATTGCGAGGAATCCTGAAACGACAATGAAGATCAAGGGAGTGCCTGGGAGTGGAAAGGGGGTCAGTGTGATGTGGACCATTCCCCCATGTCTCCGTACCAAAAGAAGCATGGAGCTGGCCAAGTGGAAACAGGATACGGGCACTTGGACCGTTGATCAGACGGTCTGGAACGAAGTTGTCATGACGTACGGCATCGCCACGACCCACAAAGAAATGGAGGATGCACTCGGACAATGAGGGTGCTGCGAGAGATCCAAAAGCATGGCTCTCGCTACTCTCGCAGCAGGCACACTCAATGTTGCGAGAGCTGGGCGGCTCGAGTCTCGGGCTTACGCTATTCTACGAGCGCTACAGGGGGTAGGCTTAAATGTTGTGGCTTTGCAAGAATGTCAAAACGTGGACTTCAATGACACCTTAATTCAGCGTCTGGGGTGGGATGCTGTTTCAAAAAGTACTTGCATGCGGGCAGCGGTGCTTCTTAAACGTCGACACCTGCCCCACGTGATAGCCTCTTATCAAGCAGATCGGGTTGCGATGATTGTTCATCGATCGGGAGTTTGTTTCACTAGTGCTTATTTTGCTGATACGTCTCATCCAGACGCTCCAGAGATATGCAGACGGATACTGCATGATGTACGCCGCCTGCATCGACAGGCTCAGGCCAACCATGGCCACCACTTTCGCTTGTTGCTTGCCTGTGATGCCAATGTGGAGCTCACGCCAGAGTTGGAGGTGGATGGGAGGAGGGTGACGGGACCAGGACTCAGAAGATCGAGGGAGAGGGGACTTGGTCGGAACGGTGCCATTGATTTGGAGGACAGGAGGGCCAAGGAGGTGTGCATGAGGGACCAGATTGAGGAGTTCCTGGAGGAGGAGGAGCTGGCTGCGATCAACACTTTTGAAGCACGGGTGCCGACCTACTGGCACTTCGGTGAGAGTGAGCCCACAAAGGTCTTAGATTACATCTTGGCGCCCAGGCAGTGGACAGTAGAAGATATCTCGTACAGTTGGTTGCAGGACGGGCGTGTGGCACGTTTGAGCGATCATGCAGTGATCAAAACCCTGTTGGCCCCAAGGGAACCCCAGGAGATGTACCGACGCAAGGTTGTTCGGCCACACGTCACGGCACGCCGGGCATTCGAGTCCCACAGAGAGGAGTTCTGTTTCAGGGCGTTGGTGGACATTGGTATTGAGGCCACACGCCCTGACGAGATCGCGAAGTCGTTGCATCAGCATGCGTTGCCTCTGCTCAATCCGCCTTCCTCTGCGCATCGTGCACATGCTAAGTCTAAAAAGCTAGCAGATCTTCAGCATCAGTATCGTGGAGCCCGTGGGAATCCTGATGAGAGAAAGCGCCTGAGGGAACTTATGAGGCCCCTGGTCAATGCAGATAGGCGTAGTGAGATCGAGTATACCTTCGCGAACCCTCGCAAAAGCAAGAAAGTGAATGTCAAGTCTCTGAAGATCGACGGGGAGGTGACGGAGGATCGTAAGAGGTGGGTGGAGGAGGGGATGAAGCAGCACAGCTTGAACACGATGACGAGCGTAGAGGAGAGGATGAGGAACAGCGAGCTGGTATCTGACTTACGGCGACGTGCACGAGCAGCTAGGGCACACAGCAGCAGCAGTACGATGCGCGACATGCACATGCAGCTCACGATGGGGGTGGTGAACGAAGCACGTGCACGATTGAGATCTGGCAAGAGCTGCGGCCCAGATGGGGTCAGCGTGGAGCTCTTGAAGGCTTTGGCGTGGCGATCTGTTCGCCAGATTTTCCATGTGTTTCGAGATATCTTTGATGGTGATCGTCGGTCACCTGACTGCTGGAGAGAGGTACTCATCACGCTGATGCCCAAGCTGGTGAATCTAGATTCGCTCACACAAACACGCAATATAGTTGTACAGAACACGTTAGGAAAATGGTACCTCACCTGCGTTACTATCCTTATCGAGAGGCATGCTGAACAGTACATGGGGCGATTGGGCTTGTATGGTTTCGCACAGGATCGGAGGACGTGGGAAGTAGCGGGACCCCTTAAGGCCATCTCACAGCATGCGAGCGTCTGGGGGAAAGATAGGAAAGCGTTCTTCTGTTCATGTGATATAGCACGAGCCTTCGACCATGTTAAGCTCACTACCTTGGCACGCGCGATGCACATGCTTAACATACCTGTACAGCTACAATATGCTCTGATCGAGCCCTTAACTGACACGACGGGCACGCTCACGTTCGAGGGCCTGGAGTTAGGTGGGGTACGATGGGATCGATCTCTCAGAACGGGGGGTACCGAGTCTCCCCTGTGCTTTAATTTGGTTGTGTTGGCCATGTGGGCGGAGGTCATACAGAGGTGGGATAACGAACGTATAGGTGTGGAGATCCCGTACAGCAACATGCACGACATGACGCGCGCACATGTTTACAATCATGCGATTTGGGCAGATAACATATATCTCGTGGCCAGTACATCGGCTCAGATGCAGCTGATGATCGACACACTTACTCACGCTTTACGTACATGGGGACTAGAGTGGAAGTCAGATTCACTTGAATCGATGGTGGTGGGCGACCGCGATACCACTACTTTCTTCGCTGATATCCAGGGGGTGCAGGTCCCATTCAAGTCAGTCTCTCAGCTGAATGTGTTGGGAACGGTCGTCTCGCAGCAGTATGGGGGCACGCATGAGGACATACAATTTCGGATTGACTGTGCACGACGCGCGTTTTATGGGCAAGCTAAGTATTATCGTTGTCGTGCTCTCCCTCTTCGTAAGCGGTATCGACGGTATCAGAGCCTGGTACAGAGTGTATTAGCATACGGACTGGATACATGTACGCTGGACCCTGAAGGTGTTCGATTGCTTCATACCTTTGAGGGCAGATGCCTGCTGGCCATGCATTGTCGACGGAAGCCTGCGGGACAGAGATGGGAGGTCTGGAAGCCACATATGCTTGACACAGCGAGGGCTTCTTTCTGCTCGCTGGGATTTCCTAGCATCGTCCAGATCGTGGCGTGGAAGAGTTGGAGCGTCGCGCATTCGGTCAGCACGGCTTATGGCAATTTTGATTTCACAAATCCTGGGCCTCCCCGGTGGAGAGGCCCAGGTTCAGGAGTAAGTTGTGAGGATGGGGTCTCGAGCGGTTCCCAGCACAATGATGGCGCTGACGGCCGACGTGTTGCACGCAAGGTTGAGCCACATCCTGATACCACGAGACGTGCATTTGTTGATTCTCGCACGGCATTGCTTTGTACACACAAGACCTGGGAAGCGCACCGCATGGCTCTCACTGAGTGTCTCCGCTGTCATGGAGATCGTAGGCGTGCCTCTGAAGGCAAACGGCTGCGTGCTGGAGGGGATAGTGTTGGGCAGCGGTCTTGGCAGTACCCGTACATACAGATTCATGGGGATGAGTGGTGGGAGACCTTCCGACCAGGATATGCCACATTTCTGCAGACATGGGAAGCACTTTTACGCACGTATGGTAGGCCTAAGATATTCGAGTACTTCTGCACGGATTGGAAACAGGTACCAGGAGGAGTTGTTGGGAGAGAATGTAAGGAGGGAACAGGAAGGAACGAGGAGGCGACGGAGGAGGAGAACATGAAACAAGCAAGACGGTTGGCGATTATCAATGAACGGGAAGCTGTATTTGATATCATGTCGAACGGAGTTGGAATTGAGATCAAGGGAGACTCTTTGTTGGTCCAGAGCTGGCTTACGGGACGTTGGCGTTGTCATAATCGTGCATATCGTGAGCGTGTACGCAGGTGTGTCAACGACATGTACGCACTTAGCTTATCACACCGAGCACGGGCATCGAACGTTGGGCGAGACATATTTGTACATGAATTTCGTGAAGCAAACACCCGAGCAGACGAACTTACTCATTTGGCCAGAGATGGCCACACATTTCATCATAACTATTGTCATCGATATCCCTTCGAACGAGACTATTTGAAGGTAGTCGCCTGTCGTGGGGGGTACGACGGGGGAGTGTGCAGCAAGGGCAGTGCATGCGGTTACTGGATGCAGGTTCTATCTCAACATGTCTTCGCGGGCGTCTCGGCATGGAGTGTATTCTACACGATACTCCCCCTACCCGACCTCTTCCTCTCTACATTATCATGCTGACACACCGTTGATTTGGAGAGACGCTGCTGCTGCGGCTTGGTTGGAGCCAGGCGCCACGATCACCGAATGTGAGTTGTCCGCTGCCGAAGCATTGACACATGCCATACGCATACAGCTTCAGCAATTTGATGACAGTGATTTTGCTTCTTGATGATGTGTTATCCCTATGCCCTCCTGGACTCGGGAATCATCTTCAAGTTTAGCTAAGTTATATGACACCTCAGCCCGCCTCCGTGGGTAGGTGCTCGTTTCACTGCTGCTCAGATGCCTAGCTGCGTAGCTGACACGGGCTGCGCTGAAGACCAGCGCCTCGCCAGCCCGCGTAAACACAAAAACCAGGTTGACGGTTTACCGCCGGCGCCAGTAACCGCCGGCGCCCAGTAATTCCGGGGAGCTGAAGAGCTAGTTGGCAAGAAAAATCTCGACGGACCTTTTGGTGACTTTTGGTCGGTTGAAAATTTCATCCTCAAAATTTGACCATTCGTTAGATCTCTAGTATTCTTTCCCATGATATTCGACCTTATTCCCGCTCGCCATCTTGATCTCAGCTCGATCGAGTAACTTTGAAGGCCAAAAAGCAGGCAGGCGGGAACGGCCGTTTCGAGTCATCTTGATACGCGCTGTCGGTTTTCTCAAGATAACTCGAGCTTCAGAACAACTACAGAGCTGGTCAGCACGGCTAATGCATTCAGAATCATCAGGCGCGTTCGCCTGTTGAATCGAGAGGTCTGAACTCGGTCTGCTAGTCGAGCTAGGGTCGCAAACCTATTCGTATTATTCGAGTTATTGTAGCAGACGCTCTTGCTTTTTCGTACTTACCTCGATCTGTAGCGCAGCTACAGAGCTAATAATCACAGAAATCGATTGAGAATTATCAGGCGCGTTCGTCTGTAGAATGGAGAGCTCTGAACTCGGCCTGCTCCCAGAGCTAGGTTCGCGAACCTTTTGGTATTGTTCGAGTCATCTTGAGACATGCTCGGTTTTCTGTACTTAAATCGTGCTGGGGGAGGGCTACAGTGCTGCTGGTCACAGGAATCGATTTCGAGACATCAGGCACGTCCGTTCGTCGAACCGAGAGCTCGGAACTCGGTCTGCTGCTCGAACGAGATCCGCGAAACTGTTGTATTACTTGAGTCATCCTGAGAGGTACTCTCGCTTGTCTGCACTTAACTCAGGCTGTATGGGGGCTGCGGAGCTGGTAATCACAGGAATCGATTTGCAGACATCAGACGCATCCGCCTGTCGCATTCAGAGGTCTGAACTCGGTTTCATTCTCGAGCTCGATTGGAAAACTGTTCGTTTGTTTTGTTAGAGTCATCTTGAGAGGTCTATAATCGCTTGGGCTGAAACTAGTCGTTCTCTGAAATTCTTTTCCACATTATAATTATCAGGAAGCTCTGCGAGTCCCCCGGCGGTAAGAAAGGTTGACGGTTTGCCGCCGGCGCCCAGTTCTTCCAGGCCCCTAGGCAGATCTTCATTGCGCGCTTTGCAGGGCCCCACGCATCGTAAACGGCGCCCCTGCACGCGTCTCCTGCGAGGTTTCCAGTGTTCCGCGCATCGTTTCAGGCGGCCTGGCAGAGGTCCCCGTACCTCGTAGAGCTCTTCGTCATCGATGAGCTAGAGGAATTCCGCGGGGTGGAGCCAGTTGGCCGACCCGGCCAGAAAGGACAAAGTGTTAACTTTTGGGTGGTTTTGCAATTTTTTGAAAGATATTTGAAAATTCATTTTAAAGCAGATTTTTCGCACCTGTAAACAATTACAAGGGCTTCTCTGTCTTAGTATGGGATCTGTAGGCGCACTATTGCAATCAAAACACTTGGCGGAACCATCTCATGTCGACACGAAAAAAATCTATTTTTCTCTTTTTCGCGAAATGGTTCCAGAAGCTCTCTCTCTCGACTCCGAGCACTCTTACGCGTGAAATGAGCTCTACGAGGTTTCCGGCGGTGACCAGGTTGACGGTTCACCGCCGGCGGCAGTGCGGCGTTCCGCGCTTGGCTTTGCTATCCGGGTTTTGGACGCTTACAAGTAACTCGTAGAGCTTCCCTTAATTAGTTATAGCTGGAAGCTAAGAGTAATTCCGGCGCGCTGGAGAGCTAGCAACTCGTAGAGCGTCCCTTAGCAAGTTATTGCTGGAAGCTAAGAGTAATTCCGGGGCGCTGGAGAGCTAGTTGGCAAGAAAAATCTCGACGGACCTTTTGGTGACTTTTGGTCGGTTGAAAATTTTGTTCTCGAAATTTGACCATTCGTTAGAGCTCTAGTATTTTTTCCCATGATATTCGACCTTATTCCCGCTCGCCATCTTGATCTCAGCTCGATCGAGTAACTTTGAAGGCCAAAAAGCGTCCCGGCGGGAACGACCGTTTCCAGTCATCTTGATACGCGTTGTCGGTATTTTCTACTTAACTCGAGCTGTAGGGCAGCTACAGTGCTGGTAAGCACGCCTATCGCACTCAGAATCATCAGGCGCGTTCGCCTGTCCAATCCAGAGGTCTGAACTCGGTCTGCTAGCCGAGCTAGCTCTGCAAACCTATTCGTATTATTCGGGTTAACTTGATACGCGTTGTCGGTATTTTCTACTTAACTCGAGCTGTAGGGCAGCTGCAGTGCTGGTAAGCACAGCCATCGCACCCAAAATCATCAGGCGCGTTCGCCTGTTGAATCCATAGGTCTGAACTCGGTCTGCCAGCCGAGCTAGGTCCGCAAACGTTATTCTTATTATTCGAGTCAACTTGATACGCGTGCTGGGCATGTTCTACTCAATTCGAGCTGCAGGCAGCTACAGAGCTGATAAGGACATCGGTCGCATTCAGAATCATCAGGCGCGCTCGCCTGTTGACTCATAGGTCTGAACTCGGTCTGCTAGCTGAGATATGTCCGCAAAACTATTCGTATTATTCGAGTCATCTTGACACACGCTCTCGGTGTACTTAACTCGAGCCGTAGGGCAGCTACAGAGACTATAGTCACAGAAATCGATTGGAAATTATCGGGCGCGTTTCTCTGTTGTATCGAGAGCTCCGAACTCGGCTTGCTGCCCGAGCTAGGTTCGCGAAACTATTTGTATTGTCTGAATCGTGAAAATTGCTGTCAATTTTCTGCACTCAACTCGTGCTGGGGGAGGGCTATAGTGCTGCGGGTCATAGCAATCGGTTTGCACACATCGGGCGCGTTCGTTGGTCGATTCGAGAGCTCAGAACTTGGTCTGCTGCTCGAAACAGGTCCGCGAAACAATTGTATTATTCGAGTCATCCTGAGAGATGCTGTCGGTTTTCTGCACTTAACTCGGGCTGTAGGGGGGCTGCAGGGGTGGTAGTCACATGAGTCGATTCGCAGACATCAGACGCGTCCGCCTGTCGCATTAAGAGGTCTGAACTCGGTCTGATACTCGAACTGGGTTGCGAAACTGCTTGTTTTTTGTTAGAGTCATCTTGAGAGGTCTGAAATCGCTTGGGCTGAAAACTAGTCGTTCTCTGGATTCTTCCCCAAACTATATACTGTCAGGAAGCTCTACGAGTTTCCCGGCGGTAAGAAAGGTTGACGGTTTACCGCCGGCGCCCAGTAACTGGGAACCGGCGGTAAACCGTCAACCAGGTTACCGCCGGGACCCTCGTAGAGCTATGTTCTCACACCGCGCTGCTCAGAACACAGGGGGTAAGCTTCTGGAGTGAGAAACGAAAAAATCGAAAAATCACGTTTTTCTCTTTTAATCGAACGTCGGTTCCCCCAAGTGTTTTGATAGAAATACTGCATCTATGGACCTGAAAATTTTACTGACAGACGCGTCTGAACCCACTACAGGTGCGAAAATCTGCTTTCTCAAAATGAATTGTCAAATATCTTTCAAATATCCGCAAAACCACCCAAAAGTTGTCACATTGTCCGCCTCGGCTGGGTCGGCCAAGTAGGTCCACCCAGCGCCGGAATTCCTCTAGCTCATCGATGGCGAAGACCTCTACGAGGTACTCGTAGAGCTTCCCTTAGCATGTTGTTGCTGGAAGCTTGAGAGCAATTCCGGCGCGCGGGAGAGCTAGTTGGCTCGAAAAATCTCGACGGAACTTTTGGTGACTTTTGCCCGGAGAGCTCGCTGAGAGCTAAAGGGTTTAAGATTAGAAGTAACTCGTAGAGCTTCCCTTAGCTAGTTATAGCTGGAAGCTAAGAGTAATTCCGGCGCGCTGGAGAGCTAGTTGGCAAGAAAAATCTCGACGGAACTTTTGATGACTTTTGCTCGGTTGAAAATTTCGTTCTCAAAATTTGACAATTCGTTTGGGCTCTAGTTTTTTTTCCCGTGATATTCGATCTTATTCCCGCTCTCCATCTTGATCTCAGCTCGATCGGGTAACTTTGAAGGCCAAAAAGCACTCTGGCGGGAACGGCCGTTTGGAGTCATCTTGATATGCACTGACGGTTTTCTGAACATAACTCGAGCTCTAGGGCAGCTAGAGAGCCGGTAAGCACAGCTAATGCATGCAGAATGATCAGGCGCGTTCGGCTGTTGAATCCAGAGGTCTGAACTCGGTCTGTCAGCCGAGCTAGGTCCGCAAATCTATTTGTATTATTCGAGTCAACTTGATACGCGTTGTCGGTATTTTTAACTTCACTCGAGCTGTAGGGCAGCTACAGTGCTGGTAAGCGCTCCTATCGCACTCAGAACGATCAGACGCGTTCGCCTATTGAATCCATAGGTCTAAACTCGGTCTGCTAGCCGAGCTAGGTCCGCATACCTATTCGTATTATTCGAGTCAACTTGATACGCGTTGTCGGTATTTTCTTCTTAACTCGAGCTGTAGGGCAGCTAGAGTGCTGGTAAGCACACCTACCGCACTCAGAATCATCAGGCGCGTTCGCCTGTTGAATACAGAGCTCTGAACTCGGTCTGTTGCGCGATCCAGAATCACGAAACTGTTCGTATTCTTCCAGTCATCTTGAGAGCTATTGTCGGCGTTCTGCACTTAATTCGGGCTGTAGGGAGGCTGCAGGGCGGGTAATCACAGGAATCGATTCGGAGACATCAGACGCGTCTGTCTGTCGCATTCAGAGGTCTGAACTCGGTCTGATACTCGAGTTGGGCTGAAAAAAGTATCGTTCTCTGCAATTTTTCCTGACAGTATATGTTGTCAGGAAGCTCTACGAGTCCCCCGGCGGTAACAAAGGTTGACGGTTTACCGCCGGCGCCCAGTCGGACGGTGGTGGTGCCCGCCAGGAGCTCCTTTCCGTCGCTCCAGAATCCTCGCAGCGACTGGACTGAGCCGGCAACGGGTCCGGAAGAGCTTCCGGCAAGCTTCCACGCATGCCTGCACGCGTGCAGGCAAGCGTGGAGGCGTTTCTCGCAGCGCTTCGGCAGCGCTGCAGGGAAGCCCCCCAGAGCTCCCCATGAAAGCTTTCCCGTCCCGAAAGGGTCTCTTCTCTACGGATTTACCTCGTAGAGCTCTTCGGCATCAATGAGCTAGAGAAATTCGTGCGCGGGCTGGAGCTAGTTGGCCGAGCCGGCCCCGACGGACAATGTGCGAACTTTGGGTGGGTTGGACGAACTCTCTCAGAGATTTGAACATTTGTTCGAAGAACCGATATGTTTCGCACCTGCAGTAGGTTTTGTCGCGTCTGCCAATGAATTCTCAGGTGCGTAGCTGCATCATTACTATTAAAACACTTGGCGGAACCGTCGTTTGATGACAACTCAAAAACTTACTTTTTCGAGTATTCAGCTTGTGTATCAGAAAAGCTTCTGCAACGTATTCTAAGCAGCGCTGTGCAAGCAAAGAGATCTACGAGGCTCCCAGCGGTAATCTGGTTGACGGTTTTTCGCCGGCTCCGAGTTGGACCGAAGTAGTCAGTTGAACATTTTGTTCTCGAAATTTGTCATTTCGTTAGAGCTCTGGTATTTTTTTCCGTCATACTCGATCTATTCCCGCTTGCCGTCTTGATATCAGCTCGATCGGGTACCTCTTACTGCCAAAAAGCGCACGGGCGGGATCGCCTGTTTCGATCATCTTGTCACGGGCTGTCGGTTTTCTGAACATAACTCGAGCTTCAGGACAGCTACAGAGCTGGTAAGCACAGCTGATCGATTCAGAATGATCAGGTGCGTTCGCCAGTTGAACCAAGAGGTCTGAACTCGGTCTGCTAGGCGAGCTAGGTCTGCAAACCTATTTGTATTATTCGAGTCATCTTGACATGAGACTCTCGGTTTTCTGTTCTGAACTCGAGCTACAGGACAGCTATAGAGCTGATACGTACAGAATCTTATTCAGAATCATCAGTGACCGTTGTCTGTTAAATCCAGAGCTCCGATCTCGGTCTGCTGCCCGATCTAGAATCGCAAAACTATTCGTTGTATTGTTCGAGTCATCTTGAGAGATGCTGTCGGTTCTCTGTACTTAACTCTGGCTGTGGGGGGGGGGGGGGGGGGCTGCATGGCTGGTAATCACTGGAGTCGATTGGGAGACATCAGGCGCGTCCACTTGTCGAATTCAGAGCTCGGAACTGGGTCTGCTGCCTGAACTAGGTTCGCGAAACTATTCGTATTATTCGAGTCATCCTGAGAGGTGCTGCGTAACTGGGGCTGTAGGAGAGCTACAGAGCTCGTACAGAAGAGAATCCAGAAGCATCGGGGGCGTTCAGCTATTGCACCCGAGAGGTTCGCAATTGCTTGGGCTGCGAAACTATTTTTTCTTTGTAATTTTGTCAAGAAGCTCTACGAGTCCCCCTGCGGTAACAAAGGTTGACGGTTTATCGCCGGCGCCCAGTTGGCAAGACAAATCTCGACGGAACTTTTGCTGTCTTTTGGTCGGTTGAAACTTTCGTTCTCGAAATTTGACCATTCGTCAGAGCTCTACTATTTTTTCCCGTGCTATTCGATCTTATTCCCGCTCGCCATCTTGATCTCAGCTCGATCGGGCAACTTTGAAGGCCAAAAAGCACTGTGGCGGGAACGGCCGTTTCGAGTCATTTTGATATGCGCTGTCAGTATTTTGTACTTAACCCGAGCTGTAGGGCAGCTACAGAGCTTGTAAACACAGCTATCGCACTCAGAATCATCAGACGCGTTCGCCTGTCGAATCCATAGGTCTGAACTCGGTCTGCTAGCCGAGCTAGGTCTGCAAACCTATTCGTATTATTCGAGTCAACTTGATACGCGTTGTCGGTATTTTCTACTTAACTCGAGCTGTAGGGCAGCTACAGTGCTGGTAAGCACGCCTATCGCACGCAGAATGATCAGGCGCGGTCGCCTGTTGAATCCATAGGTCTGAACTCGATCTGCTAGCCGAGCTAGGTCCGCAAATCTATTCGTATTATTCGAGTCAACTTGATACGCGTTGTCGGTATTTTCTACTTAACTCGAGCTGTAGGGCAGCTACAGTGCTGGTAAGCGCACCTATCGCACTCAGAAAATCAGGCGCGTTTGCCTGTTGAATTCACAGGTCTGAACTCGGTCTGCTAGCCGAGCTAGGTCCGCACACCTATTGGTATTATTCGAGTCAACTTGATACGCGTTATCGGTATTTTCTACTTAACTCGAGCTGTAGGGCAGCTACAGTGCTGGTAAGCACACCTATCGCACTCAGAATCATCAGGCGCGTTTGCCTGTTGAATTCATAGGTCTGAACTAGCTCTGCTAGCCGAGCTAGGTCCGCAAACCTATTCGTATTATTCGAGTCAACTTGATACGCGTTGTCGGTATTTTCTACTTAACTCGAGCTGTAGGGCAGCTACAGTGCTGCCAGGCACACCTATCGCACTCAGAATAATCCGGCGCGTTCGCCTGTTGAATCCAGAGCTGAACTCGGTCTGCTGCGCGATCTAGAATCACGAAACTGTTCGTATTCTTGCAGTCATCTTGAGAGCTACTGTCGGCGTTCTGCACTTAGCTCGGGCTGTAGGGGGGCTGCAGGGCGGGTAATCACAGGAATCGATTCGGAGACATCAGACGCCTCTGTCTGCTGCATTCAGAGGTCCGAACTCGGTCTGATACTCGAGTTGGGCTGAAAAACTATTCGTTCTCTGCAATTTTCTTCGACATTATATGTTGTCAGGAAGCTCTACGAGTCCCCCGGCGGTAACAAAGGTTGACGGTTTACCGCCGGCGCCCAGTAACTCGTAGAGCTTCCCTTAGCAAGTTATTGCTGGAAGCTTAAGAGTAATTCCGGGGCGCTGGAGAGCTAGTTGGCAAGAAAAATCTCGACGGACCTTTTGCTGACTTTTGGTCGGTTGAAAATTTTGTTCTCGAAATTTGACATTCGTTAGAGCTCTAGTATTTTTTCCCATGATATTCGATCTTATTCCCGCTCGCCATCTTGATCTCAGCTCGATCTGGTAACTTTGAAGGCCAAAAAGCGTCCCGGCGGGAACGACCATTTCGAGTCATTTTGATACGCGCTGTCGGTATTTTGTACTTACCTCGAGCTGTAGGGCAGCTACAGAGCTGGTAAGCACAGCTATCGCACTCAGAATTATCACGCGCGTTCACCTGTTGAATCCAGAGGTCTGAACTCGGTCTGCCAGCCGAGCTAGGTCCGCAAACCTATTCGTATTATTCGAGTCATTCTGATAGACACTCTCGGTTTTCTGTACTTAACTCGAGCTTTAGGGCAGCTACAGCGCTGGTAAGCACGCCTATCGCACTCAGAATCATCACGCGCGTTCGCCTGTTGAATCCAGAGGTCTGAACTCGGTCTGCTAGCCGAGCTAGGTCCGCAAACCTATTTGTATTATTCGAGTCATCTTGATAGACGCTCTGGGTTTTCTGTACTTAACTCGAGCTGTAGGGCAGCTACAGGGCTCATTCTGACAGACATCGATGGGGAATGATCAGTCGCGTTCGTCTATTGAACCGAGAGCTCTGAACTCGGCCTGCTGCTCGAGCTAGGTTCGCGAAACTGTTCGTATTGTCCGATTGATCTCGAGACGTGCTCTCAATTCTCTGCACTCAACTCGTGCTGGGGGGAGGCTACAGTGCTGCAGGTCACATATATCGATTTGCACACATCAGGCGCGTCTTTCGGTCGATTCCAGAGCTCGAAACTCGGTCTGCTGCTCGAGCTAGGTTCGCAAAACTATTATATTATTCGAGTCGATACTGTCGGTTTTCTGCACTTCACTCGGGCTGTAGGGGGGCTTCAGGGCTGGGAATCACATGAGTGGGTTCGCAGACATCAGACGCTCCCGCCTGTCGCATTCAGAGGTCTGAACTCGGTTTGATACTCGAACTGGGTTGCGAAACTGTTTGTTTTTTGTTAGCTTTATCTTGAGAGGTCTGAAATCGCTTGGGCTTGAAAAATAGTCGTTCTTCGAGTTTTTTCCCACAGTATATATTGTCAGGAAGCTCTACGAGTCCCCCGGCGGTAAGAAAGGTTGACGGTTTACCGCCGGCGCCCAGTCTGCACTCAACGCGAGCTGCAGGGCAGCTACAGAGCTCATAGTCACAGAAATTCCCGGATAGCTCCTTGGAGAGCTGAGGGTTTCAGATTAGAAGCCGGCTGTGGGTGGTGAGCAGCACACGCCCACGCTCGCCGGTGCACGCTCGCCGGAGCAACTCGCCGGAGTTCGCAGCGTGTCCGGGAGCGTGGCTTCCTAGCGTTTCCCAATACGCGTGACTCAAGGGGACGCGAAGCGCTTCGGCAGAGCTTCGGAAGAGCTTCGGCAGTTCTTTCAGGCTCCTAGGCAGATCTTCCTTGCGCGCTTTGCAGGGCCCCATGCATCGTAAACAGCGCCCCTGCAAGCGTCTCCTGCGAGGTACCGCGTAGAGCTCCGCGAAGCTGAGCTTAGAGGAATTCGGGCGCAGGGTGGAGCTAGTTGGCCGACCGGGCATTAAGAGACAATGTGATGACTTTGGGTAGGTTTTGCTAAGATTTGAAAGATATTTAACAATTCATTTTGAGAAACCAGATATTTATCACGTGTAGTGGGTTATGACGCGTCTGTGAGTAAAATTTTCAGGTCCGTAGCTGCAGTATTACTATCGAAAGACTTGCAGGAACCGATTTTGGATGGAAACTGAAAACTCGCGGTTTTTTTGAATTTTTGGGCTATCGCTTGAGAAGCTTCCTTGATGTGTTCCGGGAAGCGCTGGAACGAGAGAGCTCTACGAGGTGCCCGGCGGTAACCTGGTTGACGGTTTATCGCCGGTTCCCAGTTTCCAGCGTCCCGCGCATCGTTTCAGACGCCCCTGCAAGCGTCTCCTGCGAGGTTTCCAGCGTCCCGCGCATCGTTTCAGGCGGCCTGGCAGAGGTCCCCGTGCGGCGTTCCGTGCTTGGCTTCGCTATCCGGGTTGTGGACGCTTAGAAGTCGACCGGGAATCATCAGACGCGTTCGTCTATTGATTCGAGATCAGACGCGTCCGCCTAGTGCATTCAGAGGTCTGAATTCGGTTTGATACTCGAACTGGATTGCGAAACTATTTTTTCTTTCTTAGAGTTATCTTGAGAGGTCTTAAATCGCTTGGGCTGAAAGACTAGTCGTTCTCTGGAGTTTTTTTTCCACACTGTTTGCTGTCAGGAAGCTCTACGAGTCCCCCGGCGGTAACAAAGGTTGGCGGTTTACCGCCGGCGCCCAGTAACTCGTAGAGCTTCCCTAAGTAAGTTATTGCTGGAAGCTAAAAGTAATTCCGGCGCGCTGGAGAGCTAGTTCGCAAGAAAAATCTCGACGGAACTTTTGCTGACTTTTGCTCGGTTGAAAATTTTGTTCTTAATTAAAATTTGACAATTCGTTAGAGCTCTAGTACTTTTTTCCGTGATATTCGATCTTATTCCCGCTCGCCATCTTGATCTCAGCTCGATCGGGTGAATATTACTATCGAAAAGCACTCTGGCGGGATCAGCCGTTTTGAGTCATCTTGATATGCGCTGACGGTTTTCTGAACATAACTCGAGCTCTAGGGCAGCTTCAGAGCTGGTGAGCACAGCTAATGCATGCAGAATACTCAGGCGCGTTTGCCTGTTGAACTCAGAGGTCTGAACTCGGTCTGCTAGCCGAGCTATGATCGCAAACCTGTTCGTATTATTCGAGTCATCTTCACAGAAACTTTCGGTTTTCTGCACTTAACTCGAGCTGTAAGACAGCTACAGAGCTGATGTTTACAGGCACCAATTCAGAATCATCAGTTGCGTTTGTCTGTCGAATCCAGAGCTCTGAACTCGAGCTGCCGCCCGATCTAGAATCGCGAAATTAGTCGTATCGTTCGAGTCGCTTGCCAGATGCTGACGGTTATCTGGACTTAACTCGGGCTGTAGGGGGGCTGCATGGCTGGTCATCACTGGAATCGATTTTAAGACATCAGGCGCGTCCGCCTGCCGAATACAGAGCTCTGAACTCTGTCTGCTGCCCCAACTAGGTTCGTAAAACTATTCCCATTGTTCGAGTCATCCTGAGAGGTGCTGTCGGTTTTCTGCACTTAACTCGGGCTGTAGGGGGGCTGCAGGGCTGGTAATGACAGGAGTCGATTCGCAGACATCAGACGCGTCCGTCTGTCGCACTCAGAGGTCAACAACTATTCACTATGAGTCAGATTGTTGGTAAGTGCTGTCTCTTTTCTCAACTTAAGTCGAGTTAGGAAGCTCTACGAGTCTCCCGGCGGTAACCAAGGTTGACGGTTTACCGCCGGCGCCCAGTTCCGGAGCGCTGGAGAGCTAGTTGGCAAGAAAAATAACATCGAAAAAATCGAATTTGAAGATTTTCGAAAAATCTCCATTTTTTGATCCTGTCTCGATTCTCTGCACTCTTACTAGTGAGAGGAGCTCTACGAGGTTCCCGGCGGTGACCAGGTTGACGGTTCACCGCCGGCTGCCAGTTCAACAATTCGTTTGAGCTCTAGTATTTTTTCCCGTCATATTCGATCTCATTCCCGCTCGCCATCTTGATCTCAGCTCGATCGGGTACCTTTTACTGCCAAAAAGCGTCCTGGCGGGATCGGCAGTTTCGAGTCATCTTGATACGCGTTCTCGGTATTTTATACTTAACTCGAGCTGTATGGCAGCTACCGAGCTGGTAAGCACACCTATCGCATTCAGAATCATCAGGCGCGTTCGCCTCTTGAATCCAGAGGTCTGAACTCGGTCTGCTAGCCGAGCTAGGTCCGCAAACCTATTCGTATTATTGGAGTCATCTTGACAGAC
The DNA here is from genome assembly GCA_963575745.1 of Prorocentrum cordatum. Classification (NCBI taxonomy): domain Eukaryota; class Dinophyceae; order Prorocentrales; family Prorocentraceae; genus Prorocentrum; species Prorocentrum cordatum. Next base: position 55,756 of record CAUYUJ010001131.1, on the reverse strand, counting down.
GCTCTCGGTTTCTGTATTTAACTCGAGCTGTAGGGCAGCTACAGGGCCCATTGTCACAGACATCGATGGGAAATCATCAGTCGCGTTCGTCTATTGGACCGAGAGCTCTGAACTCGGCCTGCTGCCTGAGCTAGGTTCGCGAAACTATTCGTATTGTCCGAATCATCAGAAGTGCTCTCGATTTCTGCACTCAACTCGTGCTGGGCAGGGCTACAGTGCTGTGGGTCAGAGATGTCGATTTGCACACATCAGGCGCGTCTGTCCGTCGATTCCAGAGCTTGGAACTCGGTCTGCTGCTCAAGCTAGGTCCGCGAAACTATTCTAAAATTCGAGTCGATAATGTCGGTTTTCTGCACTTTACTCGGGCTGTAGGGGGGCTGCAGGGCTGGGAATCACATGAGTGGATTCGCAGACATCGGACGCGCCCCCTGTCGCATTTAGAGGTATGAACTCGGTTTGATACTCGAACTGGATTGCGAAACTGTTTGTTTTTTGTTAGAGTCATCTTGAGAGGTGTGAAATCGCTTCGGCTGAAAACTGGTAGTCCTTTGGAGTTTTTTTCCACACTATATACTGTCAGGAAGCTCTACGAGTCCCCCGGCGGTAAGAAAGGTTGACGGCTTACCGCCGGCGCCCAGTTGGCCCACCCGGCCAAGACGGACAATGTGGTAATTGACTCGTCGAGCTTCTCTGAGAGCGCAGCGGCGAGTAACTCGTAGAGCTTCCCTTAGCAAGTTGTTCCTGGAGGCTTAGGAGTAATTTCGGGGCGTTGAAGAGCTAGTTGATAAGAAAAATCTCGACGGACCTTTTGGTGACTTTTGATCGGTTGAAAATCTGGTTCTCGGAATTCAACAATTCGTTTGAGCTCTAGTATTTTTTCCCGTAATATTCGATCTCATTCCCGCTCGCGATCTTGATCTCAGCTCGATCGGGTACCTTTTACTGCCAAAAAGCACTCCGGCGGGATCGGCCGTTTTGAGTCATCTTGATACGCGCTGACGGTTTTTTTAACATAACTCGAGCTTTAGAACTGCTACAGAGCTGGTGAGCACAGCTAATCGATGTAGAATGAATAGGCGCGTTCGCCTGTTGAATCCAGAGGTCTAAACTCGGTCTGCTAGCCGAGCTAGGTCTGCAAACGTATTCGTATTACTCGAATCATCGTAACAGACGCTCTCGGTTTTCTGTACTCACCTCGAGCTGTAGGGCAGTTCCACAGCTCATAGTGACAGAAATCGATTGTCAATGATCATGCGCGTTCGTCTGTTGAATCGAGAGCTCTGAACTTGGCCAGCTGCCCGAGCTAGGCTCGCGAAACTATTCGTATTGTTCGAATCATCTTGGGAAGTGCTCTCGATTTTCTGCACTAAACTCGTGCTGGGGGAGGGCTACAGTGCTGCTGCTCACAGAAATCGATTTAGAGACAACATACGCGTCCATCTTACGAACCCAGAGCTCCGAACTCTTTCTGCTGCTCGAACTAAGTCCGCGAAACTATTGTACTACTCGAGTTATCCTGAGAGCTGCTGTCGGTTTTCTGCACTTAACTCGGGCTGTAGGGGGGCTGCAGGGCTTGTGATCACAGGAGTCGATTCGCAGACATCAGACGCGTCTGCCTGTCGCATTCCGAGGTCTGAACTCGGTTTGATACTCGAGCTGTGTTGCCAAACTGTTCGTTTTTTGTGTGAGAGTCATCTTGAGAGGTCTGATATCGCTTGGGCTGGAAACTAGTCGTTCTCTGGAATTGTTTTTTACATTATATACTGTCAGGAAGCTCTACGAGTCCCCCGGCGGTAACAAAGGTTGACGGTTTACCGCCGGCGCCCAGTAACTCGTAGAGCTTCCCTTAGCAAGTTATTGCTGGAAGCTTAAGAGTAATTCCGGGGAGCTGGAGAGCTAGTTGGCAAGAAAAATCTCGACGGACCTTTTGCTGACTTTTGGTCGGTTGAAAATTTTGTTCTCGAAATTCAAGAATTCGTTTGAGCTCTAGTATTTTTTCCCATGATATTCGATCTTATTCTCGCTCGCCATCTTGATCTCAGCTCGATCGGGTAACTTTGAAGGCCAAAAAGCAGGCAGGCGGAAACGGCCGTTTCGAGTCATCTTGATACGGGCTGTCGGTTTTCTTAAGATAATTCGAGCTTCAGGACAACTACAGAGCTGGTCAGCACAGCTCATGCATTCAGAATGATCAGGCGCGTTCGCCTGTTGAATCCAGAGGTCTGAACTCGGTCTGCTAGCCGAGCTAGGGTCGCAAACCTATTCGTATTATTCGAGTCATTGTAGCAGACGCTCTCGGTTTTTCGTACTTAACTCGATCTGTAGGGCAGCCACAGAGCTGATAATCACAGAAATCGATTGAGAATTATCAGGCGCGTTCGTCTGTTGAATCAAGAGCTCTGAACTCGGCCTGCTCCCCGAGCTAGGTTCGCGAACCTATTGGTATTGTTCGAGTCATCTTGAGAAGTGCTCTCAGTTTTCTGTACATAAATCGTGCTGGGGGAGGGCTACAGTGCTGCTGGTCACAGGAATCGATTTCGAGACATCAGGCGCGTCCGTTCGTCGAACCGAGAGCTCGGAACTCGGTCTGCTGCTCGAACGAGATCCGCGAAACTGTTGTATTATTCGAGTCATCCTGAGAGGTACTCTCGGTTTTCTGCACTTAACTCAGGCTGTATGGGGGGCTGCAGAGCTGGTAATCACAGGAATCGATCCGCAGACATCAGACGCGTCCGCCTGTCGCATTCAGAGGTCTGAACTCGGTTTCATGCTCGAGCTCGATTGGAAAACTGTTCGTTTGTTTTGTTAGAGTCATCTTGAGAGGTCTATAGCTGAAAAACTAGTCGTTCTCTGAAATTCTTTTCCACATTATATATTGTCAGGAAGCTCTACGAGTCCCCCGGCTCTATATTGTCAGGAATTCTTTTCCACATTATATATTGTCAGGAAGCTCTACTGTCTTTTCCACATTATATATTGTCAGGAAGGTTGCCGCCGGGGGACTCCTTGGTGGCCCCCCCCTGCCGCGCCCCTCCCGCCCTCGGCCGCGCCCGTCCATCTCGCTCCACTCGGGCCTCGGCACCCTCGCGATAGCGGCGGCTGCTGGCGCCTGGCGGCTGGCATCTTCTCTGCTTGCGGCTGGCATCTTCTCTGCTTGGTGTATTGTTGGCAGGCCTATTACAGATGTCCCGTGGCTAGCTGGCACACTGTACTCCAGTTTTTCTCTTGGGGCCACTTTGTGTTTGTTGTGTTGCAATCACGGCTGTTATTTCAGAAGACGACTGGGACTTTGAGGGCTGGGACGATATCCCTGAGCATACGACACAGGACGAACGTGCTCTATTCTCGGCGTTGGAAGCATCGAAAGCAGGGCGTACCGCAGATACGATGTCGACAGACCCATCTTCTGCTGGCCATCCACCACAACTTGTGATGCATCATGCTCCATCCTTTGCATCTGCTGCCGCTGCCTGTGCCGATGTCTCTATGAAGCAGATCAGTGAAAGAAACGAGGTGGGGGATGCTTCCAGGTCCTCCAAGATGGCTCGTGCTGGGATAGGTGGTAAGGGCGCTTCGGATGACAAAGAGCCTGTCACTATTGGTCTACTGCGTAATGAGTTTCAGAACTTGGCAGATATGCTCAAATGTACTCTGACGGAACATAAGGAGGAGGTGAGGAAGGAGATCCAGCAGGAGGTTGCACCTTTGAAGTCTGACCTTGAACAACTTAGGGAGGAAGTGAAGCAGCAGAAGCAGCAGCAGGAGGCGGTGAATGCTCAGGTTCAGAAGCAGTTAGCGACGGTAGGAAATGATGGTGCGGCCAGTGATGCTGCCTCTGTATCTACTCGGGTGAGTCTTGGAGGCAATGCAGGACCCAGGAGCACAACCCCATTTGTTCCTGGATACTTGACGCTCTCGGGCTGGACTTCGGGTGACCCTCGTGATGTCCAGGCGCGTACGAGCAACATCATGTCAGAGGCCAGGGCCACCAGAGTTATCCAGATTCTCTTAGATGAAGTTGGCTCGCAGTTTGAGGTTAATGCGAAGATCTTTGATCGTGAGGCCATCAATAGAGAGTACCAGGGCAAGCCGTTCGGTGTCTTTAGGCTGCGTATTTTCTTCGTTCATGGCACGAGTAAGGAGACTGTCTGGAAGGTCAGGGAGGAGTTCTGGAAAGTTATCTCCTCGCGCACGGGTCCCCTTTGGAGAGATGATTCCCTTCTTCCAGCTACTCAGTCGTACATCGGCATTCGTGTGCAGTGTGAGCCTTGGCGTGAGGGACAGGTGAGGGCTGGCAGTAAACTTACAGCTACATACTTCCGTGTGAGGAACCCGCTGAAGAAAAACAATCGTGTCAAAATTCAGTATGGGTCTCCTGTGATGTCTTGGGCTTGGGGCTATCCTGAAACCGGTGGGCAGATCTGTTTGGGAACCTGGGATCCCAGGCATGGTTGGACTCTGAGGCCTGAATCGGTGATTGAGTTCGATGACAAGATCCTTCCTGGGCCCTGGCAGACGCTGCTGAATGGAGATTCCGTGTGACGACGTACCCGCCCGCTGAGGGCGGCCTGTTGGAACATCAGAATGATGAGTGATGCTACTTCCCTATCTGCTCTTCCTTACTTGCGTGAGCTGGGAGTGCAACTTGTCGGGCTCCAGGAGTGCCAGTTTCTCAGACGTGATACGTTGAATGAGGCTGGTTTTCACTATCGCAGCTCAGCTGAAGTGAAGCTTGACAGTGGCTCGATTGAGGGCCAAGCAGGTGTACTATTCTCGTCTACTCTCAACTCCTGTTTCTTGGGACACGCTGCTGGTAGAAGATTTGCGGTCTGTGCCTTCCGTGGGCCAGAAGTGGGCGCATTCATCTATGCTAGCGTGTATCTTCCTCAGCAAGGATTCTTTGGGACAACGTCTGAGGGGTACCAGGCCACGTTCCATCTGTACCAGAACGTTCTTCTTGAATTATCGAGTGCTGTGGTGCGTATGCGTCAAAAGTACAGTATTCATGATGTTGTTGTTTGTGCCGACGCCAATGTTGAAGTGCAGCCTCATGTTGAGATCGATCGACTTCGTATCTCTGGTGGTGGTGTGAACGAGCGTACTGTGAGGGAGGAGAGGCAGAGGGATGTGTTGCAGGGTGCATGTGCGCGTGCCTGGTGTGTTTGTATGGCCCAGCTACGTCTGAAGCTGATCAACACATTCACTGACCGTGAGTTTACCTGGTGTGGAGGAGGTGCTAGGACTAAGCACGTCATTGACTATGTTGCGTGTCCTGTGACTTGGGAGACTCATGTTATGTGTTCTAAGTTGCACGTTATGTATGCGCACCCTCCTGGCTCTCGAGACACTGAATGGAGTGACCACAAGATGATATGTTTTGATCTCCCATGTTTGCTGCGGGGGAAGTCCTCTGGTAGGACGAAGGCCACTGGCAGTCGATCGTTCGCCTCGTGGTTTGTGCTGGAGGGTAAGGAGGTGAAACAGTGCAGAGAGTTTGATATGGCCGTTACACAGATTGCTGGGTGGAAGTCTGGTGGGGGTTGCGGCCAAAACAAAAAACGCAAAAATCAGTACTGCACGGAGGAGTCTGAGGGAAGGGTGATCTGGCATACTAGGTGGAGGTCCATTTCTCTAGCCGACCTGGAATCACGATTGAAGGAGGGGGCTGTTGCCGACAAACGCTGTTATGGCTTTAAATCGGCTTCGCTCATCCCGAAGTTGACCCAGGAGGAAGCTCAGGTGAAAGAGGCCCACTACAGAGTCCACAAACTCTGGAAATCTGGTCAGATCGATGAGGCTACGTTCAAGGATAGTCGTCGTCGTTGGAATCGTGTCCGAAGGCAGTTCATGAAACGTCTACTTCTTTATCGTTATCGGGATGGGGTCAAGACTAAGACTGTTACTAACTCTATGATGATCGACGGGGAATGGTGTGAAGACCGCAGTAAGTGGAAGGAGGATATGACGAGGGTGGTCAGGGCTAAGTACTCTAAGTCGGAACGTCTTGCTATGAATATGGCGACTCTGGAGCAGCTTCGGGTCCAAGATGATGAGGCACGTGCGCGCAGCACTCACACTTCTTCTCCTATTACCATGCATGTTCTCTGTCGTGCTCGTTCCAGGCTTCGTGAAGGCAAGGCGGTAGGTGCTGATGGTATCAGTGCACGCATGTTACGTTCTTTGTCCTGGGAAGCACTCCGTGTGGTGCTTGACTGCTTCCAGCGACGCTTCTGGCGAATGGCAGAGGCACCTGAGTCTTGGAAGTTCATCCGTGCATCTATTATGTTGAAGAACGGCAAGGATAAGAGGTTTGATGACAGTCGTACTCTTGCTGTGAATTCTGTCGTTAACACATGGTACATGGGCTGCTTGTGTATTCTACTCAATTCGCATTTGGTGTCTATTGCTCCTGTTGTTGCTCCGTCTCTGTGTTTGTATGGTTTCCAGCAAGGTCGTAAGACACATGAGGTAACGTCGGGATTGAAGGCGATGTGCAGACATGCCAGACTGTGGGGGAAGGAGGAGAATATTGTTGTTGCTTCCCTGGATGTTGCCACTGCATTTGACTCGCTCACTGTCCAAGTTGCTTCTTCTACACTTGAGCGTTTGAGTGTTGATGTGGAGCTTCGGTATGGTCTTATTGAGAACTCTGTTGGTAATGAGGCGGTCTTTCAGTTTGAGGGTGTCTGCACTGATACGCTCCCTTGGACAACGTGTGTAAAGACAGGTTCTAAGGAAGGACCTGATCTGTGGACTGCTCAATCCCTGGTCATGTTTGGTGACATTACGTCTGCTTGGGCGAGAGATGCTGTCGGTGTTGTACTCTCGGGTGAAGCAGGAGGTATTGTTGTGAGTCACTTCATATGGGCGGACAACGTGCTTCTCACGGCTCCTGATCGCCCCACATTGGCTAAAATGATTCTACAGTTGACGTGGGCTCTCCACGACCACGGCTTTCGTTGGAAGCAGAGCAGTCTTGAGTTTATGGACGTGGGTACTACCACCGGTGTGACGGAGCCTCTCATGGTGACGTTGTTCCCGCCAGGTATGTCCAGGGGGCCCAATGTGTCTCTCCCCGAGAACATCACTATTCCGCAGGTGGATGAAATTATTGTGCTGGGGACTAAGATTGCGAGGAATTTCAAGGATCATGTTGATGTGCGATACCGTATGGCAAAAGCTATTCGTGCTTTCTGGAATGATCGAGCGTTTTACACCTCCAGGAGGATTGCTTGGAAGAATAAATTTGCACGATATGAATCTAGAGTGAGATCTAAGTTTCTTTTCGGCTTGGAAGGAGCTACTGTTGACAGTTCTACGATTGCATTTATACACAAGGAGGAGGGGAAGATGTTGAGCAGGATGACGTGGAGAGCGAAGAGGGAGGAGGAGGGGTGGGCTGTATTCATGTCGCGCATGTACAAAAGAGGGAGGCAAGCTTTTTATGAAGCTGGCAGACCTCCACTCGCACAGGTCTTCCTATATCGGCAGTGGAAATGGGCGAAGGATATTGCATTGTCTTGTTTTGGCAGGGACGGAGGAGGCGTGGAGGAGATTTCTGTGGTGGGTGGCTCACAATTGGTGCCGCCTCCCTCGTATGCTCCTGGTGCTCCTGCTGATGATACGACGCCCTCCGAGCCCATGAACCGACGGAAAAGAAAAACGTTGTGCATGAATGAGGCCAAACGTCAGAGGATCCAACTTTCTCAGAACACGGCGAGACTCAGAGACAGGTTCGAGGACCCAACCCGCTATTACAATCAGCCCACGGTGGTGGACACGGGCACTGCTGTCAACGGCTACCTGCAGGCACGACTGTCCATGTTGCACGGAGGAGGGGAGTGGGAATCCAGGCGGGATGATCTGATACTATCTTTAGGAAGCCAGGCTGGACGTGCTGGGACTCGTGTGAGGACTGGCGGAGCTCCTATCGGCATGCGCCCGTGGAGAACACCTTTTGAGCTTGTGGGAGGGAAGTACTGGTACCATGTTCTGGAATGGTCAGAGGAGGCCTGGGTCAAGTTCGCTCGTCAAGTTTTTATGCTTCTTCAGGTTCCTGGTGTTTCTGATTTCCTGGTTCTTAAAGATCCTATTCCTTGGAAGCCTATGGAAGAGAGGGAGGAGGAGGTACTTTCGGAGGAGCTTAGCAGGAAGAAGGAGGAGGTGTTGTCCAAACGGTATGCTAAGATATTGGAGGATTACACGGAGTGGGAGTTCCAGGTGGGAAGGATTGCCATTGAACTGAAGGGAGACTCTCAATGCGTTGTGCGGGGGATCCAAGGCTTGTATTTTACTACCAATGTGCATTATGACAAGATTGTGGGCGGCATTCAGAATAAGTTAGACATTCTAGCTAAGAGATGTGGTGTGCAGGCGGCCTGTCTTGGGAGACATATCTTCAAGTGGGTATACAGAGAGGACAATACTGCTGCGGATGAGTTAACACACAGAGCTAGGCAGGGCATTTGTAGAACACGTTTTAGGCATGATTTCCTATCCCATGTTAAAGCTAACGCTATTCTGATCGACGCCATTCGGGGAAGCTTCGATGGTGGAAGATCCTATCTGGGCGTAGGCTGTGGCTGGCAGATTGATTTTCATTTGTGCTCCTCTTCTGTTGCTGAATATCCTGTCACTCTTCCGAGTGGCGTGTGGGAGCCCAACGTGGCCTCTTCCTCTTTCCTCCTTCCCCCCTCGAGCACTATCACTGCAGCTGAGTTAGAGTCTGCCCGACAACTCCTTTTGGGAGTGGAGGAATGCCTGCATTTGGCAGGATACTAGGCCTCCTTGTGTGGCTATCGCCTGGGCGGTGACCCGACCCTGCTGTGGCGGCACGCAATACGCAAAAGAAAGGTTGACGGTTTACCGCCGGCGCCCAGTTGGCCAACCCGGCCCGGGCGGACAATGTGGTGACCTGGGGTCGGTTTTTGGAAGATAGCGAGATATTTTGAATTTCGTTTTGCAAATTCGAATTTTTATTCTATGCAGTGAATCATGGCGCTTTCGATGGTGCAATTCTTAGGGCTCTAACTACATTATATCGATCAAAAGACTGCGGGGAACCAGTATTCTGTACGACCGAAAATAAGATTTCTTTATTTTTGAAGCTGGTATTGAGAAGCGTTTTTCTGTTGTGATCTCGAATCTCACTTGTCTATTTAGAGCTCTACGAGGGTCCCAGCGGGGTTTTGGACGCTACCAAGTGGTGTCCTTGGGTCGGTTTTTCGAAGATGGCGAGAGATTTTGAAATTCGTTTTGCAAATCCGAATTTTTATTCTATGCAGTTAATCATGACGCTTTCGATGATGAAAGTCTCAGGGCCTTAGCTTCAGTATTTGAATCAAAATACTACGGGGGACCAACATTGTGTTCGACCGAAAACAATATTCCTTTATTTTTAAAGCTGGTATTGAGCAGTCTTTTCTGCTCTTATCTTGGAACCCTCTTCGCCTATTTGGAGCTCTACGAGGGTCCCGGCGCTAACCTGGTTGACGGTTCACCGCCGGCTCCCAGTTGGCCGACCGCGCATTAAGAGACAATGTGGTAACTTTGGGTCGAGTTTCTAATGTTTGTGCAAAATTTGAAAATTCGTTTTGAGAACGGGTATTTTTCTCACGTGTAGTAGGTTATGCCGCGACTGCCAGTTAAATTCTCAGGTCCGTAGCTGCAATATTACTATCAAACCACTTGCTGGAACCGGCGGCCGTTTCGAGTCATCTTGACGCGCATTAACGGTTTCTGTACATATCTGGGGATATAGGACAGCTGCAGAGCTGTTGCTTACAGAAACCAATTGGGAATCATGAGGCGCGTTCATCTGTCCGATCTACAGCTCTGAACTCTTTCTGCTGCTCGAGCTGGGTCTGCAAACTTATTTGTATTCTTCGAGTGATTTTGACGAGTGTTCTCCGTTTTCTGTACTGAACTCGCGATATCTTGAACATAAAAATCTCAATGTGTAGTGGGCAGCGCCGCGCAAGAAAGCTCTACGAGGCTCCCGGTGGTAACCTGGTTGACGGTTTACCGCCGGCTCCAAGTTCCGGCGCGCTGGAGAGCTAGTTGGCTCGAAAAAAAAGAACTGAATTTTTGACAACTTTTGGTCGGTTGAAAATTTTGTTCTCGAAATCTGACAATTCGTTAGAGCTCTAGTATTTTTCCCCGTGATATTCGATCTTATTCCCGCTCGCCATCTTGATCTCAGCTCGATCGGGTGAATATTACTATCGAAAAGCACTACAGCCCGAGTTAAGTGCAGAACGCCGACAGTAGCTCTCAAGATGATTGGAAGAATACGAACAGTTTCGTGATTCTAGCTCTCCGGCGCGCCGGAATTACTGGGCGCCGGCGGTAAACCGTCAACCTTGGTTACCGCCGGGGGACTCGTAGAGCTTCCTAGCTCGACTTCAGTTGAGACAACCGACAGCACCTACCAACATTCCGACTCGTAGTCAATATGTTTTGACCTCTGAATGCGACAGGCGGACGCGTCTGATGTCTGCGAATCGACTCCTCATTACCACCCCTACAGCCCGAGTTAAGTGCGGAAAACCGACAGCACCTCTCAGGGTCACTCGACAAATACAATAATTATGCAGACCTAGTTCGGCAGCAGACCGAGTTCCGAGCTCTGGATTCGACAGGCGGACACGCATGATCCCTTTAAATCGATCCTTGTGACAACAAGCACTGTAGCCCCCCTCAGCGCGAGTTGAGTGAAGAAGCCCGATAGCACTTCTCAAGATGACTCGACCAATAGGAATAATTTTGTAATTCTAGATCGGGCAGCAAAGCGAGTTCAGAGCTCTGGAATCGACAGACAAACGCATCTGATGATTCTGAATCAGTTCCTGTAAATATCAGCTCTGTAGCTGTTCTACAGCTCGACTTAAGTAGAGAAAACCGAGAGCGCCTGTCAAGATGACTCGAATAATACGAATAGGTTTGCGCACCTAGCTCGGCTAACAGACCGACTTCAGGCCTCTGGATTCGACAGGCGAACACGCCTTTTCATTCTACATCGATTAGCTGTGCCTACCAGCTCTGTAGCTGTCCTACAGCTCGAGTTATGTTCGGAAAACCGTCAGCGTGCATCAAGATGATTCGAAACGGCCGATCCCGCCACAGGGAGGCTGCAGGGCGCGTCTGTCGCATTCAGAGGTCTGGGCTGAAAAACTATTCGTTCTCTGCAATTTTTTCCGATATTATATGTTGCAAGGAAGCTCTACGAGTCCCCGGCGGTAACAAAGGTTGACGGTTTACCGCCGGCGCCCAGTTGTTCGAGTCATCCTGAGAGGTGCTGTCGGTTTTCTGCGCGAAACTCGGGCTGTAGGGGGGGGGGCTGCAGGGCTGGTAATGACAGAAGTCGATCCGCAGACATCAGACGCGTCCGCCTGTTGCATTCAGAGGTCAAAAAATATTCACTATGAGTCGGAATGTTGGTAGGTGCTGTCGGTTTTTTTAAATTTTTAGTCGAGCAAGGAAGCTCTACGAGTCTTCCGGCGGTAACCAAGGTTGACGGTTTACCGCCGGCGTCCAGTAATTCCGGCGCGCCGGAGAGCTAGTTGGCTCGAAAAAAAAGAACCTGAACTTTTCACAACTTTTGGTCGGTTGAAAATTTTGTTCTCGAAATTCAACAATTCGTTTGTGCTCTAGTATTTCTTCCCGTGATATTCGATCTTATTCCCGCTCGTCATCTTGATCTCAGCTCGATCGGGTATCTTTTACTGCCAAAAAGCACACTGGCGGGATCGGCCGTTTCGAGTCATCTTGATACGCGTTGTCGGTATTTTGTACTTAACTCGAGCTGTAGGACAGCTACAGAGCTGGTAAGCACCGCTAATCGATGTAGAATGATTAGGTGCGTTCGCCTGTTGAGTCCAGAGCTCTGAACTCGATTTGCTAGCCGAGCTAGGTCCGCAAACCTATTCGTATTATTCAAGTCATCTTAATTCGCACTGTCGGTATTCTGAACTTAACTCGAGATATAGGACAGCTACAGAGCTGGTAAGCACGCCTCATCGACTCAGAATCATCAGGCGCGTTCGGCTGTTCCAACCAGAGGTCTGAACTCGGTCTGCTAGCCGAGCCAGGTCCGCAAACCTATTCGTATTATTCGAATCATCTTGATATGCGCTCTCGGTTTCCTGTACTTAACTCTAGCTATAGGACAGCTACAGGGCTGATAGTTACAGAAACCGATTCAGAATCATCAGTCGCGTTTGTCTGTCGAATCCAGAGCTCTGAACTCGGTCTGCTGCGCGATCCAGAATCACGAAACTGTTCGTATTCTTCCAGTCATCTTGAGAGCTACTGTCGGCGTTCTGCACTTAACTCGGGCTGTAGGGAGGCTGCAGGGCGGGTAATCACAGGAATCGATTCGGAGACATCAGACGCGTCCGTCTGTCGCATTCAGAGGTCTGAACTCGGTCTGATACTCGAGTTGGGCTGAAAAACTATTCGTTCTCTGCAATTTTTTTCGACATTATATGTTGTCAGGAAGCTCTACGAGTCCCCCGGCGGTAACAAAGGTTGACGGTTTACCGCCGGCGCCCAGTTCCGGCGCGCTGGAGGGATAGTACCTCGTGGAGCTCTTCGTAATCGATGAGCTAGATTATTATGGCGCGGGATGGAGCTAGTAACTCGTAGAGTTTCCTTGGCAAGTTATTGCTGGAAGTTTAAGAGTAATTCTGGGGCGCTGGAGAGCTAGTTGGCAAGAAAAATCTCGACTGACCTTTTGCTGACTTTTGGTCGGTTGAAAATAACTCGTAGAGCTTCCCTTAGCAAGTTATTGCTGGAAGCTTAAGAGTAATTCCGGGGCGCTGGAGAGCTAGTTGGCAAGAAAAATCTCGACGGACCTTTTGCTGACTTTTGGTCGGTTGAAAATAACTCGTAGAGCTTCCCTTAGCAAGTTATTGCTGGAAGCTTAAGAGTAATTCCGGGGCGCTGGAGAGCTAGTTGGCAAGAAAAATCTCGACGGACCTTTTGCTGACTTTAGGTCGGTTGAAAATTTCGTTCTCGAAATTCAACAATTCGTTTGAGCTCTAGTTTTTATTCCCGTGATATTCGGTCTCATTCCCGCTTGCCATCTTGATCTCAGCTCGATCGGGTACCTTTTACTACCAAAAAGCACTCCGGCGGGATCGACCGTTCCGAGTCATCTTGATACGCGTTGTCGGTATTTTGTACTGAACTCGACCTGTAGGGCAGCTACAGAGCTGGTAAGCACACCTATCGCATTTAGAATCATTAGGCGCGTTCGCCCGTTGAATCTAGATGTCTGGACTCTGTCTGCTAGTCAAGCTAGGTCCGTAAACCTATTCGTATCATTTGGGTGATCTTGATAGACGCCCTCGGTTTTCTGTACTTAACTCGAGCTGTAGGGCAGCTACAGAGCTGGTAGTCACAGAAATCGATTAAGAATCATCAGACGCGTTTGTCGGTTGAATCCAGAGCTCTGGACTCGGTCTGCTGCCCGAGCTAGGTCCGTAAAACTATTCGTATTGTTCGAGTCATCCTGAGAAGTGCTCTTGGTATTCCGCACTTAGTGCTGGGGGAGGGCTACAGTGCTGCTGGCCACAAATTGATTTTGAGACATCAGGCGCGTCCGTCTGTCGAACCCAGAGCTGGGAACTCGGTCTGCTGTTCGAACCAGATTCACAAAACTATTTTATTATTCGAGTTTTTCTGAGAGCTGCTGTCGGTTTTCTGCACTTAACTCGAGCTGTTGGGAGGCTGCAGGGCTGGTAATCACATGAGTCGATTCGCAGACATGAGATGCGGCGCCTGTCTCATTCAGAGGTCTGAGCTCGGTTTGATACTCGAGCTGGGTTGCTAAACTGTTCGTTTTTTTCTTAGAGTTATCTTGAGAGGTCTGAAATCGCTTGGGCTGAAAAACTAGTCGTTCTCTGGAGTATTTCACATCCCTACGAGTCAGGAAGCTCTACGAGTCCCCCGGCGGTAAGAAAGATTGACGGTTTACCGCCGGCGCCCAGTTTTGTTCTCGAAATTCAACAATTCGTTTGAGCTCTAATATTTTTTCCTGTGATATTCGACCTTATCCCTGCTCGACATCTCGATCTCAGCTTGATCGGATAGCTTTTACTGCTTAAAAGCACTCCAGCAGGATCGGCCGTTTCGAGTCATCTTGGTACGCGCTGTCGGTTTTCTCAAGATAACTCGAGCCTGAGGACAGCTACAGAGCTGATACGTACAGCCAAACGATTCAGAATGATTCGGCGCGTTTGCCTGTTGACTCCAGAGGTCTGAATCCGGTCTGCTACCCGAGCTAGCTCCGCACACCTATTCGTATTGTTCGAGTCATCGTAGCAGACGCTCTCGGTTTTCTGTATGTAACTCGAGCTTTATGGCAGTTACAGAGCTCATAGTTACAGAAATCGATTGGGAATCATCAGGCGCATTCGTCTGTTGAATCGAGAGCTCTGAACTCGGCCTGCTGCCCGAGCTAGGTCCGCGAAGCTATTTCTATTGTTCCAGTCTTCTGAGAAGTGCTCTCTGTTTTCTGCACTTAACTCGTGCTGAAGGAGGGCTACAGTGCTGCTGGTCACAGAGATCGATTCGGAAACATCAGGCGCGCCCGTCTGTCGAACCGAGAGCTCGGAACTCGGTCTGCTGCTCGAATTAGGTCTGCACATTTACTCTATTGTTCGAGTCATCCTGAGAGGTGCGGTCGGTTTTCTGCCCTCAACTCGGGCTGTAGGGGGGCTGCAGAGGGCTGGTAATGACAGGAGTCGATTCGCAGAAGACCAACTTAAGTCGAGCTGGGAAGCTCTACGAGTTCCCGGCGGTGACCAAGGTTAACGGTTTACCGCCGGCGCCCAGTTTTCTGTGTATTTTTTTTCGACATTATATGTTGTCAGGAACTCGGGCTGTAGGGGGGCTGCAGGGCTGGTGATAACAGGAGTCGATTCACAGACATCAGACGCGCCCGCCTGTCGCATTCAGAGGTCTGAACTCAAACTGTTCGTTTTTTTGCTAGAGTCACCTTGAGAGGTCTGGCTTGGGCTGAAATTCTGTTGAATTTTTTCCACATTATATACTGTCAGGAAGCTCTACGAGTCCCCCGGCGGTAACAAAGGTTGACGCTTCACCGCCGGCGCCCAGTTGGCCGATCCGACCAGAAAAGAAGATGACTCGTAGAGCTTCCCTCAGCTAGCAGCTGGAAGCTTAAGAGTAATTCGGACGCACTAGCGGGCTAGTTGGCTCGAAAAATCTCGACGTAGTAATAGTAGTAGTAGTAGTAGTAGTAGTAGTAGTAGTAGTAGTAGTAGTAGTAGTAGTAGTAGTAGTAGTAGTAGTAGTAGTAGTAGTAGTAGTAGTAGTAGTAGTAGTAGTAGTAGTAGTAGTAGTAGTAGTAGTAGTAGTAGTAGTAGTAGTAGTAGTAGTAGTAGTAGTAGTAGTAGTAGTAGTAGTAGTAGTAGTAGTAGTAGTAGTAGTAGTCGCAGTAGTAACTCGTAGAGCTTCCCTCAGCAAGTTCTTGCTGGAAGCTTAAGAGTAATGCTGGGTTGAAAATTCTGTTCTCGGAATTCAACAATTCATTAAAGCTCTAGTATTTTTTCCCGTGATATTCGATCTTATTCCCGCTCGCCATCTTGATCTCAGCTCGATCGGGTACCTTTTACTGCCAAAAAGCACTCCGGCAGGATCGGCCGTTTCGAGTCATCTTGGTACGCGCTGTCGGTTTTCTCAAGATAACTCGAGCCTGAGGACAGCTACAGAGCTGGTAAGCACAGCTAATCGATTCAGAATGATCAGGCGCGTTCGCCTGTTGAATCCAGAGGTCTGAACTCGGTCTGCTAGCCGAGCTAGGTCTGCAAACCTATTCGTACTATTCGACTCATTGTAGCAGACGCTCTCGGTTTTCTGTACTCAACTCGATTTGTAGGGCAGGTACAGAGCTCATAGTCTCAGAAATCGATTGGGAGTCATGAGACGCGTTCGTCTGTTTTATCGAGAGCCCCGAACTTGGCCTGCTGCCCGAGCTAGATTCGCGAAACTATTCATATTATTCGAGTCATTTTGAGAAGTGCTCTTGGTTTTCTGCACTTAACTAGTGCTGAGGGGGGGTTACAGTGCTGGGGGGGGGCTACAGTACTGTTACTAGTGCTGGGGGGGGGGGGGAGAAATCGATTTGGAGACATGAGGCGCGTCCGTCTGTCGAACCCAGAGCTCGGAACTCAGTCTGCTGCTCGAACTAGGTCCGCAAAGCTATTGTATTATTCGAGTCATTCTGAGAGCTGCTGTCGGTTTTCTGCGCTGAACTCGGGCTGTAGGGTGGCTGCAGGGCTGGTAATCACAGAAGTCGATTCGCAGACATCAGACGCGTCCGGCTGTCGCATTCAGAGGTCTGAACTCGGTCTGATACTCGAGCTGGGTTGCCAAACTGTTCGTTTTTTGTCAGAGTCATCTTGAGAGGTCTGAAATCGCTTGGGCTAAAAAACTAGTCGTTCTCTGGAATTTTTTACACATTATATATTGTCAGGAAGCTCTGAGTCCCCCGGCGGTAACAAAGGTTGACGGTTTACCGCCGGCGCCCAGTAATTCAGGCGCGCTGGGGAGCTAGTTTGCAAGAAAAATCTCGACTGACCTTTTGGTGACTTTTGGTCGGTTGAAAATTTTGTTCTCAAAATTTGAACATTTGTTAGAGCTCTAGTATTTTTTCCGTGAGATTCGATCTTATTCCCGCTCGCCATCTTGATTCTAGCTGGATCGGGTGAACTAATTCTGCTGCCCAAACTAGGTCCGCGAAACTATTTGTATTGTTCGAGTCATCCTGAGAGGTGCTCCTGCACTTAACTCGGGCTGCAGGGGAGGCTGCACGGCTGGTTATCACAGAAATCGATTCAGAGAGATCATACGCGTCCGCCTGTCGCATGCAGAGGTCAGAGCTCGGTATGATACTCGAGATAGGTTTGCCAAACTATTCGTATTGTTCGAATTATCTTGAGAGGTGCTGTCGATTTACGCACGTAACTCGGGCTGTAGGAGAGCTAGAGGGCTCGTACAGAAGAGAATCCAGAAGCATCGGGGGTGTTCGGCGGTTGCATCCGAGAGGTTTGAAATTGCTTTCTGAAAAAGTATTTGTTCTGTGTAATTTCGTTCGACAGTATATGTTGTCAGGAAGCTCTACGAGTCCCCCGGCGGTAACAAAGGTTGACGGTTTACCGCCCGCGCCTAGTAGTAGTAGTAGTAGTAGTAGTAGTAGTAGTAGTAGTAGTAGTAGTAGTAGTAGTAGTAGTAGTAGTAGTAGTAGTAGTAGTAGTAGTAGTAGTAGTAGTAGTAGTAGTAGTAGTAGTAGTAGTAGTAGTAGTAGTAGTAGTAGTAGTAGTAGTAGTAGTAGTAGTAGTAGTAGTAGTAGTAGTAGTAGTAGTAGTAGTAGTAGTAGTAGTAGTAGTAGTAGTAGTAGTAGTAGTAGTAGTAGTAGTAGTAGTAGTAGTAGTAGTAGTAGTAGTATTAGTTGTAGTAGCTGTAGTAGTTGTAGTAGTAGTAGTCGGTTTTGATAGTGGAAGTGCGCCTACAGAGCTCATATTAAGACGCAGAGGCCATCGCAGTCGTCTACAGGTGCGAAAAATCTGCTTTCTTAAAATGAACTGTCAAATCTCTTTCAAATCTTAGCAAAACCGACCCAAAGTTATGACATCTTCTTATCTGGCCGGGTCGACCAACTAGCTCCACCCCGCGCCGGAATTCCTCTAGCTCATCGATAACGAAGAGCTCTACGAGGTATTACTCTTAAGCTTCCAGCAACTAGCTCAGGAAAGCTCTACGAGTTGTTTTTCTTGCCAACTAGCTCTCCAGCGCCCCGGAATTACTGTTTAAGCTTCGCAACTAGCTCAGGGAAGCTCTACGAGTTACTATTACCACCTCTAAAACAGAAGCTGAGTTTTCTTTCGGACCGAGCTTTGAGCTCTTCGACGTCGATGAGCTAGAGGAATTCCGGCGCAGAGTGGAGCTAGTTGGACCACCCGACCAGAAAGGACACAGTAACTCGTATAGAGCTTTCCTTCGCAAGTTGCTGGAAGCTTAAGAGTAATTCCGGGGCGCCGGAAAGCTAGTTGGCAAGAAAAATCTCGACGGACCTTTTGCTGACTTTTGGTTGGTTGGAAATTCCCGGAGAGCTCTCTGAGATTTAGAAGGTTTTTGACACCTTTGGGTCGGTTTAGCTGGTATTTGAAAGATATTTGACCATTCACTTTGAGAAAGCAGATTTTTACGCCGAGCATTCGCATATGAAATTTGTTCCCAGAGCAGCTCAGCTCTCTAGAGCAAGTTTTACTATCGAAAAATTAAGAGGAACCGACGTCACGTTGACACCGAGAGATAGAAATTCTACGTTTTTCTCGAAATGCTCCGAGAAGCTGTCTGCTTGCAATCTCAGTACACTTACGCGTGGAGCTGTGCGAGATTCCCGGCGGTGACCAGGTTGACGGTTCACCGCCGGCGCCAGTTTTTTTTCGGACCGAGCTTTGGTAGCAGACCGAGTTCAGGTGTCTAGATATTGTGAAATGGCGCACCTGATGATGTGATTCCGATTGTTGTGCCGAAGAGTTTTGTAGCTCATGAGCAGCTGCAGTTCAGTCATGAAAACCATGACCATCTCTTGAGCTCTGTAGGCACACTTTTACTATCAAGACACTTGGCGGAACCAACTTCACGTCCACATGAAAAAAATTGATCTTTGTTTTTTTCGAGAAATGCTTCCAGAAGCTCCCTCTTTCGATTCTGAGCAAACCTTACGCGTGCAAGGAGCTTTACGAGGTTCCCGGCGGTGACCAGGTTGACGGTTCACCGCGGGCGCCAGTTCAGTCATGAAAACCATGACCATCTCTTTAGCAGAGTACGGTCAGTTGTTGGGACGATGCTTTGGTAGTATACCGATTTCAGGCGTCTAGATACTTGAAACTAGCGCGCCTTGATTATATTCCGTTTGCTGTGCTGGACAGCTCTGTGGCTCATCTGCAGCTCGAGTTAAGTATAGAAACGAATGAGCATCTCGAAAAAATAGCACAGTACAAATAGTTTCGCGGTCCCATGTTTGGTAGCATATCGAATTCGAACATATGATACTTGAGACTAACGCGCCCTACGATTCTAGATGGATTAGGTGTGCATGACAGCTCTGTAGCTCTTCCACAGCAAGAGTTAATACCTCGCAGAGCTCTTCGGCATCGATGAGCTAGAGGGATTCCAGCGCGGGGTGCAGCTAGTAACTCGTAGAGCTTCCCTTAGCTAGTTGCTGGAAGCTTAAGAGTAATAACTCGTAATGCTCTTCGGCAAGATGAGCTAAGAGGAATTCGGGCGCAGAGTGGAGCTAGTTCGCCGACCCGACCTGAAGAGACAATGTAGGTAACTTGGGGTCGGTTTTTCCCGGAGAGCTCTCCGAGAGCTAGAGGGTTTAAGATTAGAAGCCGGACGGTGGTGGTGCCCGCCAGGAGCCCCTCCACGGCGGTCCAGGGGCCTCGCAGCGGCTCGCCCGAGCCGGCAGCGGGTCCGGGGGCGCTTGCCACGTGTGCCTGCAAGCGTGCAGGCACGTGTGGAAGCGTTCCTGGCAGCGCTTAAGAAGCGCTGCAGGGGAGCCCCCCAGAGCTCTCCAGGAAAGATTTCCCTTCCCCGAGGGTCTCTTCGCTCTCCGGATTTTGGACGCTACCAAGTGCAATCTTTGTGCAAAGTTTTTAAAGTACATCGTAGAGCTCTTCGGCATCGATGAGCTAGAGGAATTCCGGCGCGGGGTGGAGCTATTTGGCCGATCCGATCAAAAGAGACAATGTGACAACTTTGGGTGGGTTTTGCTTTAATTTAAAAGATATGTGACAATTTATTTTGAGAAAGCAGATGTTTACGCCGAGCATTGGCATATAAGCTGTGTTCCCTGAGCAGCTCAGTTCTCTAGAGCCAGTTTTACTATCAAAAAATTGGGAGCAACCGACATGAAGTTGACAGCAAAAAATGAAAATCCGACGTTTTTCTAGAAATGCCCCGATAAGCGCTTTGAATCTAAGCACTCTAACGCGTGCAAGCAGCTCTACGAGGTTCCCCGGCGGTGACCAGGTTGACGGTTCACCGCCGGCGCCAGTTCGTTTTGAGAACCGCTATTTATCTCACCTGTATCGCGTAGAGCTTCCCTTCGCTAGTTCCTGGAAGCTTAAGAGTAATTCCGGGGCGCTGGAGAGCTAGTTGGCAAGAAAAATCTCGACTGACCTTTTGGTGACTTTTGGTCGGTTGAAAATTTTGTTCTCGAAATTCAACCATTCTTTAGAGTTCTAGTATTCTTTTCCGTGATATTCGATCTTATTCCCGCTCGCCATCTTAATCTTAGCTCGATCGGGTAGATAGATATTACTGCCAAAAAGCATCCCGGCGGGATCGGCTGTTTTGAGTCATCTTGACACGCGTTGACGGTTTTTTGTACTTAACTCAAGCTGTAGGACAGCTATAGAGCTGATACTTACAGAAACCAGGCGCGTTCGTCTGTTGCATCGAGAGGTCTGAACTCGGTCTACTGCCCGAGCTAGGTCTGCAAACCTATTCGTATTTTTCGAGTCATCTTGAAAAGGTGCTGTCGGTTTTCTGTACTTAACTCGGGCTGTAGGAGGGCTACAGGGCTGGTAATCAGAGAACTCGATTCGGAGACATCAGGCGCGTCCGCCTGTTGCATGCAGATGTCTGAAATCGGTCTGCTATCGAGCTAGGTCCGCAAAACTATTTCTATTGCTCGGGTCATCTCGACAGGGACTGTTGGTTTTCTGTACTGAACTCGAGCTCTAGGCAGCTACAGAGCTGATACGCACAGAAACTGATGCAGAATACTCAGGCGCGTTCGTCTGTTGCATTCAGAGGTCTGAACTCGGTCTCCTACTCGAGCTAGGTCCGCGAACCTATTCGTATCATTCCGTTTTCGCACGTAACTCGGGCTCTAGGAGAGCTACAGAGCTCATACGCACAGAAACTGATTCGGAATCATCAGGCCCGTTCGTCTGTTGCATCGAGAGGTCTGCACTGGGTCTGTTACTCGGCCAAGGTCAGCAAAACTAGTTGTATTCTTCTAGTCATCTTGTAGATCTTGTCCATTTTCTGTATTGAATTCGGGCTGTAGGAGAGCTACAAAGCTGGTACGCACAGAAACTGATGCAGAAACATTGGGAGCGTTCTTCTGTTGCATCGAGAGGTCTGGACTCGGTCTGCTACCTGAGCTAGGTTCACAAAACTATTCGTATTCGACCGACAATTTTTTCAAAATGATGATGAATTTCTTCACTGAACTCCAGCTGTGGCTGAAAAACTATTCGTTCTCTGCTAATTCTTTGGACATAGTATATGGTGAGGAAGCTCTACGAGTCCCCCGGCGGTAAGAAAGGTTGACGGTTTACCGCCGGCGCCCAGTACTGGATGATGCCGCGTCTGCCAGTTAAATTCTCAGGTCCGTAGCTGCAACAGTACTACCAAAAGACTTGAGGGAACCGTCGGCCGTTTCGAGCATCTTGACACGCGTTCACGGTTTTCTCTACTTCTCTCAAGATTTAGGAGAGCTACAGAGCTGCTGCTTACAGATGATTCAGACTCATCAGGCGCGTTTGTCTATTCCATCGAGAGGTCTGAACTCAGTCTGCTACTCGAGCTAGATCCGCGAAACTATTCGATCTGAGAGGTGCTGTCGGTTTCCCTTAACTCAAGATTTAGAAGCACTAGAGAGCTGGTACGCATATAAACCGATCCAGCATCACCCGGTGCGTTCTTTTTTCGCATGGAGAGCTCAACTAGGTCTGGCACTCGAGCTAGGTCCACAAAGCGAAGATGCGAACTGAAAACAACGTATTTCTCGAGCTTCTTTCTTCACGCTTGAGAGAGCTTTTTCGTATGCGCAGCGCCGCTCGAGAGCAGAGCTCTACGAGGCTCCCGGCGGTTATCTGGTTGACGGTTTACCGCCGGATCCCAGTTCCGGCGCGCTGGAGAGCTAGTTGGCAAGAAAAATCTCGACGGACCTTTTGGTGACTTTTGGTCGGTTGAAAATTTTGTTCTCGGAATTCAACCGTTCGTTAGAGCTCTAGTATTTTTTCCCGTGATATTCGATCTTATTCCCGCTCGCCGTCTTGATCTCAGCTCGATCGGGTACCTTTTACTGCCAGAAAGCGTCCAGGCGGGATCGGCCGTTTCGAGTCATCTCGACAGGCGGTATCGGTTTTTTGTACTTAACTCGTAGAGCTTCCCTTAGCTAGTTGCTGGAAGCTTAAGAGTAATTCCGGCGCGCTGGAGAGCTAGTTGGCAAGAAAAATCTCGACGGACCTTTTGGTGACTTTTGGTCGGTTGAAAATGTTGTTCTCGAAATTCAACTCATTCGTTCGAGCTCTAGTATTTTTGCCCGTGAGATTCGATCTTATTCCCGCTCGCCGTCTTGATCTCAGCTCGATCGGGTACCTTTTACTGCCAGAAAGCGTCCAGGCGGGATCGGCCGTTTCGAGTCATCTCGACAGGCGTTGTCGGTTTTTTGTATTTATCTCGAGCTATAGGACAGCTACAGAGCTGATGCTTATAGAAACGGATTTAAAATCATCAGTCGCGTTTGTCTGTTGAATCGAGAGCTCTGAACTCGGTCTGCTGCCCGAGCTAGGTTCGCGAAATTATTTGTATTGTTCGAGTCATCTTGAGAGGTGCTGTCAGTTTTCTGTACTTAACTCGGGCTGTAGGGGGGCTACAGGGCTGGCAATCACAAGAATCGATTTGAGGACATCAGGCGCGTCCGCCTGTTGAATCCAGAGCTCGGAATTCGGTCTGCTGCCCGAGCTAGGTCGCCACACTATTCGTATTGTTCGAGTCATCTTGAGAGGTGCTGTCGGTTTTCTGCGCTTAACTCGGGCTGTAGGGGGGCTGCAGGGCTGGTAATCACAGGAATCGATTCGGAGACATCAGGTGCGTCCGCCTGTCGCATTCAGAGGTCTGAACTCGGTCTGATACTCGAGCTAGGTTCGCGAAGCTATTCGTATTGTTCGAGTCATCTTGAGAGGTGCTGTCGATTTTCGCACGTAACTCGGGCTGTAGGAGAGCTACAGAGCTCGTGCGCACAAAAAACGATCCAGAAGCATGAGGGGCGTTCGGCTGTTGCATCGAGAGGTCTGAAATCGCCTGGGCTGAAAAACTATTCGTTCTCTGCATTTTTTCGACATTCTATATAGTCAGGAAGCTCTACGAGTCCCCCGGCGGTAAGAAAGGTTGACGGTTTACCGCCGGCGCCCAGTTCCGGGGCGCTGGAGAGCTAGTTTGCAAGAAGAAAAATCTCGACGGACCTTTTGCTGACTTTTCGTCGGTTGAAAATTTTGTTCTCGGAATTCAACAATTCGCTCTCTCCTTCGACTCTGAGCACTCTCACGCGTGGAAGGAGCTCTACGAGGTTCCCGGCGGTGACTAGGTTGACGGTTCACCGCCGGCGCCAGTTCAACAATTCGTTGGAGCTCTAGTATTTTTTCTGACCATATTCGATCTCATTCCTGCTCGCCGTCTTAATAACTCGTAGAGCTTCCCTTAGCTAGTTGCTGGAAGCTTGAGTAATTCCGGAGCGCTGGAGAGCTAGTTGGCAAGAAACATCTCGACGGACCTTTTGCTGACTTTTGCTCAGTTGAAAATGTTGTTCTCGAAACTCAACCATTCGTTGGAGCTCTAGTACTTTTTCCCGTGATATTCGATCTTATTCCCGCTCGCCGTCTTGATCTCAGCTCGATCGGGTATCTTTTACTGCCAAAAAGCGTCCAGGCGGGACCGGCCGTTTCGAGTCATCTTGATACGCGTTCTCGGTATTTTGTACTTAACTCGAGCTGTAGGGCAGCTACAGATATCATACTTACAGACACCGATTTAAAATCATCAGGCGCGTTCGCCTGTTCCATCAAGAGGTCTGAACTCGGTCTGCTGGCCGAGCTAGGTCCGCGAAACTATTCGTATCGAGTCACCTTGAGAGCCCCTGTCGGTTTTCTGCACTTAACTCGGGCTGTAGGGCGGCTACAGGGCTCGTTCTCACAGAAACCGATTCGGAGAGATCACGCGCGTCCGACTGTCGCATTCAGAGGTCTGAAGTCGGTCTGCTACTCGAGCCAGGTTCGCAAAAGTAGTCGTATCGCTCGAGTGATCTCAACAGGGACTGTCGGTTTTCTGTACTAAACTCGAGCTCTAGGGAGCTACAGAGCTGATACACACAGAAACCGATGCATAATAATCAGGCGCGTTCGTCTGTTGCATCCAGATGTCTGAACTCGATCTGCTACTCGGCTGGATTTGCGAAACTACTCGTATTGTTCGAGTCATCTTCAGAGGTGCTGTCAATTTTCGCACGTACCTCGGGCTGTAGGACAGCTACAGAGCTGATGTGCACAGACACTGATTCGAAATCATCGTGCGCGTTCGTCTGTTGCATCTCGGGCTCAGGTCGCAAAACTATCAAGTCACCTCGGCAGATGTTGTCCCTTCTGTATTGAACTCGAGCTGTAGGAGATGGTACGCACAGAAAACGGTCTAGAAGCATGAGGGGCGTTCGGCTGTTGCATCGAGAGGTCTGAAATCGCTCGGGCTGGAAAACTATTCGTTCTCTGCATTTTTTTTGGAATTATTCTTGGTCAAGAAGATCTACGAGTCCCCCGGCGGTAAGAAAGGTTGACGGTTTACCGCCGGCGCCCAGTTGACCCAGCCGGCCCGGGCGGACAATGTGTGAACTTTCGGTCGGTTGGCCGAACTCTCTAAGAGATTTGAACATTCGTTTTGAGAATCGGTATTTTTTCGCACCTGTAGTTGGTTATCTCGCGTCTGCCAGTCGAATTCTCAGGTTCGTAGCTGCAATATTACCATCAAAACACTTGGGGGAACCAACGTTAGATGCAAACCAAAAAACACGTATTTTTCGAGATTTTTTGTTCACGCTTGAGAAAGGTTTGTCCGTTTGTTTCGAGCAGCGCCGCGCGATAAACGAGCTCTACGAGGTTCCCGGCGGTGACCAGGTTGCTGCTGTCCCTCCTCGGGGATCTCAGCGGTGGCCTGGCCCGTCGGGGGCTTCCTCAAGCCTGTCTCCTCAGGCTGCCCCCTGGGCGGCCGTGTGCGCGCGGGCGGGCCGTGCAATAAATTCGGGTACTTCGTCGGCTGCGACGACCTTCTCTCCTTGGGCCTACAGACGATAGGTGCTGGAGGCCAGCTCTGTTTGGCATCAGAAGTGGGACTGACTTCAACGCATAGGCCGCTGTCGTCGCTTTGTACTTGTTTGTACTGCCTGCTTGCGCTTTCTCCATTATTGCTCTTGCGCACGTGTGTATTCTTTGACATTGAGGTACTTTGACAGTTCTGTGACATTGGAGTATCTTGGGATTGAGGTTCTCTGCATTGTATCGGCGTGCCTGTTTTCATTCTGTCTTTGAATCGTATCGATCAGAATTCAAGTTACTTGAGTGCGTTATCAGACATTCAGTTATGCAGGTGATTCAAGATACTCAGTGCGTTATCAGACATTCAGTTATCCGAGAGTTACTTCTTGAGTGCGTTATCACACATTCAATGATCACACATTTGACGTGAGCATACGACTCTTGTCTTACCGCGGGTTGTTACGACATATTTTGGACTTTGTGTTTGCGTTGACTCTTGCCATGCTGTGTGTGTCGGACATGCGCGTATGTTGGTATAAGAGCTCCGCGTGATCTTGACTTTGTTCGGAATAAGAGTTTTGCATTTGCCCACTCCCGCTCAAAGAGTGGTGGGTGTCTTGCCTGACTCTGTGCACAGTCGTCCGCAAATTCGCTGTGTTTCACGTGCATGGTCTTTCAGTGGTGCTGAGACGGTAATCGCTATATGTGGTTACTGCATGGTCTCGCATTATTTTGAAGTGTACTCGTCATTTTAGTTGTTAGTTTTGTGTTTGTGACAGTGGTGTTGAGACGGGAATCGCTGTATAAACCAGTGGTTACTGTATGGTCTCTCACTGCTTTTATTTTCAGTGGTGCTGAGACGGTAATCGCTATATGTGGTTACTGCATGGTCTCGCATTGCTTCTTGCTGTCTTGTACAGCTTCTTTCATCATCTTTGTTGTTTTGTATTCTAGTGTATTGGCAGTCTTGTGCATATCTGTACAGCTTCGCTGTTTGATGCACCTCTGCTTCAATCTTTGCAGCTTCGCTGTCTTCCTGTACAGCTTCGCTGTTTAGGTTCTTTGTGTTTCGGCCTGCTCCCATGGGAGCTCGAACCGGCTTTCGCAAAAGACGCAAAAATACCTGGTTGACGGTTTACCGCGAGATCGCAGTATCTCGTAGAGCTCTTCGGCAACGATGAGCTAGAGGAATTCCGGCGCGGGGTGGAGCTAGGTAAATTAATTTTGGGAACCACAATTTTTGTAACGTAGAGTGGGTTGTGCCGCGTTCGCATGTAAAATCCTCGGGCCTTCGCTGCAAAATTACTGCAAAAGAACGTGGAGGAACCGTTGGCCGTAAAAGCGTATTTCCGATAACGGTAATGATCTCGCGTATTTTTTCAATATCGGTAAGCAAGCTAGACGAACAACTCCTTTCATATCTCCATGTTATTGATTATAGCTGCTAGGCGTGTTGGATTCTGATATTTTCAATGTAGTGTAACAAGAATCAACATAATAATGTTGTATTACGAAAACTCGTCTATATTTGCTGTAAGCGCATATTTACTCAAGATTCATTCTTGGCGTCCAAGCACCATTCCGTCATTCCAGAGCTCTACGAGGGTCCCGGCGGTAACCTGGTTGACGGTTTACCGCCGGCTCCCATTCAGAAAACAGACAGCACCTGGGCTGCCTGTCCGCATCTCGGCAGACAAGCTCCGCGCGCCGGGGGGGAAATCCGGCGCCTCCCCGTCGCGACCAGGTTCGCGCGGAGCGGGGATCGGCTCGCCGTTCTCCAAACGGGCGACACCAGGGCGAGTTGGATGCCGCCAGGGTTGGTGTACCTCGTAGAGCTCTTCGGCATCGCTGAGCTAGAGAAATTCGGCGCGGGGTGCAGCTAGTTGGCCGACCCGGTCCCGACGGACAATGTGCGAACTTTGGGCCGGTTGGGCAAACATTGTGCGGTATTTGAACATTCGTTTCGGAAGCCGGTATTTTTCGCACCTGTAGTGGGTTGTGCCGCGCCTGCCAGTGAAATTCTCAGATTTGTAGCTGCAGTATTAATATCAAACACTTGGCGGAACCCTCTTTGGGTGAAAACTAAAAAAAATCGAGTTTTCAGCTCACGTGTGAGGAAGCTTCCCCCACATGGTCCGAGTAGCGCCGTGCAAGAAAAGAGCTCTACGAGGCTCCCGGCGGCAACCTGGTTGACGGTTTACCGCCGGCTCCCAGTTGGTTCCCCTGCCCCAGGACTGACAGGTCCCCCAGTGCCCTCTGGACCAAGAGCTACTGCAGACTCTGCGACCTGCATACCCTGGTGCTCAGAGCTAGCAGGGACATGGAGGCAGGCGAGGAAATCGCCGTCGGAGACTCCCCGCTCCCCGCTGCCGATGCGGCCCAGTGGCCCTTTCAGCTCACCGACGGTGGGGCTCGCCGGATCGTGGAAGGCGATAAGGTCTCCGGGGCGGCAGCTGTCCTCTGGAGACACGACCCGCACCGCGGCTACCCGCGCGTCGTCGCGGTCGCTGTCGTTGCCCTTCCAGGCTGCGACAATGCGCAGACGGCGGAGGCTTCCGGGTGCAGAGCGGGACTTGCCCTGCTCCCCCATCTTGATACCGCGCTTCGAGGGGCTCGAGTGGTCGGCGACAATCTATCTGCCATCCGGTGCGGAGCCGGCACTGGGCGCTATCGCTGGCTCCACCTGGCACAACAGATGGACTTCGCCCTTCGACAAGCCAGCGAAGCTGGATGGACACTCACATGGCAGGCTGTGCGTCGTCGCCTCAATAAGGCAGCCGACCGTCTTGCCACACTAAGGGTTTTCTGGGCCGACGCTCTTCGAGGCGCCGGCGACCTGGCCGTCGCTTCCTGGATCGTCTGGGAAGGCACCCAGCCGCCCGCCCCTCCCCCTTTTCCCTGCCGCGGACGTCGACCTCTGCGACTTGGACCAGGTTGCGCTGTTCGTTGATGCTTTCGAAAATAACTCGTAGAGCTTCCCTTAGCTAGTTGCTGGAAGCTTAAGAGTAATTCCGGGGCGCTGGAGAGCTAGTTGGCAAGAAAAATCTCGACGGACCTTTTGCTGACTTTTGGTCGGTTGAAAATTTTGTTCTCGAAATTCAACAATTCGTTTCAGCTCTAGTATCTTTTCTGACCATATCCGATCTTATTCCCGCTCGCCATCTTGATCTCAGCTCGATCGGGTACCTTTTACTGCCAAACAGCGTTGCGGCGGGATCGGCCGTTTCGAGTCATTTTGACACGCGTTGACGGTTTGTTGTACTTAACTCGAGCTATAGAGGAGCTACAGAGCTGATACTTACAGAAACCGATTCGTGATCATCAGGCGCGTTCGCCAGTTGCATCTAGAGGTCTGAAATCGGTCTGCTGCTCGAGCTAGGTCCGCGAAGTTATTCGATTATTCGAGTCATCTTGATAGGTGCTCTCGGTTTTCTGTACTTAACTCGGGCTGTAGGAGAGCTACAGAGCTGGTATTCACAGAAACCGATTCATAATCATCAGGTGCGTCTGTCTCTAGCATCTAGGGTCTGAATTTGGTCTACTACTCGAGCTAGGTCGCGAAACTATTCGTATTCTACGAATTTTATTGGCGGATACTGTCGATTTTCGGTGTTTAATTCGGGCTGTAGGAGAGCTACAGAGCTGATGCGCATACGTAACTATTCAGAATCATCATGCGCGTTCGTCAATTGCATCCAGAGGTCCCAACCCGGTCTGCTACTCGAGTTAGGTCTGCGAAACTATTCGTATTCTTCGAATCATCTTGAGAGGTGCTGTCGGTTTTCAATCACAGGCGCGTTCGGCTGAAGCATCTAGAGCTCTGAACTCAGTCTGCGACTCGAGCTAGGTCGCAAAACTATTCGTATTGGACCGATTTTTCTTCGAAATAACGGTGAATTTCTTCAACTTGAGATGGAAATCGTGAGGCGCCGCTTGGCTGGATCTGTTCAGCACAACAATGGGAAGGGAAGAGTCAGCGGCAATAGTATCTAGACGCCTGAGATCAGTCTGCTATCAGCGCTCGGGCTGAACAAATAGTCGCCCCCTGCTACTTCTTTGGATAATATATGGAAAGGAAGCTCTACGAGTCTCCCGGCGGTAAGAAAGGTTGACGGTTTACCGCCGGCGCCCAGTCCTCCTCCCTCCCCCCCCCTCTGATCGCCCCCCGCCGCGGCGCGCTAAGGTCCTGGCGGGTCGCAGCTTCAGCTGCCATCACAAGACAGCGCAGCATTCCGCTGCCATCCTGGACCGGTTCCCACCCTGGATAATGCCCAAAAACAACCAGGGCCCCCTCCGTCGTTGGCCCTCCTGCCTGCCGTACAGTGACGACGGGCCGCCAATGCGCATGGGCGCGCGCGTCTTCCTGGCCCGCTTTTGTCCCTGGATGCGTTGGGTCTATTTCCACGGCGGTTGGCGGCGCTGGTGCGAGATCTGGCAGGAGCCCGTCGACGACACAGAACACATCTTGAGCGCGAAGAACTACGACATGTCGGTGGCACGGTACCAGGACGGATGGCCAGACCCGAACACCTTCGTCACTCCTGGGAATCTTTGGTGCATGTGTGGAGGGGGGCCCTATGACTCGACCCGCCAGGTGTCCGTCGCGCGGATGCCCTGGCGCGGCTGGGAACCAGTCCAGCCCTCGGTTACCCGTGACGGGGTGCGCTCGCTCCCTGGCATCGCGATCCCCGAGGATGCGCTGCGCGTGCCCATTACCTACCCCCTCTGGGACGATCCTCCGACATATAACTGCCCAGGAGGCACCAGGGTGGACCCGGAGAAGGTTCGAACGCACATGATGGACAGGTGGTGCGCCGCAAGAGAGGGCCTCAGGCCGTCCGAGGACGGCGACGGGAACAGGATGCGGGCGAAATCGTCCATCTGGCTACCCCCCTGACCTGGACAGGCTGCTGACATCTCCGGGGTGCCCCCTCCTCCGCCCCCGCCGCCTCGCCCTCCTCCTGCCTGGAGCCCACCCTGCCAGCAGCGAACAGTCCAGTTGGCCGAGGACAGTGCAACGGAGATCGACGCTCTCTCCCCGACAAGCCCAGCCGCCCTGGATGAGTCGCTGGCCATACAGGCCTCAGAGGTTGCCAGCCTCAACTCGGTTCCGTTGGACTCCCCGCACTCTAGGGTCCACCCCAAGGCGTCGCTCGGGGAGCTGATCAATGCCGTTCGACTCCCCTCACAATGGCATTACTCCCTCCAGGGCCGAGGGCAAACGTTAAGGAGGATCGCCTGGGTTGAAAGCCAAGCCTCGGTCGAGACGGTAGACGATGGCAGAGGCTCCACGCGAGAGGATCTCGCCAGAAGAGGTAACTGCGCTCTCGGAGTTCGCGTCACCAGGATCGACGCCAACACGAACATGTAGGACCTGGACACCTTTCGACTGCGGAACGCCATGAACCTACCCGACGGTAAAGAATTTCTGTTGTTGGAGTGGCCCTCAATGTACAAGGTTGCATCCAGACCCCTGGAACGTGAAAAAGAGAGCAGGTGGCTGTGCATTTCAGTCACGGGCCCGACAGTAGACAAGATCGCAGACGTCTCAGTTTGGTGGCCTCCCGCTCTGGGCGGTCACATCCACCCCAAGGATGCTCAAGCGCTAGGTCCAGCCCTTCCGCCAGCTACCCCTCAAACTGGTGCATCGTGGTCTACAACTACGGGACGGGTGGGCAGTTTCACGACGACGAGACCAAGGCGAAACGCCCCCCGAGCGACGATCTTCCTTGGTATCGCGTGGAGGAAGCCCCTTCTGACATCCAGTTTTGGCGGCAATGCTCGGCGCTGGGCCAGATCTACTACCTACGCCAGAACCCAGCGGATCTGTTTGGCCACCAGCTGTCACCTGTGACGAACCTCCTGGCCTTTGTTCACGCCCCTCGGTCGGAACGGACTTTGGCCAACGACTTGGGACACGCGCGATCCTTGGGGCTGAGCCTTAGGGCCAGGGCGGCAGCCACCCTGGAACAGAGCGTCCCCGACGCCGACCGCATGCAGGCTGTCAGAGACGGCACGCTACTGCAGGCACCGCCCCTCCCCCAAGGCCTAAAGGCGTTCTCTGACGAGGAAATTTCAGATGCGACAGGCTCTGTCTTTCAGAGAGTGCGTCCTACTCCCAGCCTGGACACTCTCCACGGGATTGTGGACAAGCACAGGCCGAACGGCGATGCGACCAGTGCCCTGCGGGCCACCCTGAGCCACCATGCCGTTCTAGTGCACGGACCCCCTGGAACGGGCAAGACCACCTTCTCAGTTGCCTGCCTGGACATGTGGGGCTCCTGCCTACGCCCTGGACACGTGGTCGCTTTGGCAGCAGGGTCCAACACGGCGGTCGACCAACCAGCTCTGGCAATGATCGAAGCACAACGTCAGCGACGCCTCGACCAAGACACGGGCTTCCCCGACAAGTTCGTGCGCCTGGCAAAGAAGGACCGTGTCAACGAGGCACTTGTCGACCTTACACCTGGAAGTCACTACAGAAACGCCCGCGGCGATTTCCCGTTCCAGGACGGGGACAAGAGCCAGGGCTCCAGGCCCTACAAGGCGAGCTTACTACGTCAGGCCAGGATAATCATGTCTACGCACGAGGCGTCAGAGGCACTCGGTCAAAAGGACAGCCCCCAAATCGTCCTCCTGGTAATCGACGAGGCTGGGCAAGCCACAGAGCTCCACGCGCTCATGTCCATGGTAAACCTGATCAACAGTGGGGGGACCGTGGTCCTCGTCGGAGACCCGAACCAGCTGCCCCCCACGGTGCTCTCCAAACTGGCCAACGACCTAGGGCTCTGCGTCAGCATCTTCGACAGGATGTTTCACGCACTCCGCGGCCAGGAGTCTTCCGTGGTTCACCTTTCAATCTGCTACCGGATGCATCCGCAGCTACTCGCCTTCCCGAACGCAGCCTACTACGGGAAAGGCATGAAGTCTGGCATCCTGGATCCGCTCAGAGAGCGGCCAATCGTCGAGGGCATCCCCTGGAGAGACATTCGCGTGTGGGAACCCGGGCGACTGGCAGAGCTGGCTAGACTTACCGATTCTGACGAAGGTGACCTCCGCGCCACCCTTGAACCGCTGGACCCGCCGCTAGGCGCAGACATGCACCGTTTCCTATTGGTTCACGCACCCTCCTGGGAGGTCACCTCAGAGCTACAACCAGGCTTTGCCAATCTTCCGGAGGCGGCTCAAGCCGTGGACATCGTGCGCGCTCTACTACCAGAGCTCAACAAGGGCACCACTGTCAGAATCGTGGTCGGCTACCAGCTCCAGACGGCTATTCTCATGGACGGATGGCCGCAGGGTCCTCGTCACCTCTCCGGCGTCCTGCGTAACACTAGAGGAGGCACGAAAGGGCAGGCCGGCAAGGGGAAAAACGGTCCTGGACGTGGTGGACAGGACGCACCTGGCCTTGGACAACCCCCTTAAGGCCACAGGGTGGACACTCAGCGCTGGCATCAAGTGTTCCGAGAGGACGATAATGCCCACACTGCCATCAGCGCCAACCTCCCTGGACTACGACAGGTTGCGGGCGAGCGTATGAGCACGGGGGCGCTCAGATTCACGACAATCGACTCCAGCCAGGGAGGCGAAGCGGACATCGTAATAGTGTTAACTACCCGGAGCAACGGGGGCTACAACTGGGGTTTCGTCGATGACGCCAAGCGCCTGAACGTGGCAATTACCAGGGCTAAGCGGAACATCCTGATCCTGGGAGATGGTCGCATGTTTGCCAACGCCACCTGGTCCCAGCTTCACGTGCTCTCAGAGTACGGGCGATTGACTCGCCTCTGGGTCCAGTTTCGAGGCCGCGCCCCTGTGGGCCGCAGGCTTTCCCTGGACATCGACGAGAGCTTCGACCCACTCAAGGACCTTGCCGCATGGATACCCTCGTCCGTCGCCTGGGGCAGTGTCGCAAAGGGGGAGATCGGGCAGAACGAGCTGGACGTCGCCAAGAAGGAAGCGCGCGACGCCCAGGCCACCTGTTTCGCCGAGCGTTATAACGCACCCCTGGAGGAGAGTTTCGACTGGGACACCCTGGGCAAGCTAATCTCGGGACGGCTCCACGATATCCTCTCGACGCCTGCCTTTCATGTGCTCATTTACCTTATGTCCGGGCTGCACCCTCGCGAATTCACGCTGGCCAACGCACCGCGGCAGCCGGGCATGCTCGACCGCAAGGCTTGGTCGCACCTGGGCTTCTTGTTTGACATGTCTCTGGGGTTCGATGCGACCAACCTGGTCTACAACACGCTGTGGGCAGCAATGGTCTGGTCGCTCGGCCTAGGCACCCCCTGGGGGGACGCGAGCTACGCCGTCCCCGATGACTCCCTTCCTCCGTTGCCCCGCGCCAGCGGTAGGCGTGTAACACTCTGGAAGCGCCGCCAGTGCACCCTCAAAGGGCTCTTCCGTCAGGTCCCCAAGGCGTGGAGCTCCGTTGCCAAGGACTGCTGCAGGCGCAGGAGGCGCCCTGGAATGGCCGGTCTGGGAGACATCCTCCGAGGATGCGGTTCCTCGATGGAAGAGTTCCGTCAGGGAATCATAGACACCGACGGCCAGCCCATGGATTCCTGCAAGGCACGTTCGCTTCTGGTTGTCATGATGCTCATGCTCCGTGAACCGCGAGTGTTTCTGTGGCCTTTCTCTCGTGCAGAGCAGGCCGGGGACGTCATCGAAGCCATTCTGGGGTTTTGCGTCCCCTGGCAGGAGGTCCGCCAGGATTTCCGAAGCCAGTTCGCCCGTACCTGGAGCCTCACCCTGGACGACCTGGCTGACCTGCACGGTCGCATCGAGGCGGTGCTACCTCACATCTCCAAGCTCGTGGCATTGGCGCATCACCACCCGGCTGCGCAGAAAGCCGGCTGCCCGCAGACCTGGAGCGAGATGGACAGGCAAGACTTCCAGCTAGAAGGGCCGATGCTCGTCCTCGAGCGGATCGTCCCGGCGGCAACTCTGACCTGCCTGGATACGCACGGCTGCTCAGTGTGTGCGCTACACGTCGCGCTGGCGGGGTCCGACGCCTCCCTCGGTCCCAACGACAGGGTTGCGGGTCTTTCCTACATCGGCGGCGGACTTGCCCTGTCCCAGACCGACCTCAATGCCCCTCCACCACCGGCTCCGGCCCCAGGCACCAGACTGGACCCTCCTTTCATCCCCGACGAGAGGCTCGCGCTCGAGAAAAAGGATAACATATACACGTGCGACAGGTGCGGAAAGGACCATCTTACTGCCGCCGAGGGTACCTGGATCTCCGACAGCACGCGCCAAATGGTCGCTCAGAATAGACCTCAGGCATACATCAACGGTGCCAACATGGGGTGGCATTGCGCTGTCTGCTGGATACGCCACCTCGAGGACAATGGCCTCCCTGCGCCTGCCGGAACGAAGCTCGCCGACAGAGTCAGGGAACACGAGCAGCAGATGTCGGGAACCAGCAACGACAGAGCGAGCGCCCTCCCTTCCCTGGGGCACCTTCCGCTTGGCTACGGCTGCAACCCCCTGGCGGACACGAGGAGGTTAGCCGATCTCTTCATGGAGCCGACGGGCATGAATATTCCTGAGTGTGCCAATGCCACCATTCCGATCCTCCGGATCCGGGATGAGCGCTTCGGCATCAAAGCCGCCGAGACGCAGACCTACTCTGCGCGGTGCGACACCTGCCCTCAAGGGTCCCCGCTCCTTGTCTGGAACCCCGGCTCTCCGCCTCTGGGTTGCTTCATTTGGAAGCCGGCGGAAGGTATAGGCGTTCCCGAGCAAGATGAGCTGCCCCCCATCGACAAGCGTGCCCTGGCCTGGTGGGGACGCCAATGGAACGCTACATGGTGCTGCCGGCGCTGCCTGTTCCCGATCTGGAACATAGGCCCGGCCACCCTGGATCACATCCTGGATCGCGACTTCCGATCGCTGTATCCAGAAGAACCTCCTGCCCTTCCCCCGCTCAGCAGCCAGATTGGGTTCGAGGCGCCTGTGGACATTTGGGATTCTCTCCCTTGTCTTGGCGTGGACGCCAAGGCCCAGGACCAATTCACCAAAGTCGGAGCGAGCAATCCCCCTGGACCCAGCGCCACAGGCAGCTCTGGTGCAGCGCCAGAGCCAACGCCCACCACCTCCTTGGCAGAGTCCCCACCAACTGGCGTGTTGGCCGTGAGCGACGACAGGCCAGACACTCCCATGGCTGCCGACACAGACAGGTCCCAGGGCACGGTGGACAACGACTCGCGTATGGGCCACCATGGCCCGCCCGACTACGACAACGGCGAAGGCGCGGAAGACGGGATCCCTCTTAACAAGATGGAGCCCGATTACGGAGAAGATGAACCCGCTCGTCCTCCCACGTGCTCCGAGTCGGCCCAGGAAGATGATGACAATCGCTCAGGCGGCAATGCGCCACAGCGAAGCCCGTCGGCGGACAGCTCTGACACCAGCCGCGAGGATACCGCGACCTCAGCTGCAGAGGAAACGCCCTACGCCGACCGTCGAAGGGGTCCAGCCCGAGACCCCGCGAGGCACGAGAGGGCCAGCGAGAGGGCCAGCGACGCTCGCGGTACGAGCGCTCTCCTGCGCCCACCCCGATGCCCCCTGGACAGAGGCCCTATCACCCTCGCCATATTGGTTCATCGGAGCAGGACGTACTCAACCTGTTGTCCTGCCCTGATGGAGGCGGCCCAATGTGCAAAGTCAGGCTGGGCACTGTCGAACTCGAACGTCCCGACGAGACACCAGCCAGACGCATATCCAGTTTTCAGTCGGAGCTGGGGGCTGTCTTTTGCGCGCTGTGGACAGCGAACACGCAGCGTACCCTGCTCCCTGGATGGAGGGCGCCCAAGTCTGACCCGCAACTACACACGCCCTCGGATATCAACAATTTCCTAGAGGCCCGGAAGGACTGCGGGTATGACGCCTACGAGATGAACACGAGGTTGGGCTATGATATCGACTGGGATCGGATAAGAGCCAACTACCTGCGTCACTCCCAGACAGACGACAGGGGCAAAGGCGGCTATCACCACACGGGCTGGCGCGACCGTGCGACAAGTTCCTGGGACACCTGGGGCAGTTGGCAGGGCGAGTGGCGCGATGGATGGCGTGAAGATCACTGGCAGACGGGTGGCAAACGCGGCGGAGGTCGCCCTGATGATCGGGACGATCGAGATGAAAATAGACTCCGTTGGAGAGACAGGGCTCCCTCTCCGCCCTCTCCCCGCCCCCAGTGCCCGCGCCACCGCCGACGCCCTACGACGCGCTACCGCGGCCCTCCGCCGCTCTCTCCTTCAACCTGGGGCAGCGCCACCGCCCCCCCCCCCTGGACGGCACTCTCACTCACCCTTGGGCCTTGGGGTGCCGTTCAGTAATACCATCTGCTCTCTGCGTGACACCGCGCATCCTGCAGACCAGCGTGCCGCTGGCATCGCTGCCTTTCTCCTCCGGTGGCCGCGGCCCTCTCGCCGCAAGGCTCGCCCGCTTCTCGCCGTCGGTTTCACTTCCTGAATTCTAGCTGGCGCTGCACTAGGCCGCGCCATGGGCCCCTTAATCGCGGCGCTCTGCCGCCCTCCACCCGATGCGAGCATCTCCTGCCTTTGGATTCAGGTGCGCGCTTCGGCAATGCCGTCCGCAGCCCCTCCGCTGTGGACTCGCGGCCTCTGGCCTTACTGCAGATGTCTCACCGCCAGGCGTTCCTGGCCTGTCAGTGGGCCGCGGCTTGCCTGTCCACTGGATTTCCCCCTGGAACTTCTAACCGACTGAACGGCCTTCCGCCGTGACCCTGGATCGTATCGCTTCGAGGGACGTGTCTTTCATAAGATGGTCCCTTCTCGGCTGCTATCTGACTCGTTTGGGTAGCTCTGAGACTTGGCTGTGCACTCGTCACGTGGTCTTTCGGTCATTGTGCACACCACGGCCCAACCCCTTGGTGGCTGGGCTTGCATCGCAGTTTGGTGGGTTCACCGTTCACATGTACCACCCTGGATGCGTTCTCTGACGCCGCGTTTCTTCTCGTCGTTTGGCTTTCCGCTGGACTTGATCTCATTGGTCGGGTTCCCCTTTTTCGACGTCCTCGGAATCGTCCCTACTTTCCGCTTGAATTGGTGGGAACGCTCGCGCCATTTTGGCTGCGTTGGTCTCCTCGGGCCTGTCTTAGGCTCCCTGGATGTACCTTGCACGTTCTCAGGGGTTGTTCAGCAAGCTCCCTGGATTGCATGTCGGCTTCTCGGTGCTCCTCTGGCTCCCTGGATGCCCTTTTGCACGCCCGTTCTGGGGCCCGCAGGCCTCCTGGACTGCACGTAGGTTCTGACGCCTTAGGACGCTGCTGCCTGCCGCCTGACCGCGGCCCCGCGCGCGCCCGCCGCTAGTCGCGGCCGCAGCCCGCCCGCGACTGCCCGCCGCTGGCGCTTCCGCCTGCGGCTGTAATTTAAAAAGTGCCCCCCCACCATCCCATCCAGAAACGATGTCCAGGCAAGTTGAAGAGATCAGGGAAGGGGGGGGGGGGGGCAACGAGAGGGACAGCCGATCCGTGCAAAGGATGAGGCGGAAGAGGAGGCCAGATGGATAGATGAGGGGGTGGCGAGGAACGGAGCGAAGGAGGGATGAGGAGAATGATGACGCTGGGTGGATGGTTGAATGCCGCTCGGATGCCTCTTGGAAGCCTTTTGGAAGCCTCTTCGGGCGTCTTGGGGGTCTCTTGGCGGTCAATGGGGGCTATTGGACGTCTCGGGTGCTTCGGGGGGGCCTCTTGAGGCCGCTTGGGATCCTCTTGGGGGGCTCTTGGGGGCCTGTTGGAGGCCTCTTGGGGGTCTCTTGGAGCTTCATGGCGGCCTCTTGGAGCCTCTTGGAGGCCTCTTGGAACCATCCTGGGAGCTTCTTGGAGCCTCTTGGGGGGCTTCTTGGGGCCTCATGGCGGCCTCTTGGGGCCTCTTGGAGGCCTCTTGGATGCCTCTTGGGGCCTCCTGGGCGCCCTTTGGGGCCATCTTGGAAGCGATCGATCAAAGAAGAGGGAGGGTCCGGATTCGCCCCGCCCCCCTAAGAGGCCACAATGGGGCCCAAACCATAGTAAAACCTATGATTTTGGCTTCCTCGCCGAGGCCGTTTTAGACGCCCTGACCGCTCGCGACTGGCCCCGTCCAGGTCCAGGGGAAGGGGTGGGGGTGAACCCCTCCCCGAAGGGAACGAAAAGGGGGTGGAAAAAAAAACTCCCTAAACCACTTGCGCCCGGAGTTTTTGTTTGTTTTTTTTGTTTGTTTGTTGTGTGTGTGTGTGTGTGTGTGTGTGTGTGTGTGTGTGTGTG
Organism: Prorocentrum cordatum; assembly: GCA_963575745.1. Lineage (NCBI taxonomy): Eukaryota > Dinophyceae > Prorocentrales > Prorocentraceae > Prorocentrum > Prorocentrum cordatum. Next base: position 17,350 of record CAUYUJ010001131.1, on the reverse strand, counting down.
TGTGTGTGTGTGTGTGTGTGTGTGTGTGTGTGTGTGTGTGTGTGTGTTTGTAAAAAAGGGAATATGTAGTACTTTTGAAAATCCATGGGCCCTGGATCCCAGATCTCCAGGGCCCCCCGACGGCCATGGAACCGCGGATCCCCAAAGTTCGAAACTGTTGAACGTTTTAAAAGTTTTAAATGTTTTAGGCGCCTCACGCTCTGAAAACTTTTCAAGAGTTTAAAAGCTTTTGAGAAACCATGGGCCCTGGATTCCCAGATCCCCAGGACCCCCCGACGGCCAGGAAACCAGGGATCCCCCGACGGCCAGGAAACCAGAGTTTTTTTTTTTTTTTTTTTTTTTTTTTTGTTTTATTATTATTATTATTATTATTATTATTATTTATATATAGAATATATATATATATACAATTCGTGAAAGTTCTAGGCGCCCTGAAACGTTTAAAACTTTTAAGAGTTTTTAAGAACTTTCAAAAATCCTTGGCCCCTGGACCCTAGATTCTCAAATGCCCGAAAAACCTGAGGCATTCTGGGAGGAGGATAATAATAATCTTTTAGGGAGAAAAGGGGGAAAGGAGGAGGAGGAAAAGGAGGAAAAGGAGGAGGAGGAGGAGGAGGAGGAGGAGGAGGAGGAGGAGGAGAGAGGAGGAGGAGGAGGAGGAGGAGGAGGAGGAGGAGGAGAGGGAGCAGGAGGAGGGCGAGGGGGCGGGGAGAGGAGAAGGAGGAGGAGGAGGAAAAGGAGGACGACAGGGCGGGGTCGTTTGCGCCCCCAAGACGGTATCTAATATAATGCTGGGGAGAGCCAGGGGTGAGGAGGAGGAGGAGGAGGAAGGAGGAGGAGGAGGAGGAGGAGGAGGACGAGGAGGAAGAGGAGGAGGAGGAATAAGAGGAGGAAGAAGAGGAGGAGGAGGAAGAAGAGGAGGAGGAAGAAGACGGTATCTGATATAACGATGGGGAGAGCCAGGGGTGAGGAGGAGGAGGAGGAAGAAGAGGAGGAGGAGGAGGAAGAGGAGGAGGAAGAGGGGGAGGAAGAGGGGGAGGAAGAGGGGGAGGAGGGAGGACGGCCGTTCAAGCCCCCAAGGGGCGGGGGGGGGGTGGCTGGGAAATGCCTCTGGTTGACCGTACCCCCATCCCCCTCCCCCGCGGGTGACCGAGGAACTCATCTTGGTCTCGCCGTCATCACTCGGCGGCGAGCGAGGGGGGGGAGCTTCGGGTTCGAGGCAGGCTCGAGGTTTTTCTGACGTTCTCGTCTGTTCTCGGCGGTTTTCGGTGGTTTTCCAGCCTCGGGATGCTCGCCAGCAGCTGCGCCTCGCCGAGGGCGTTTCGGGGCTGCCCAGATCCTCCCTAACGGCCGCCAGAGACCCGAGATATGACCCAAAAACCAATTTCGGCGGCGAGCCCAGGGGGGAAATGAGAAAGAAGGGGGCCTCTTGAGAAGGCGGCGGGACTTTTCAGAAGCCCTCGCGCCTTCTAAGAAGTTGCCTGTGTCTTCGGGGACGCACTGGCTGGCTCTCATAGGCTGGCGCGCATATCGAGTTTTGAGCTCGGAGCCAACGTCTGCCTGTGGAGCCGCCGACGGAGCCGACGGATTGCAGGCCTTCCTGCTGGCGCGGGCGCCGCGCGGCGGAGAGGCGGGCGCCTGGCGCCCTCTCTGGGGCCCAGAGAACTTCCAAGCCTCCCGAGAAGGCCCGCCCCTTATCACTTCCCCCCCAGCTCGCGGCCGAGTCTCAGCATTCGTCGCGTTGCCCTGACCCTCCGGCCTTCTCAGAGGGCCGGCGTGCTCCTCTGTGCGGTCGCGGCCCTCCTCTTCGGCCCCCCCGCTGGACGGCGCCGGCTGGCCCTCGCTCGGGTGGCGCCAACCGTACGCCTGCGCTGATCCTGGCCAGGCCCATCCTGGGGCCAGAATCGGTGCATGCGCCGTCCTGGCCTGGGCATGAGATCGCAGACGCTGATCCCGTGCCCACGACGAGCCTGGCCAGGATCGCTGCTGGTGTACATATAGCTGGTGCCCCCTCACTCGCCTCTGGCCCTCCGCCTCGCCGGCTCAGGGCCCGAGGCTCTTCTTCGCGCGGGCGCGGCGGCGGCCAGCCGCGCGACGCGGTGGCGCCCGCGCCATGGCGCGAAGGCTGCAGCCGCAGGCGATTCGAGGGGGCGGTGATTTCTCCTTCTCCTCCTCGCCCTCCTCCTCCTCCTCGCCCTCCTCCTCCTCCTGCCCTTCCTTCTCCTCCTCCTCCTCCTCCTTCTCCTCCCCCTCCTCCTCCTCCCCCTCCTCCTCCCTCTCTTCCTCCCTCCTCCTCCTCCTCCTCCTCCTCCTCCTCCTCCTCCTCCCTCCTCCCTCCTCCCTCCTCCCTCCTCCCTACTCCCTCCTCCCTTCTCCCTCCTCATTCTTCTCCTCCTTCCTACTTCCTCCTCCCTCTTTCTCCCCTTCTCTCTTCGTCGTCTTCGTCCTTCTGGGCACCGCCTCTCAGCGCCCGGGGTCGTCAGGAAGCGGTTAGGGAAGGAGATCTGGTCCACGGACAGAAAGTGGTCGAAGCCCTAGGATCGTCGATGGAGGGGAGGATCAAGGCGAGGGCGAACACGAGAGAGGGAGATCAAGATGGGGACGGAGTAGGGGGAGGAGAGAAGAGTGAGGAGGAAACGGGGGGGGGGCGGTGGTGGTGGTGGAGGAGGAGGGGGAGGAGGAGGAGGAGGAGGAAAGGAGGAGGAAGAGGAACCCATGGAGGAACAGACGACGACAAGGATGCTGCTGATGATGATGGTGATGGTGATATGTTGATGCTGCTGGTGATGATGATTATGATGATGGTGATGACGACGATGACGATGCTGATGAGGATGATGATGCTGATGCTGATGCTGCTGCTGCTGCTGATAATGCTGCTGCTGCAGACGACGCAGACGACGATGACGATGCTGGTGATGATGATGTCGACGTTGCTGCTGATGATGATGATCATGCTGGTGATGATGACGATGATGCTGATGATGCCGGCGATGATGATGAATCTGATGATGAGGATGTGCTTGTGGATGATGATGGTAATGATGATGGAGACGATGCTGGTGCCGAAAATGATGATGATGAGGCTGCTGATTATGATTATGATGGTGGTTCTGGTTCAGCTGAAGACGATGACTGTTAGTATTGTCATTGGTATTATTATTCCTATTGCTTTTGTTATCATTATTTTTCTGATGCTGCTGATGATGCTGCTGATGATGATGACGATGATGCTGCTGCTGCTGATGAAGATGGTGCTGCTGATGCTGATGATGCTGATGCTGCTGACTATGATCACGATGATGCTGCTGATGATGATGCTGATGATGCTGATGCTGATGCTGATGCTGATGATGATGTTTTTGATGATGCTGCTGGTGATGCTTATGATGATGACGACGATGATGATGTGGATGTTTCTGCTGATGATAATCATGCTGATGACGATTGTGGTGATGCTGGTTATGATGAGGCTGCTGACCGTTATGATGATGTTGATGATGATGGTTCTGACGATGATGTCAATGATGCTGCTGATGATGATGATGATGCTGATGATGATGGCAATACTGATGATGCTAATGATGACGATGATGATGTTGATGATGCTGATGCGGATGATGATGGTGATGATGTTGTTGATGATGATGACGATGATGATGACGTGTATGATTACGCTGAGGATGATGGTGATGCAGATGACGATGCTGATACTGATGATGATTATGATGATGATGCTGATGATGCTGATGAGGATGATGATGCTGATGATGATGATGCTGCTGATGATGATGATGATGATGCTGACGATGCCGATGTTGTTGCTGATGATGATGATGAGGAAGAGGAGGATGATGATGAAGATGCTAGTGCTGATGCTGATGCTGATGCTGATGCTGCTGCTGATGATGATGATAATGATGATGATGATGATGATGATGATGATGATGATGACGACGACGACGACGACGATGATGATGATGATGATGATGATGATGATGATGATGATGATGATGATGATGATGATGATGATGATGATGATGATGAGTATGGTGGTGGGAGTGATGTTGATTGGTTGTGGTGGCGACGGTTTCTGCTCAGTCTGTTGATTACGAGGGAGATGATGACGAGGAGGGGAAGACGACGAATACGAAGATGCTGATACGGAGATGTGTGTTTCGCCAATTGTGAAGCTGATGTCCCTGGTGGGCATGTTCGTGTTACGACTCGCCGAAAAGGGGCGATGATCGTAGGATGATGGAGAACACGGGAAGGAGTGGGAAGATGAGGGGGGAGGAGTGGGGGGATGATGAGGAAGAGGAACAAGGAGGAATGAAGATGACAGTGGTGAGGAGGATGATTAAGAGGAGGAGGAAGTGGGGCAGGAGGAGGATGAGGAGGGGGTCGGAGGAGAACTAGGGAATGGGGAAGTAGGAGGAGGGATGATGAGGAGGTCGCGGGGGAGGCGGGTGATGATGATCCAGGACGAGGATAGGGTGATCATGGGGGCGGTGGTGCTGCTGACGATGGCTACGATGACGGTGGTGGTGGCAGAGCTTGCGGTGACGGTGGCGGTGGTGGTGATGATGACGATGACTATGATGATGCGACCGTGACCCGCCAATGAAAACCCATACGCGATCCTGATCTCTATGCAGTTTGCGATTTCAAAACAGTTACTCCAGATTTCGTAATAAAAGGGAGGGGGTCTGGACCCTCCAAGACAAGCCATTTCAGACCTCCCCCGTGGGAGAACCCTCCAAAACATCGTCCCCAGACCCCCCCAGGCCTTCCAAGATAGCCTGGAAGAGACCCCCCCCGAAATGAGACCTCCCTCCCTTTATTACGAAATCTGGAGTACCAGGTTGCCTATTCAGGCAGAACCTCCAGCTCGCTTCCCGTTTCCCGAGCGTGCTTCCCGACAGCAGCCGGCGGCACGCGGAGGAGAAGCAGGGAGCCACTCCCCCCCCGAACCCTCCCAGTGGATACATATCTTCCCCTGTGCCAGTGCAGCAGGTTTCAACAACCACGTTGACCTCTCCTCCTCCTTTCCTCCTCCTTCTCCTCCTCCTTGTTTGTGGTGACGTTTACCCGGCCCACCCTTTTCGAGCCTTGCCGCTAAAAAGAAAAAGAAAGTACGAACATCCACGGCGCAACTCTTCGTGTCTGCGTGCGCTTCGCGTCACCCGCCAGCGGCGCGCGGAGGAGAGCTGGCGAGTCATACCCCCCCTCGACCGGTCCCCAGTTGATGAATCTTTCCCTCCAGGCATGTGCTCACGTCCATCGCGCGACTCTTCGTGTCCGAGCGGCACTTCCTGTCATCCGCGGGCCCTCTTCGACCCTGTTTCTGAGGAGGGAGCACTGCCGCCAGCCCTGATCGAGCATGGCCCATACTCGAACAATTGAATGGATGGGGGGGCCGCTCGTTTTCAAAATGCGGCTCTCGCCTCAGCGCCACGCACATACGTCATGAGCGTTTGCAATAGTTGCACATATGTAGATCCGTAAATTTTCAACATAGGGCTCTCGCGTGTGCCACATTTGCATGGATGGAAGGCAGTTCCCTTTAATGTGGTGTTGGCGACTGAAGCTCGCTACACTTGATACCGGGAAGGTAACCAATGTGCAACATCTACACGGATGGAGGGCGGCCCTTTTTCAGAGGGGGTCTGTCGCTTGGCGCGTCTCTGAACTTTCAAACTCCGCCTTGTCGCAGTCGTTCCAGCTCGAATGATGGAGTGCTGTTTCATGCAAAATGAAGCTCCTGCCTGAGTTGCGGGCCCATGGGGTGCTTGTCTTTGAAGAGTGGCTGCTGCGCGCAGTGCAGGGACTGTAATGATGAGGGGGCTTATGACGGGAGAGTATATTGTAGTATTGCTGATATATTTGGGGTTCGTTTAAGTTTTTGTGTTTTTCTTTTTCTTTCCCTTCCAGGGCTAATTTCAAGTCAATTGATCCGATTTGATATCGATTTTGGCCAGTTCGATCCGATGCGATCCCCAAGTTTCGACGATCCGATTGGGCTCGATGCTCGCATGGCGCTGTTGTGCATCCTGACGCAGCCGATCCGATTCGATTCCGACTCATTGCCGATGCGGCCTGATCCGACTCACGTTCCGATTCGATCCGATTTTGTCGATTCGATATTGACTGATCTTTCCTTCTCCTCCTCCTCCTCCTCCTCCTCCTCCTCCTCCTCCTCCTCCTCCCCTTCTCCTTCCCCCCCGCTCTCGCCGTTGCTCTCCCCCTGCCGCTTCCTCATTTCCTCCCCTCACCCACTCCGTTCCCCCTGCCCCTCCCCCTCCCCTCCTCAGTCGCTCCTGCTCTCTCTCCTCTCCCTCCCCCGCCCTGTTCCTTCCGTTTTTTTTTTTTTTTTTTTTTTTTTTTTTTTTTTCTCTCTCTCTCTCTCTTTCTCCCTTCCTTCTCTTCCCTCATTCTCCTCCCTCCTCTGCTCAAGCGCAAGTGCATCCCCAACACGCAGTCTTCCTCTCCGCACGCTCCCCCACCAGCCTGCCTGCGGGCCGCGATGGGCTCTCGCGGCCTTGCTCCGGGCAGGAGTGAGGGCTCGATCCAGGCGGCAGGGCGACCCAGTCGGGCCTCTGCCGCTCGGGCCGACGCCGCAGGAGGCCGAGGATGACGAGAGCACGCGAGCAGGAGCGGCTCCGAGACAGCGAGGGCGGAGGAGGCGGAGGAGGGGGAGCCTGGCGCCTCCCCCGGCCCTCCTCCACGGTTCACGGACTTTTGGGTGCGGGGCTGGGCCCAAACGCTGTGTTCTGCTGGACTCTGGCCGTGCCTCTGCCTCTTTCGTTCTGGCAGGGGGGGCACAGGGAAACAGGCAGAGCAGAACGAAAGGCGACACGGAGTCAGCACGCACAGCAGCGTTGAGGTCCAGCCCTGGTCCAGGGACTTGGATGTCCGCCCTGAACGCTCAACTCACGACGAGCACGTCGGACGTGGCAAACGCAACAAATGAGCATCTGGGAGGCTAGGGAGGAGGCAGGACATGCCTTGCAACTGGCATGTGACGCACAGGAATATAATGTTTGATCGAACGTTTTAAGACGTATCGTCCCGCTTGCGGGAACGGCGTGAATCATGCAGTGCGGAAAGCCATGCACGGGTGAGAATCAGAAAGACACCCCTCAAGCCTCCAGGGTATTGCTACACGACGGTGTGCATGTATGACAAGTACTCAGCCCAGAATTCACCCGAAAGAGTAGAAGATGATGAAGCTGATCTCGAAAGTCTTCGGACAGAGATGGGTACCGAGCACGTGACGCGGAAGTCTTCCGACGAGGAATCGGAAGCCAAGGTGGAGGAGCACGCGAGGACGACGAGGACGGCCAGGAGGGAGGGCACGCATCCACATGCTCATCAACAGCCGCCTCAGGACGAGCGAGAACAACACGTCATCGTGGGGTGCCTGGAAGGAGGAGGAGGAGAAAGAGAGACACATTATCCAACATGTCGAACGCATTGTGGCGGAGCATGCGCTGAATGGAAGGATCGTGGAAATTTCGGCATTCCCCGACCCTTGCTAACATCGGGTTTCTGGAAATCCTTCAGAAGATGGGGGGCCTCCTTAAGAAGATGAGAGGAAACAAAACCAAATGGCAGTGTAGGGGCAACATGTGGTTTATAAGTAACATCGCGATTGAGAAACGGAACATTGGCAAGACCCTTGGCCAGGTCAAACATCACCTGATGAACAAGGGGTTCGAACAAACATCGATCTTAATATTTTGGGATACGGGGATCATCAACATGAACGGTGTCAATATTGCAGTGGTGAAGGACGATGGAGGACTAGAGACGTACGAGGACGGGAACCAGGTCAAACAGGACGTTTTTGCGTTCATGGGGGGGCGCGGAACAAGCGCGGCGCCATGTGACGACGCCAATATCTTATGACCTGTTTGGCACCAGATTTGCAAGACATGTTTCACCCTTGACCCACTGTCTGACGGATTACGGGCAGATTCCGAGAGCTCGGGGGGCTCCAATTCCAAACATTATTTTCCGATTGCCTTTCAGGACGCATTAAGATCCTTAACACACGAGTGCGAGCAACAATTTTTGCAGGAAGGCTTACCTCTCCGACCACAGCCTGGTAGTGTCCGCGAAAGACTGCTCCGACGTCTGGACCATCCACGGCTCCGTGATCCTAGCACCGACGGGCACGCCAACACCGACCAGCAGCAAGCAGCACCCACAGCACCACCATCGACTAAAGCCGCCAACACCGAACACAACCGACTAACAAGCATCACCAGCAGTCCAAAACAACCCAAACACAGAACGTACTAGACCACCATACTAGCAACACCAATCAGCGCACTGCGCAAACGCCACCGACTGGCAGCGCGGACAGCACCGACCACGACCGACCAACAGCACCAACCAGACCGCGCGCCGGCCTCCACAGACCACCCTCGACCAGCAACACAGACCAGCGCCGACAAACACCAGCACCACCACCGACATACACTAACGAAACCAGCAGCGATGCCCCCAACCGACTAGCAGCCCAAAGCAGCCGAAACACCGAAAGCACCAAACTACCATCAACCAGCAGCATCGACCAGCGCCCCTCACCAGTACCACCACCACCGACCAGCAACGCGAACAACACCGACGCCCACCAGCCAGCAGCACCAAACAGGCCAGACACCAACCTCCGCAAACCACCTCCGACCAACAATACAGACCAGCAACGACAGTCACCAACACCAGCACCGACGCACATTAATGACACCGATGACTCTGACGTCCACCAACTAGCAATCCAGAGTAGTCCAAACACAAACACCACAGACCACAGCCGGCCAACACCACCCACCAGCGACTTGCGACAAGCCCACCACCGACCAGATGCTGTAACAGCATTGACAACCACCGACCAACAGTAACAGGCAAGCCAACTGCCAACATCCGCGTGCCACCGCCGCCGCCGACGGGAGGAGGAGGAGGACGGGAGAAACACAGCCCTGTAGCAGGCGGATGTCCCGTTGCGTCCTTGCCATGTCGGCTACAACGCCATACAGTGGAAGCTCATGCCAAGAAACACCATGCTTGCCTCCAGGGTGCCCTGGGTTTCTTTAGTTTCGATTTTTTTTTTCTGTGGAGAACGCGACGTTTCCACACCAAAAATCCATGGACGTCCTAGGGTCTCAGGGTTGGGTTTCTTGTGGAAGGTTTCTGATGGTCGGGCCCCTACTACAGCCCTGGCGGCGGACGAGGGGAATGAGCCAACGTCGACGGTGGCTTTCCCAGTCGCTTTCGACAGCAAACGAATCCTGCCATCTCTAGTCCCCTCCCCCGGGCGGGCACCGACGGCGCCGACCATCGACGGCAGTGGCACCGCCAACCTCGCGATGACCCATAACATCGCGAGCTCACTGGCAACCGACGACCGCATCGATGAGCTCTCACGAGACGTGCGCAACATCCGTTTGGATGCCGCCTTTAATCAACGAAGCTTGGAGGACACAGTGAAGACGAACCGGTCCGAGACTGGAATTCCTTATCAGTGCTTCCCTGATTCGATGCCGCCACCGCAGCGCGGGCACAGTGGGCGGACATGCCTCCGCAGGGGCGGGTGCTGCGGGCCTTGCCATGCGTGCGCCATCGCTGTGCGCAAGCGGGCCGCTGCATATCCCGCCACCTTGCCTGGGTCGTGGGTTAGAGGCCTCTTGGATGTCCGCTCGGATATCCTGGGAGGCCTCTCGGGGGCCTCCTGGAGGCAGTTCTGAGGCCCCTTGGGGGCCGCTTAAGGGGGCCTCTCGGGGCCGCTTAAGGGGGCCTCTTGGCGCTTCGTGGGGGCTCTAGGGAGCTTTTTGGGCCTTCTTGGGGGCCTCTTGGGGCCTCCTGGGGGCCTCTCGGGGCGGAAGGCTCGAATTGTCGGTGTGGGTTCCACCTCTTGGGCCCCTCTGGGGTCGTCTTGAGGCCCTCTCGGGCGCTTCTTGGGCCGTTTTGGGGCCCTTCTGGACCGTCTTCGGGCCCTCTTAGGGTCCTCTTGAGCCATCTTGGGGCGGTCTTGGGGGCCTCTGGGGCCATCTTGGAGTGTTGAAAGCCCGAAAACGCGAGGGCGCGAAATACATCGACCACTCCAGGAGCATCAATTGTTTTTGCCTCTTTGGGCCCTCTTGGGGGTCCTCTTGACCGCTCTTGGGGCTTCGTTGGGGCCTCTTGGACCGTTTTGGGCAGTTTTGGGGTAATTCTCTTGGGCTGTCTTGGAGGCCTCTTGGACACTGGGGCGCTTCTTGGGCCCCTCTGGGCCCGTCTTGGGGCCTCCTGGCTTTGGAAAAGTCACGCGAGGCAGCCCAAGAGCGTGCGAGAACGCCCGGGAAATGTGACAATTTAGGGGCTCCAGTCTGTATAATATTATACTCCCAGGGAGTCCTGAAAACTGAGAACAGAGAACAAATAACCATTGAGCACCTGAGGACACTCCACTTCGTGCCTCGAGGCACGGTGGCGGATTTTGAAGCCGTCTGTGCGAGACTGGCAAACATGATAATCAACAAAGACAGAAGTCGATTGATTATATACAGTTTATTTCCGCGTACCTTCTACATACACAGACGCACGCATACCAAACATGTGCGATGGGATTGGTGCTGTGTTCGAGGAAGTCCGTACCCACTACGTACGTGCCATTCTCGAAGCAAGCTTCGCTACCCAGGTTGGAGCGCAACCACGACCATATCGAGTTACGATGGGATCCCTGGCGACGACCAGTGACACGTCTTCTCGTTTTGCGGGCCCGCGTGTATGCGGCGACGAGAACTCAAGATGGCAGTTGTTACTACGCTGGGCCACAACCTTGAGAGTCGCCATAGTGAAAACGTTCTTCCGCAAATCTTCAGGCGAGCAGGTCACGTGCACTGCGGGAAACCCGCGAAAATGAGATTTTATCTTGGTAGATACAAGCCCACAGACTTCCTCTATGCACCATCGCCGAGGCCACCGACATCGCAGATTTTCACTCGGACCACATAGCAGTTTTATTTCATATTCGCTTTCCGGCGCGAGCAACCGGCAAAACGACGCGCTCCTCGCGACATCCCGCCTCAAGCACCCACGCCTGCATCAGATACTGGGGGCGCACAGAGTTCGACGAGTACCGGTGGCACTTGGGCCCCCAATTGCAACCTGGAGCGCTGCCGGCAGACCGACAGGAGCCGAGCTACATCGTCGAGAAGAGCCTGTGCACCTCTGCAACTCACGGGACTGCCGCCGCGGGCGGTGCTCCCGCGTGCGGCCAGCGCCGACCGCGGCGCCAGGCGCCAGCAGTGCGACGCCCTCACTGCGGACCCGCTTCTTCTCATCCCCTTCCTCCGCCCCCTCCTCCTCCTCTTCCTCCTCCTTCTCCTCCTCCTCCTCCTCCGTCTCCTCCTCCTCCTCCTCCTCCTCCTCCTCCTTTTCCTCCTCCTCCTCCTCAGCGCCGAGCCACGCCCACTGCAGACGCCGCGGCCCGGCGAGCAATCCGCAAACATATATATATATATGTATATATATATATATATATTATATATATATATATATATATATCCGGGAAACCGTCCGAAGAAAGCTGCGCGCGGATCGAGGGGGCTGCGTCGGGGGAGCTGCCCCAGTGCGCCCTCTTGCAGCTGCGCAGCGCTACCCTGCGGGCGGCCGCCCCCCGTGCCAGCTACACTGAGAAAGGCCTTCCATCCTTGTAATCCTCTAAGTCTTGACGCTGCCGCGGGATTAGCGTCCGATCTGCGCAACGCCGCTGCTCTGCAAGCGGCTCGGCCGCCTATGCCGTGCAACGGCCTGCAACCAACGCTGGGCCGACTGCAACCTGGCCGAGGCACGCGCGGCCACTTTTTCACATTCAGCATTCTACGTCAACGAGCAGCTGAATGGAATCAGAGACTTGGGTTGCAGCCGTGGGCTCCAAAAAGGTTTCTGACGCAGTCGAGCAGGACAGATTGTGAACAGCTTTGCGCTGTCAACGCGCCCACCCTGGGTGCGTGAGCCTCCTCCGGCGCTTGTGCGAAAGCCAACCAGCCGTGGTTCGCATCAATGGTCCCCAAAGCTCATTGCTGTTCGACGCGCTGATCCAACACGTCTCAGCATGATTGATCCCAAACGGGCACAGACGACGCCGAGGCGCGCAGCTCGGTTGCAGCGACGCGGCGACGCCTACGACCTCTCGGCTCGCCGACAACATCTTGCTGACACGCCACACGCTGTCCAATTCAGCAGCAAGTTCTCTCGAAACTCACCACCGCAGCCAAGCCAGGCGGATTAAAACTGCACCCGATCCAAACAAAGACCACTTCCAACCGGCCTCGGCACCGCGACCTGGTGGCTAAAGTTGC